>OV839566.1:77195044-77795044 GCA_929447395.1 Epistrophe grossulariae
TAATAGAAGTCTACCATCAACTTGGAACATCACCCAAACCAAAGCCACGCAATTTCTATCAAACTGATGTTATCTAGTTTTAATTGTGAAAAGAATTAAAACAAAACTTTTATTTATACAAACTTATTGCTTGCGATAGTGTTATAGCTCGTTTGTAAGTTTTATTTTTTAACTCTTCTGCCTATATTCTTCTTCAAGTTTTGAACTAAAATAATACAGATAAACGCGCTTAAAACATTCCTAAGATATAATTTGTAAAATAAAAACAATAAATCAAACATTTTAACTAAATAGTTTATTTTCTTGTGAATCATTATATTTTCTTACCCCGTGTACTAGAAGCATACATATATATACATGCAGACGTGAAAAATAATTCAATTGTAAGAAAATTTAAAGATATTAAAGATTGATAAAAAAAGGAAAACATATATAGAGGTGTCTTTCATTAACGGTTTTCGAAGTCGTCATCACATCAAAAATGCATTTGCTTGTTCTTGAATGTAAACTTTTTCTCGAAAACCCAAATATCTATGTACGTGTACGGTAATACAGTTTGCTAAAATAAAATGTTAAAAAACATAATTTGCGAGGAAGCACAAAAATTTAAAATGATGTTTTTGTATGAATATATTAAATGCGCTTGCAAACCAGTTTCAAACGATCATATTTGACGATAATAACTTGAAAAGTCATAATTAATTATTTCTATAAAAAATAATGATCATGCATCATTTCAAGTTTTTCTATTAAAGGTAAACCCATGAAATATGGATAATTTATTTCATGTTTTTACCTTTAAATATTGTGATAACCTTCGTTCAATTCTAAATTATGAGTTTTTGTTGGTTGTGACCGTTGATAAAACTGGTGACAGTGTTTTGAATGAAACCGGACTTATTACACTTGGATGAAGTGACGAAGCTTAGCTTCTGCTGCTCCACAGTCGGTGAGGACGATGAAGACGTCGACGATAGTGACTCTGAATAGTTGGTTCCTGAAATATTGGTATGTAAAGCTAAATTTATATAGTCTATTTTTATAACTGGCTTGTTGCAGAAGTCAATGCTAACGATCGGCGCAGGAATGACCGTTGTTGGTATCTGTGTTTTGTATGAGAAAAATTTACAGAAAAAAATTGATAAGGTTTTACATAAAGCTTCATTATTTCGGAACTAGTATCTTAGTGTTTTTAACCAATTTAAATTCTAATTAGTCTGTACTGCCAATGTAATTCGTTTAATTTTAAATTTGAGAAAGATTTTGGAATTTACTCACATGGTGCATGCGTACTACAAAAAATGTATACTTACTATTAAATTATGGCCATACACCTTCCATACAGCTAAAATCTAAAACTAATTGATAAATATACCCCCTACCTGCAACCTCTCTTATCTCTCTTGTATATTTCTTGCGATCAGAAACTATTGATGCTAGTTTGTTCTTTATAACTTCAAGTTTGTCATTTTGTATGTTATTAATTAATTTCTATTAAATAAAACAAAGAATCCTTTTTTTAATTTTATTGTTCTACATTTTTAAAATAATAATTTATATGTATAATGATATAAGGAAAAACAAAGTAGATAATTATAAAGAATAATAACAATTAACTGTTTCGAAAACTATATCACGAATATGAGTATGCAATTATAAATGCAAAATGTAGAAAACAAAATATTGCACATAGCCCATTTTAAAATTAATAAATACGGTTTTACAATTTTGATATTGAAAACAACACAATTGAAATAACATGTTTAAAAATATAGTATATTAAAGAATACAAAGCACCATTAAAAGTTAAATATATACAAAAATTCAACAACTACATATATCACAGATTTATAATAATCAGTTTACATTATGTTCCAATGAGCATTATTTAAAATATAAACTATTAAAACATTCACTCGTTAACACTCGCACAAGGCATTAGAAAAAATAATAAATAATTCATACATAAATATCACCGTTAATTTGTGCAATTGTTAAAAAGTGTTAAAATAAAAACATTGTCAGAAAATTCATATTAAAAATAATAAATACAATCACTAAGTTTTTTATATGCAAAACAACATTATCACAATAAAGACTACTATACTACCCTTAGTACCCAAATATATTTAATAAGTATGTTAACTATGTATATAAAATTGTTAATATGTTTAAATGACAATAAAGTTTTATATACAAAAGTACCAACTGATATGAATTTTGAGTATAATTAGAAGAAAATTAACAGAAAAGGTATAACATGAAAATGAAATTATAAGTTTTAAATAAAGGTTTAAGGTAAAGTAAAATTATTATGAAGAATATGCTTTCATATATATTTTGTGTTTAAGCTTTAAGAGAAAAGGAATGCGATGAGTTTTTACTTGATACAAAATGAAGATTAACGTATGACGAAGATGTAAGCATAAATCTAAATCTCAAAATATCAGCCAAAGCATATCTATAAGAGTTTTGAAATATCGTATCTCTTTGCATAAACAAAAATAAAAAATCTAGACGGAAAAAGGTTTTGTCCTTTGCTGTTTATTTTTTGATTTCAAGATTGAAACAGTTATTTAATTTCCAGTTAAAATGGCTGGAATGATAGCTACTTTAAGTAGCTACCTAAAATAACTATTTCGAAGGTTGCCAGGCCTTCATCATCAGATTCCTTTATACTATGTTTCCACCGACCGCTAAACCGAGATTTAAGTAGATTTACCCTAAATCCTCCTCAAATCTCAAAGATTTACCATACAAATTTAATCCTCAAATCTAGTAGATTAGAAATTAATCTTGTTAAATCTTCATAGGGCCAAGAGTTGAACAGATCGAACAAACCTATTCCTCTCTTGCGCTGAGTGCATTATTCGAGAATCGAGAGAACATTTTCGAGAATCTATTTTTTTTTTTTCATCGTTTAACTATCTATCTCACTTCCAATTTAGAAGAAAACATGAAACAGCATTAGCATTTTGAAAAGAACTGTCAAAGTTAAGGTAGAACTAGAATAGGCGGAAGCCAACGTACGTGGTCGTACGAAACCGAGCGAAAACAAGAAATTCATATGACGCGCACATAATTGCGATTTGGAACTTTTCGTTTAGTTTTCGTTAACTTTCGCCGTCGGACGTGAGAGCGCTCACCGACCGCTCTTTCGTACGTGGACTGACAGCTAGCTTCAAAAATCAAAAAAATCACTTCCAACCACTCAAGTGCATTATGGGTGACTTATGAATTTGACGTTTTGGAAAGCAACTTTTCGTTCGCTTTTGACACTAGCTTCCGACAGCTACCGCCTATTCTAGTTCTACCTTTAATCTACTTTATAATATTTTTATGCGGTGAAAACACTATATAGGATTTACGAAATCTCAACGAGATTAACTTTCGGTGGAAACGTAGTATTATTCAATGTTACAATTTAACAGTAGATTTTAATAGACAGATAGATGACGGTTTGAAAGGAAAGACATTTATGACATAGCAAGCAGCAAAGATACATTCATCACACGGACTTACAAACAATAAAATGGGAGAACATATGGATGGCAGAAAAAAGACATAAAAGGTGATTTGTAAAGGATGCAGCAAAATAGCCTAGGAAAGATAGGTTGGGTTGTGACAAGAAAAAAATTGTATATGAGGAAGGTATATTTTCCCAAGCATCATCAAAAAGATGTTCATTTAAGCTTGTAAATAGCGAGCAAGGTGGTTGGAGTAGGTCTGTCATCACTTTCGAACACAGAAGCGCTGGGAAATTACTTTCGTTAGGGACTAGACCGTGAATTTTGTTTAAGCTGTGCCTCAGCATATTCTCAGTGTGAACACATATTTTTACAATAGACTCGTCACTCGCTTGGAAATATTAACCCACCACGAGTCTTAGCTTCTATGAGTCCATTGTTTTCAAAGTCTGCGAATTTATGGGACCTTTGAAATAGAGCTTCTTGGCACTGCTCACATTTCACAACGGGTTTTTTGACATCCACAAGTTGTTTTACAACCCAACCACTTATATAACCAACACAAGACTTCGAAAAATTGGAAAGAGTTTCAGGAAGTCCGACAGATAGTTCGCCAACTTCTAAGTCACGTTCTTCGTTGTCCAACCCGTACTTCTTTGAAACTCTTTCATTGAACATCTTTTCATAAATGGCTGGGTCGTAGAGGTCAACCTTAACTGGACGCGAAGATGGAACTGACAAAATGCTGGTTTTATCCATAGCTGTAACATTTCCGTTAGCCGCCTTTACCTCGTGGTGGATTAATAACCTTTTTTTTTTTTGTTCAAGTTTTAAAATCTTGTCGCAAAAATCAATAGAATCGGCAACGCTGCTGCTTAATGTTTGAGCCGCTAAAAAAACTTTCATTTTCATTTTGTGGTACTGGAGATGAGCCCATTTTAGCTTGTTCCCGGCTCTCAACCCTTCATTTTGCTGCAGCTTAATCAGTTCCTCGATGAACCGCCACTCAATAGAATTATTGTCTCCATCTTTTAACACCTTATATTCCCCCAGACAATTGCGCATGAGTTTCAGCATATGGCAAGGATCGAAAATAACATAAACATTGATATGTGAAGATGGATGTGGAAAATATGGACGGCAATCCCCCATTTCTAGGCTAGCCCCTAATAAACGCATTGTTGAGAAGTGCTTAGATGGACCATCTAGCGTTACGGACACTACCTCAACACCAACATCGTGAAGTCTACGTAGGCTACTTGTGACAAGCTCAGCGTTGGTAGCTGAGTCTATGTCATTTATTAGGAAATAGCCTATAGGTAACTTCCACGATCCATCCAACGAGACAACCATAAGCACTAATGCATCTTTTGCAAGAGGCATTTCGTCAGAAAATTCAGTTTCTGTGCCGAAATCCACATATCCCCTTATTTTTCCCACAGAAATTTTTTGAAGCCCGCACTTAATGGATATTTCATCCAGCATTAAGCAGCAAATAATTTTTTTTTAAATTAATTGCTTCATCAACTTTTATTTTTAAAGCCTCAAAGCTTTCTGTTGTAAAGCCAGGTTCACAATTTATAGAAGCGTACCAAGACCTAAGTGTACTGGGGTCAGGAAGTGCCCGACAAAATTTTTGTCGTACAAAATTATACGCTTTTGGCGAGTAAAAATGTAGTGTCATGGCAAATGAGCGAAGAGCTGGAGGATATTTTTCCCTACAAATTCCTAATCCAGTATTTGGAAATCTATGCTTAAATCGTTTCTTACTTAGTGTGCATACACCATCGCCAACGTTTTCTCTGTTTTTTAAAAATCTCTTAAACAACTCGCCAACATCAGAATCAGCAATTGATTCAAGAGCGCCTAAACCCGACTCTGGAATAGAATTCCTTTTGCGAAGTTCATTCACAATGTCTTTAAGAGACATGATTTTTAACTTCATCCTATTTATGATTCGCGTTTGTGCCCTGCTTTTAATTTGCTTCTTCTTCAATATTTTGCGAGTAAACGTAAGTTTTTTCTTTGTGCTCCTCGGCGTGGTTGCATAGCGATGGTCATGCTGCAGTATCCGCCCATATTTTTCTACTGTGGATTTTGACCTTGGAGTAACTGTAATATAATGTGTATCTTATTAGTTCAACTCATGGAAACACTTCTTCTATTTTTAAAAACCTGATTCAGTGTAAATACGTTTTATTAACCACTAGATAAGTGCTTCACACAAAACATATTAAATAAGAAATTACGTCGTTTATTTTCATTTAATCTTCATTTTCAATAACATATTATCATCTGGGGCCCTATTACGTAAAACGAATGTCCTTGAAATAACCTCATTTTCGTTGAAAAGCGATTTAGTAATACGTAATTCGTATAATGAAACTCTTATTTTCTTATGTCAGTTAAATCGCTGTTGTATATGGCTTTCGTTTATTTTAATATATTTTTGGCAAAAAAGAAGTGAAGTTGGTAGCGCATAAAAAATGTTTTTCTTTTCCAGGTGGTAATATTTTCTACACATCTTTTCGTTTTTTTATAATCGCTCAATGTTATTACTTTCGTTTACTCCAATATAGTTTAGATACTTGCCGCTTTTGTAATACGTAATAAAGCCCCATGTTCTTAAACTAAATAACGATTCTATTTCTAAAAGTTTGATTTCCGAAATCTTTGATTAGGATATGAGTTGACTAAAATTTCTTATTTATTTATTTACGTGGTCTTTAAAAATTTAGTACTTTACATGCTATTAAAAAATTTAGTATTTTATACATGCGTTAATTTGTATCAAAATATTTCCAATTGAAATGCTTCATACATCATAAAAACCATAAGAGCCCATATAATTATTATTATATAATATATACAAAAGCGTTCTCAATCTCCAGGTCAATAAAAAAAAGATGATTCAAAATAAATTCGATTGACACGTTTTATAAATCATACAAACCATAAACGTTCTTAATCTCCCAGGGCAAATAAAAAAAATATAGAACCTGTTAAGCGTTCTCAATCTCCAGGTCAAAAAAAAAAGATGATTCAAAATAAATCCGATTGACACGTTTTATAAATCATACAAACCATAAGAAACAACTTATTACGCACAAAAACGTTCTTAATATCCCAGGGCAAATAAAAAAAACAGAATCGATTTAGCAAAATTATTTTGCAATTTAATTAATAATAATATATTTAAAAAAAATCCTCTTAAAAATAATAATAGTATGTGCTTTTAAAATGCATTACCTTTTTAATGCACGGCACTAGATAAAAATAATCTGCGGCCCAACTACGTTCTTCGATTCTACAATAAAATTTATCAAATTCTCATAATTGGCACTCAATTCTGCAGTAACCATAAGTTATACATTAAGAAATTAGAATCGCAAACAACTTTCGATTCGAATCGACATAGTTGGGCCCCAGAAATCCAAGTTGCAGTGGGTTGAGAAAAAAAATTATTATTATCTAATAAAACCCCACATTCTAAAATAATAGTTACCTGCTTCAAACAAGATTGGGGCCTCAGTTCCTGCGTTTCTGTACGCTTTGTCTTCGGTTTTGGACAAATCTATGTATAAATAAAATCAAAAATACTTATTTAGATCTGTTTCAAGTAGAGTAAAATTAGTTGAAATGGTAAAATTGGAATCTGTCAATATTATAATAAAAACCTGTTTTATATTTTGGTTACTATAAACTTTATCTATAAAATATTGCAAGAAATATATCATAAACTAAAAATATTTCTTATAGCAATTTACCAGCAATTACACTAGACCTACTAGAATCTCAAAAATGTACCTTCATAATAGTTCATACTATCTCCTTCGATAATTTCGTCTTCATATGTATTTATGACGACTTCTTGCAAATCTAAAATAAAGAACAAACTAAATGATATTTGAGGACAATTTAAGTATACAAGTAGTAATAAATTTACCTGTGTCATCAAAGTTAAAACTTTCGTCATTGAAGTCAGTGTCTTCCTTGTTATGAGCTTCATTTTCCTGTCCATCTTAATTATGCAAAAATAAAGACATATATTTAAAGTTATTGTTATTTGGGCTTTTATGATCATTCTAAATGGATGCAATTAATTGAAAACAACTAATTCATATTTTACCCAACGTTTCGCTTGGCTAATTTCCAGCTTCCTCAGGGGTTTATATTTATTTAGCTTTAAAACAAATTTAAAAAAATGGCATTATGATACATATATATTATATATTTATAATATTTAAAATTTTGTTTGGTCTATTGCACTTACTTATTCTTTTAATTGTTTACATTTTAATTAGAAATTTAATAAATTAACATTTGAAACAAAAAACAATACTGAAATGAACAATTAAAAACAAAATTTTTTAATAAATTAAAACACTTATCGGACAACAAAACTTAGAGCTAGTATCACTTTTTATCACAGATCAATTAATAATGGCTACACTGTATGCAGAGCTTATATTATCTATGTCTTCTTGATGATTCATTGTTTTTGTCATTTTTTGTTGAATTCGAAGACTTACCAATGTATAGCGGGTGGTGGTGCGGTTCTCTTTATCCAGTATTGTCACATTTTCAAAGTCTGCATTGTGATCGTTGTCTACCATGTGTTGTGAAAGTGCTGTAGCTGTTCTCTTCTTTCTAATATCAGCTTCATGTTCTGATAATCTCACTGCAAGTTTGCGTTGTATTGTATTGTATTTTATTGAGACTTTAAAAATGACATTTGGAAATATATACATGAATTCTTAGATCTATCTCTTTCTGTTAATATAAACGATGCGGGAAGCGGAGGCTGTAATGTATGGCCGTCCTGTTCTGTTGTTTTTTAATTTTTCGGTTGCCAACATGGCTTGTCTTTTTCTTTTAAATGGAATAGTCTGCTCTTGCTCAGGAGCAATATTTCGGTTACGTGTTGGCTGATGCAACGGATAAAAAATATACATATATACAATACCTACAAATAACAAATACCTTAAAACTAATATGCCATAGAATATATTTATATACATAAAATTGCGTGTTATAGAGCGAGAGCGCTCTATGTAGAATTTTCAAATTTAATGAAATCACTTTTGTATGAATAGGTAGGTACATTGAATAATTTAAGACAATTCTATTTTTACATAAATTCACTTCTTCGAATTGTTATAAATGATTTTACAACAAATTTTAGCGGCAATAGATTGCATGATATTAATACTGAATTATTTAAAGACAGTTTCGGTTTTTACATAATTTCACTTCTTACGAGTTATTTTAGTTGATTTTAGATCAAACGTTAGTGGCAAAAGAAAATGAATAATATAGAATATGTATGAGGATATAACTTAGTAGAAACACTAAAAACATAATTGAACAGAAAAGATAATTCACTGACTTTTAACACATTATGAGCAGTTGTACAGAGATTCACTATAGCGTTTATTTTGTTGATTTGGTATGATGCAGGGCGATCATCCTTTGTCCATTGTTGTGATGAGGGTTAGTCATCTGTTTTAGCACAAGGTTATGTGGTGCTGGTAGCCAGGGGGCTAGTTTGGCGGTTGCTGGAGTGTATGATCATCTCCGGATTTGATCCACTTGGAATCCTTCCCCCAGAGGAGTTCCATGCTAGGTTTTCATGTGGGCAACACGTCGGTCACGGTCACATGATACAGTTGCTAGCGGGTAATGTGATACCACGCCAGAGTCCCGTTTAAACGGGATAGGCTCAAAGTCTAGTTCAAGCGGCATAGCTTGGAAACTAGCTTTTCAGTTGCTGGAGTGTGTGTACAACTCCTGTTACCATCCAGATGGACACCGTTCCCCACAGAGTACCAACTTTCGATGTGGAAATATATATTTAATTAAAAATAATTTATTTTACTGTTTTTTTTTTTTTTTAAAGAAAAACTGAATTTGCAAGGTTGTGCCACTCGACACAACCTGCTTCGTTGCCTTCCTTGTTCTATCTCCCGCAAGTTTGCGTTTTGTTGTACCTATGTATATCATGTTACACTCCTCGTTGCATTTACCTTTGCATGGTATTTGGTATACTACATTGTGTTGTTCTGTTTTTTGTGTGGGTGGTTTTGTTTTTGTGAAGATTGTGTTTAGGGTTTGATTGGATTTGTGTGCGAACGTTATTCTTTCTCTGTCAATTGGAATTGTTTTGTAAAGAGTATGGTTATCAGTTAAATGTGGGATATAGGTTAAAGAGAAGAATCTAGGGTTGTCAGATTTTACTTTTAGTATTTTTTGTTGGTTGTTTTTTATTTTTCATTTGGTGGAGTTTGTTATTAATGAGTTCGTTAATTATTGTGTTTGGGTAATTGTTCATTTGTAGGATTATTTTAATTTTGTCTATATTTTTGTTGTGGTAGATGTCGTCGCTTATATCCAATACTTTATTGACGAGGTTCGTTGCAGTGTTTAACTTGTAGTTCATTGGTTGAGAAGACATATAGTTAATCATTCTTCCTGAAGATATTGGTTTGGTATACCAGTCAAAGGAAATCTTGTTTTTATTCTTCGAAAATTTTAAATCTAGGAAAGGAAGTTGGTTATTGTTTTCTATTTCTATGGTGAATTTAAGTTTAGTGTGATAATCATTTAGTGTTTTTAGTATCGTTTCAGAATCTTTCTTTTTAATTATTGCAACCATATCGTCAACATATTTAGCTATAAATTTGATTTTTGTGTTTGATTTTCTCAATTTGTCTATTGTTTCATCAAGTAAGTGATCCAATACAATATCCGCAATTGTGGGAGATAATGGGTTACCCATCGGCATGCCTAAGGTTTGACTATAGGTCTTTTTGTCATATTTGAAATAGTTGTTGTCTGTCAAGCAAAATTGTAATATTTTTAAAAACTGAGATTTTGGAATTTAGGTGTGATTTTTTAGAGTTTCCCAATTTTTCATTATTATTTTTATAGCCGTATATGTCGGTATATTTGTAAATAATGAAACCACGTCAAACGAAACTTGCAGTGAGATTGTCAGAACATGAAGCTGATATTAGAAAGAAGAGAACAGCTACAGCACTTTCACAACACATGGTAGACAACGATCACAATGCAGACTTTGAAAATGTGACAATACTGGATAAAGAGAACCGCACCACCACCCGCTATACATTGGAAAGTCTTCGAATTCAACAAAAAATGACAAAAACAATGAATCATCAAGAAGACATAGATAATATAAGCTCTGCATACAGTGTAGCCATTATTAATTGATCTGTGATAAAAAGTGATACTAGCTCTAAGTTTTGTTGTCCGATAAGTGTTTTAATTTATTAAAAAATTTTGTTTTTAATTGTTCATTTCAGTATTGTTTTTTGTTTCAAATGTTAATTTATTAAATTTCTAATTAAAATGTAAACAATTAAAAGAATAAGTAAGTGCAATAGACCAAACAAAATTTTAAATATTATAAATATATATGTATCATAATGCCATTTTTTCAAATTTGTTTTAAAGCTAAATAAATATAAACCCCTGAGGAAGCTGGAAATTAGCCAAGCGAAACGTTGGGTAAAATATGAATTAGTTGTTTTCAATTAATTGCATCCATTTAGAATGATCATAAAAGCCCAAATAACAATAACTTTAAGGATATACTATATGATCAACTAACCAAATACACAAGACATATATGTTTTGTAAATCAGGGGTTCATTTCCTAACTTTATAAACGATATTCGTTTCAACTAACTGGCGCATATTCATAGTCGTTTTTAGACCCCAGTTTATCTTAGCCTGAGTTTATCCAATGTAAATTAGATAGGATAAACCCAGTATTTTTTTAGAAACAACTTAAACAGTGACTATGAATATGCCCCACTTAGTTTAAATTTTGAAAAATCATTGTAATAAATTGTTTCTAAATTTCGAGTCTATAATATAAAAAAAAATCATTCAAAATGGAAAACATTTTTAGTTAGCGATTTTTTAAAATATATTTTTTAAATAAATTGTAACAACATTTTGTAGAGTTTTTAAACATGTTTTACTTATTTTATTAACATAAGTGCTTCATAATTAGTAACGGTTTACAATTTGCTTCTTTCTGTTATTAGTCAGAATGGATTTAATTTAAAAAAAAGCAAATAGTAAACGGGTACTATTTGCAAATTCATTATGTTCATAAAGTGAACAATACATCATTAATCAGGAATTTGAGAGTTCTGTATATTGATGTTATGTTAAAAAAATTGTTTGCAAAAAGTATTTATTAGCTAACCTTTTTTACCGGAATTCACTAAATAGGAAATATTCATTGCCTCGGCAGTATCCAGTTCGAGTGAATCTGAATAATAACAGAACAATTATGTATACAATAAGCTATATTTGAAATAATAATTTACCTAATTGATCACAGCTTATTGATTCTTCATTGAAGGCAGGATCTCCATGATGTACCTTAAGACCTTTAACGAGAGACAACAAGAAATTACACTCAGAGAATTAATATTTTTTTATCCGTTTGTGGGTAACGGATTTCATTTGCACTAATTGTAATACATATGCTGGAAAGTTATTACAATCCATCCAAAAGTATTTCATTCGTTATAACTGTAATACAGTTGGCCCAAAAATTAGTTCCATCACACCAAACATATTGTCAAAAAACCAATTCGTTTGCAGCTCAATTTGCATGAGTTCATTGCGGAAAACGTAAGTATTTCCAAATTCAAACTCAATGTTGTTTGTCAGCACATGTCATTCTTTATAGCAAACGAATGAACCGATTGTGAAGTTTCCCTTCAGAATGGAGTTTCCTGCAAAGAATTTAAAGTTTATTGTACAAATTCAATTCTTTTGCACCAAAGTGATCAAAAAATTGCGATGGCTGTTTTCAAGGCGAAAAAGAAATGAATTTGTAGCAAACGAATGACCAATTACAGGTTACATTTTGATTTAAAAAGTTGATTCTATGTTTATGACAAACAAACCATACTTTTGTTGCAAATAAATCGTCGATTTGAGTTCTTTACAAGAGAAATTCGTTTGCAACAAAATAATTTCGTATTTTATCTCAACACATTGTACAAATTTCCAGAACCGTGTATTATATAAATTGCACTTAAAAGATTGTACAAGTTTTAAATGAAAATATTACATAGGCGTTTAATGAAATAATTTGTTTACTTATATTTTATTCAATGGCTTTAAACAAGCATCTTTATAAATTTTTATTTTTTGTTTATGAGTTCTAGGCGGTTATTGGGGCGAATTTCCATTATCCAAGCGTATAGAATTTTTTGTACAGTAAACTAAGGGTCTCAATATATATAATATACTAAAAATTTCAAACAAATTTGTTAATCACTTTTTACAGTGTTTTCTCACTGTAATAATAGCCTAGTTATTCTATTGAATATAAACCCTTAGCACACTCACAAAAACACTCTAATCGTGTTACCATAATGGAAAGTCGCCCCGAAATATATAAATAAGTTTCCTCACATTAAAATTTAGATATTTTTACTTTTTGAACAATCTATCTATCTACCGAATAAAACTATCCGCGTGTGTATTTTCGTGCTACCGTCATGGAAAATTGAGCCGTCTACGCAGTCCTTCAACCAACAATTATCCCTTTGTGAGCTCAGCAGGTAAGCAAATAATTACTGTAATATTTTTGCGATAAATATGTTTCTCAACTTATTACTCTTCCAGAACATAATAGTCCGCCGTCAATCTATTAAGCTCTGCATACCTCCACAGTGGCGACTACATTCTTCAGATTGGCGATATGTCCACATACACCAATGATCACACCGATCGATTTGGACGACTTGGAATTGCCCGAGACTAGGAAACTTCAAGTCGATTCGACCACAGATGCTTATTGGTCTAGGACCAGACATCACTATTGCGGGTTATACATATATACGAAAAAGAACTGTCTGGAATTTTCGTGGTGTTTCGCCCGGGAGGGGTGCCAATATGAGTTGTTGTGTTGTAGATATCGATAAATCTACCGAAAAGAAGTATCCCCATGTGAAAATTGGTGCTGCTGTCCGTAGTGGAAAGTTGAGCTAAAACGATTTCCAACACATTTAGCAAAATACCTATAATCATTGAATTAGGTGAGTGAAAGAACAGTACAAGCGGCATTTTACTAGAAAAAAAAGAGATTAAAATTCTCACTGCGTATGACAAATAATATGATAATCTAAAAAATATTACTCATAACTCATGATTGAATAGTTCGAAAAATTCCTTGTTTAAAATTACGTAAAAAAAAAATTTCCTTAATTTTTCTGCATTGGCGCTTGTACTGCTCTTTCACTCACCTATTCAATTATGTATTTATCTCCGGTAAACGCAGATAGATTTAACCCAAACGCAAACACATTTAACCCAATCGCAAATAGGATTAACCCACAAACAATATAATTTGCGGATTGATTCTTTTCGCGTTTGGGTTGAATATATTTGCGTTTGGGTTAAATATATTTGCTTTTAGGTGAAATTGATTTGCGTTTAGGTGAATTTGATTTGCGTTTAGGTTAAACCTTTTTGCTACATGGTTAACAAACAACTAAATTTTGTACTGCTTGTGGGTTAATTTTATTTTCGTTTGAGTTAAATGTATTTGCGTGTGGGTTAAATATATTTTCGTTTCGGTGAAATCGATTTGCGTTTATGTGAAATTGATTTGCAATTACGTTAAACCTATTCGCTATTTGATTAATTTAATTTGTGAATGCTTTATTTTTGCAATTTTAAAATAATTCCAATTCGGACATGGTCTATAGACCATAAACCACCTAACATTTGCTTCTATATTCATGTGTGGCCACAAGGGAAAACAGCATAAGTCGACATATCGCTGGTCGATTACTTAAAGGTTGTATGTGAAAAAAAAATATTCCGAGTAAAGGCTTAACTACATAAGCCAAAAAATACTGAAGTACAAAAGTAAAAATATTTTTTTTACCGCTAGCGCCGTTGTTTTGTGAAAAAGAATACACAAATTTGTTTTTAAACCAAAATTTAAGCTTTCTGCATCATTTTTATAAGTTTTCCAGTCAGAAACACTATCACAAAATCAATTTAAAAATTTTCACTTTTGCACTTTTTCACTTTTTTGGCTTATGTAGTTGAGACTTAAATCGCCCTCAAGGTTTTAGGAGTCTGGTTTTTGTGTAAAATGGTAACATATCAGTTAAGTATTGATGAAAGAACCATCAAAAAGCCATAAAACCATTAAAAAATTGAATTTTGTGCAAAATAGTTCTATGTAACTTGAACGCGTTGAATTTTTGTGTTACAAAAAGTAAGTAAAATGTTTTATGTTGATCTTTAGAACCTTATAGCACTAAATATTTGTGTGGATACATGAAAGTTCAATGGGCCTTACTAATAACCAAACACTAATGTCGACTATTAGTAAAGTGCAAGGTTAAAATAAAGTGCGGAGCTTAAACGGAATCCTACTAATAACATATTTAACCTTCTCGTTAACAAATCCTCACACTTTCCTTGAATCTACTACAATTTCCATCAAGATGTTGTCAAATAAATGTCAAACTTTCTTGGATTTTCAATTTCATTAATTTCGCGTCAACAAAAACAAATATTTACAAAAATGAGTTCAAGTATAAACGAAAGATATAAATTTATTCAAGGAAACTCGCAAAATTTAGAAGCGATTCCATCAACAAATGCACGCTGGACTGGGTATATAGAACGCAATTTATAGGAAAGCACTTCTCATAAATTATATATTTTTCATTTATTTGTATGTCATAAATATGTATTAAGTTACAACAAAGGAAAATATGCTAAAAAAAACTCTACTTAAAATAATCAGACATTTCATTTTAAAGTTATAACTTCCAAAAAAAAGTAAGACAAAAAAAACAAAAAACTAAAAACAAAGAATCTTGAACTTGGTTCTTCAACACGCGTATCCGATCTACGGGATGCATTTAGGAATTCCTTGAATTCATGAGTTTAGTGTACAGCTTAAAGATGGATTTCCATGTATTAAATTTTAACGTCTTGCTAGTGAATAACCTGGAGACTAAATTCGTTTTTAGTATGCGAATGTTCTGTAATCTGGAGATTTTCGTTTAAGTATTTACTAAATTTGGTTATTAGTAAGGCCCAATGTCTTTTTTGCCTTTAGAGTTTCCGACGGTTTTAATAATATCGGAAAGCCGCTAAAATTAAGAAAATTTTGGTATATAAAACTCATTTTTGGTAGTTTGGTCGACCTTTAAGTACTCGAAATTGAGTTTTTTACAGTATCTGATGTGCAATACGCGATTTTATTTGTCATTTTTGTTTGTATTTTTAAGGTAGAACCGTACTAGGCGGAACTGCAATTCAGCGACACCGCAAGCACTTTCGCATGAAACGAACGAAACTTCATGTCGCGACACAGTTGGTCAGATTATCAATTTTGTCGCATAGTGTCGCGCCGTGAAGTGCAGTTGTCGCTTAGTGCGATATAGATCATACAATTTCCTACAAATAAGTCGTGAAGTTCAGTTCCTCTGAAGTGCAGTTCCGCCAAGTGCGGTCTTAGCTTTATGTCTTACGATTTAGGTAGTTACAAGTAGCAAGTAGGTTTTACCTGAACGGAAATCAATTTCACCTAAACGCAAATCAATTTCACCCAAACGCAGATAGATTTAACCCACACGCAAATACATTTAACCCAATCGCAAATAGAATTAACCCACAAACAATATAATTTGCGCGTTGATTCTTTTCGCGTTTGGGTTGAATATATTTGCGTTTGGGTTAAATATATTTGCGTTTAGGTGAAATTGATTTGCGTTTAGATGAATTTGATTTGCGTTTAGGTTAAACCTATTTGCTATATGGTTAACAAACAACTAAATTTTGTACTGCTTGTGGGTTAATTTTATTTTCGTTTGGGTTAAATATATTTTCGTTTCGGTGAAATCGATTTGCGTTTATGTGAAATTGATTTGCATTTACGTTAAACCTATTCGCTATTTGATTAATTTAATTTGTGAATGCTTTACTTTTGCAATTTTCCAATTCCAATTCGGACATGGTCCATAGACCATAAAACACCTAAAACTACGTTTTCAATGGAGCTGAAATGAGGTACTTTCATAAATTATAGAAATTGTTTTCATTGCTAATTTACTAATTTCATTTGAAATCGATTTTTATTTATATCTCCTGCAAATTTGGATTAATTACCTCATTTCGAAATGTAAATTTGCATGGGAAAGGAGGTTATTTGGAATTAAATTTTGAAATTTTTAACGAAATTACCTCATTTGCTCCAATGAAAACGTAGTATAACATTTGCTTCTATGTTCATGTGTGGCCACAAGGGAAAACAGCACTTTCTTTCACTCATAAAATAAACCCATCTCACACAATGCGCCTTTCAGTAAAAAAAAACAATGCAGACAGGCACTAAATTTCTGAGAAGAACAAAAAGAAACACAAATAAATATTTTTTTTGCACACTAAAAGAGCATATCTTTTTCAACAGAAGTGTGTTAGTAGCCTTAACAAATTTAATTCACAATTTTCACGCTTCGCTAGGAAACGTGTGTCGTCGCAATCGGCACATAAGCGTTTCAGTTTCACAGTACAGTTTCGGATTTCAGTGGGCACAGTGTTTACAAGACGAAGTTGTGTAGTATACGCCATTCCTGTTAATAAAGTGAACAAAATTATTAGATATCATAGTAAAGGTTTGTTTTTTCAATTTAAGTAATTATTTTTATATAAAACATTCCTTAATCAATTTGCCTAAGGAATTTATTTAACGACATTTGGATTTTCAATGGAAAATAATCTAGGCATCGTGATATTATTTTCTAGTTTGGGAGATGTGAAAAAAAATCCATAACCTAATCGTGTGTAGGTACATATATGTATCTGCTTTTTTTTGTCTACTTTTCTACTTAAAAAAGCGTTTGATTTTCAGTTTCACTTTCAGTACAGTTTCGTAGACGAATTTTAATTATTTTCACGCTTCGCTAGGAAACGTGTGTCGTCGCATTTGCAATCGGCACATAAGCGTTTCAGTTTAAGAGTACAGTTTCAGATTTCGGTGGGCACAGTTTACAAGACGAATTTGTGTAGTTTGTTTGTTCAATTTAAGTAATTATTTTTATATAAAACATTCCTTAATCAATTTGCCTAAGGAATTCATTTAACAACATTTGGATTTTCAATTGAAAATAATCAAGGCATCGTGATTACTTCTAGTTGGGGAGATGTGAAAAAAATCCATAACCTAATCGTGTGTAGGTATGTACATATTTCTCCTTTTTTTCTCTACTTTTCTACTTAAAAAAGCCTTTGATTTTTAGTTTCACTTTCAGTACAGTTTCGGAGACGAATTTTAATTATTAAGTACCTACGTACATATACGCCACTCCTGTTAAAATAGTGCACAAAATTATTAGATATCACGGCAAAGGTTTTTTTTTGTTCAATTTAAGTACATAAATATTTTTAGTTGGGAAGATGTGAAGCCACTACCTTGGCTATGGTAATTATTGGCAAATAAGCATTTCAGTATTCAGTATCACTTTCAGATTTCAGTAGAGTTTATGTCCACTACTTTGGCTTTGGCAATTGGCAAAAAGCATTTCAGTTTCACTTTTAGTTATCAATGCAGTTTACAATACAAATTTCTACCTTTCGGTGTACATTTTCAGTGATTTTCATTTAGTTTTTTTCACATTTTAAAAGCCTTTGCCAATTGCCAAAGCCAAGTAAGCATTTTAAAATTACTTTCAGTATAGTTTACGAGATGAGATTTTGTAGTCAACGCTATTCCTATTAGTTCTTATTTTTTTTAACTTTAGGCGTACATTTAAAATTCTTTTTTCAAGTTTTGCAAAATTATAACAGAAAGAAAGAAAATTTTAAAATGAGTTCAAAAAGTTTATGTTCTGGGTATGGAGTAGTTTTTTTTTAAAGACACGGGTAGAGCTCGATTACGTGGCTCAACTTCCCATTAAGGTAGTTTGAATATTCACACCGTATATTTTCATTAGGTACATTTATGGTTCAAACTTCAAATAAAAAAATATCATTATGTTAATGTGGAAACTTCTTATTTTTTTTTTTAATTCATTGTTGAAATTTTCATACAAAATGTTTATTTTTCCAAGAAAACTGCAGTTAACAACGCCTTCCTGGCGACTGGAGATACTGAAGATCTGCTTATAGTTCAAATAAATTTGCCTTTGGGTTAAATACATTTGGCTTAGGGTTAAATCTATCTGCGTCTTGGTGAAATTGATTTACGTTTTGGTTGAATCTATTTTCTATTTAGTTAATTAAGTTTTGCGAATGATATATTTATGTAAAGATATCTCTTTGCTAGGAATAGTACAAATAATCTTGATGTTGGATGTCTGAACAGAGTCTACTAACGCAACAATTTTACCAAAAAATGGGTTACACCACATTTGCACTCTTAGCCTAACATAAATAAATAAATTAATAGGGAATTAAGCAGATGAAGATATAAATTATTTCAAACTCTGACCAAATCACCAATGAAGGTAAAAAGCATGAAACAAAATTTAAAATCTGCTTACCAACTTGAATATATTATATTATTATTGAGAGTAAATATCTGAAACTTACTCAAAAGTTTCAATTTTATTATCTTGCAAAGTTTATTATCTTGCAAAGCAACTTTTCGATTATATCATCGAATTATGTACGTACCATACCTATGTATACATAATAATATGTAAATCTAAAAAAGGTTCTGTACAAATTATTTGTACTCAGCAAATTTATAAATCAAGAATTTTAGTTGAAAATTGAGTTCATACATTTTCATGGATTCTGTACGTCAATAAAGAAGATTTGTATAAGAACCCGATACAAAAGTTTTTCAGCTTTACATTACAGTATCACGCCTATGTGTTTTTTTTAGCTAATGGTCTCACTATAATAACTTTAAAATATTAAGATGTAATACATTTTTTTATAATGGATATTATACTTCATTTGGGTGCTTTCAAGCGATGATTTCTAATTTATTTTCTATGCAATGATAGAAATTGTTATTATAGATACTAAAGTTTAAGAGAATTTCTTTCCACATTTTGCAGTTAGAAGGCTTCAATAAAAATGCTACTTTTTATAACAGCTACACACCGAGGATTATCTTCGATAATAAAAATAAAAGGATCATCAAGTAGCGAAATAACGTCTACTGAGTTAGAAAATGCTGGTATGTATTTTTTAATTCTTAACCCATTTAAGCACATTAAAGGTAATCATTCATCGAATCGACGAAGTAATATTAAACTCCGATTTTTAAAAAGAAGTTGATGTGAAATTTTAAATAACACATTTTTCTAATATACCATTTTAGTAAAAACCAGTATAATATGAAAAAAAGTTAGCATATTTCATTTAAGAAGAAAAATCATTAACATATTAAAAATAACAAAACAAAAATGTTGAGCATTAGGTGCACATCTGTAATTTATAATTTCTGTATTATATACTCTCTTTGCTTTTTTTGAAATGCTGACTTATTCACATGTCGCTATGAATAGGACAATATTTGATTTTTCTTCCTTCATGTTTATTACAATAATTTTATTTCTTTCCTACATGATTTTAGTGAAAAATCATTTTAATATCAAAGGGAACATAAAATACTTCGATGGAAAAACTTCCTCTTTTATCCATGAAGATGATGTCATGGACTACATAAATCAGTATAAATCATCACCGGGGTGGACATTAGGAGTGCTAGACGAAGTAAAAGAAATACGAGGTAAAAATTTATAAGATTTGAGGCACTCCCAAACCGGTGCTACTATTTAAGTGATTTTTTTTTTTCAAAGTAGCTTGAAATTAACTTGACTGTTAGCGCTACTTGTTTATATTTGACAGGCAAACGCCTTGCCATCGCTTAGATTGATTCGCTTTGGTTTGGGGTGCCTTTATAATTTTAAAACTGCTGTAACCATTTGCTAAGTTTTTAATATCGCATTAAAATAATTCGCTACTTTTAAATGAGAAGAATCACAAGGAAGTTCAGTTACAATAATTGAAAACGAAGAAATAGCATATTCGACATCTATAGAGTCGGTAGATTCAGTAGAGTTAATAGACTCTGTTCATTCATCCAACATCAAGATTATTAGTACTATTCCTAGCGAAGAGACATCTTTAAATAATAATACTTCAGGATTTGGCGGGGTCCAAACACATGTTTTAAAAACAATCAATGTTGAGGTAAAACATTTTTATGATAATTATTATAATAGGTATTTGAACTATTAGTCATTTCAAAAAATACATGACACATAATTGGAAATTTTCAGAGTTCATTTTTATCAGCTACGTTGTTCTTATTGGTGTTTAAATAAACAAATAATATCCATGAACATACGTACATAAATGTTACTCAATTTTCAAATAATATGTTTGATTTTTGGATTTTTGATTCTTAGAATCATTAAATCAGTGCAAAAATTTCTGAAAGAAGCTCTTTTTTAATTAACATACATATAAATATTCTGTATTTACATATGTACGTTGCAAATAGTATAATTACTGTATGTATGTACATACATATGTATGTTAGGCAGTCGTATTTTCTGGCCTTTTTTAATAAGTTTTTAAGTGAAATTCTTTGCATAATTTTGTACTAATGTGGGCTTTTCGCTAATCATGGAATGCTTTGACATATGTATAAGTACTTAAGTTACATTTCGGCCTGAAAAGAGATCTCCTCGAAGACCTGATATAAATGTTTTTATATAGTAGATAGTACTATGTATACCTACTAATTTGATTTGTATAATCCGTTTTTTATATTTTTTTCGAATATAGATGCTTATAAAACATAAACACATAGATCTTATAATTCTCCTTAAGATATTTGAACAGAACGCCTCTCTGAAAAATTCAGAAAAAATTAAGCTTAGTAAGCTTATGATACAGTTTGTATTACAAGATAACATACAATTGGAGTAAGTGATTTTTTAAAAGATGTCTGAGTTAGAAAGTCAGCTCAGTAGATAAACGAATGTAATATATTATGCCGAAAATATACTGAAACCAATATATTTTTGGCTAAGAGTGGAAAACCATTACTTTAGTTTATTATTCACAGATAAAATTTTTTAATATCTG
This sequence comes from Epistrophe grossulariae, assembly GCA_929447395.1. Taxonomy (NCBI): domain Eukaryota; kingdom Metazoa; phylum Arthropoda; class Insecta; order Diptera; family Syrphidae; genus Epistrophe; species Epistrophe grossulariae. The sequence goes on from OV839566.1 coordinate 77,216,644, forward strand.
TAGTATTATCGATACAAATATTTTAAGTTTGTCGACTGAGCTTTTATCTGTAATTGAAATAGTTAAATATTACTAAATAAATGCTTGCATTTTTAATCAGATTGAATCGCCATGATTTTGCGTATATTGTTCAGTTATAAGTGAAGTATTTATTGGCGAGACAAAAGAAGAGTATTACACGCCTGCAATTAATGGCCAAAAAGCATCTGGCAAATTATATGACACATACTCAAATTATAGAAATTTACTTTCAAGCGCTCATCTAATCTCCAGGAGATCAAGGAGCTCAAAAAAGGATTTAAACTCAACAATAGGTAAGAACGGGTTTGTTCTTTTTTAGTTGGCAGGTGTACAGCCACGTATTTTTAGAAAATGAATAAGAAATCCTTTGTAATAAAAACAACATCTTTTTTAAACCTCCTATTTAAAACAAAAAATTTGGTTTATTTAAAAAAGCAATGAATATCTATCATTAGAAATTAAATATAAGAGTGAATTCTTTGCTACCTGAAAACAATAAAATTTAAATTTTTCTCTTTTTACTCTATCTACAAATATCTTTAAGTCCGAATTATATTGGGCCAAATGTCTAATTAACTATTATATATTTCAGTGAATACTTGCGAAGACAATTACGAAGACTTTAAATTTATAGAAGAGTACATTGAGCCATTTGATGACATTATTGAAAAGTGGAAAAATTGCTTTGCAATAAGGTGGGAAATTTTGCAAGATAATAAAATAGAAACTGCTGAGTACCTGGCAAAGTTTCCAATATTTACTCTCAATGATAAAAAGATCTTTAAGTTGGTAAGCAGATTTTAAATACTGTTGCATGCGTTTTTACTTTCACAGTTCGAAATAAATTAATTTATGTGGTAATCTGTTTTATTCCTTCTTAATCTATCATTATTAATTGCATATTATATTTCCCAAACATTTTCCCCGTGATTGTTTATTACTTTTTCACAATAGTTACTTCCAATATTTCGTATATTATTTAATTATTTATGTATACTAGTATCGTCCAGTTGTCGAAATTATAACTTTCTCTATTAACGTCTTAACAGCAACATTTTTAATATAAAAATAAGATTCTACCGGAGCGATTTGCTATAATCTTTCAAATAGAAAAAAATTATGAAATTACACAAGTTTGCCATTTAATTAGTTAAAAAGGGAAATATAGAAACGTGTTAATATATATGTATGTATGTAGATTGTTTATTTGTATCTTTAATTTTTTAAATGTAGGTACTACGTATTTTGTTTTTATATGCATGTGTTCTATTTCAATATTTTACTAACCATTAGCACATCTGATTTTCTTCCATCAGTTTTTCGAAGATTCAAAAATTTTGCACCCGGCCATAAACTTGAGTTTGAATTGGGAAATCTGTAATGAGATTTTAGAAAAAGGATCTCTTTTGAAGGAACCTACAGTTAAAAAGTGGATTGCAACAAGTTTAAGCTGTAGCGAAGGTACTACTTTGTATTTTATAAATGTTTTTAATTTCAATTTTTTTTCTTTAAGGAAATAAAAAGGCTGTAAGCCTTTTAGTACTCCCGTATTTATTTCCCTCGACGAAAATAAAGGCCAGGCAAGGAAAACAGAGTTATAAGGCATCAAAGCTGGAAATTCAAGAAAAATTCATCCTGTATTTTGAGGTGATTACCTTTTATTTTAAGTCATATTTTTACTTTCCTACTTTTTAAAATAAAATTTAACTTTACAAAAACTCACTTTCTGCAACATCATAAATTTTTATTGTTTTGAGTTGCGATATTCGAAATAAATATAAAGAAATAAAAGCTAAAGAGAGTATTTGTCTTTTGATCTCGTTTCTAAATTAAAAAGATGTATTTTCGTGGTAGATTCTAAAATTTTATTAAGATATACAAATAGGTAGATAAGTAAAGAACAAAACAACATATATATATACATATATGTAGAAAGTATTAATTGAATATTAAGGAAGAGCAAGGTTATCTCTCTAGTTCGTTCCTTAATATTCAAGTCTTACTAATACGGAATAAACAATAAACAGACCTCTTTGGTTATTCCTCAGAGTGTTCTTCACCGCTGCTCCGAATAGAATGAATATATATATATTTTTATTTTAGTGTACCTACATACATAATTTATTTATTTCAATCTATATTTTTTTTCTTAGACTTTGGGAAAAGCAGATGATTTCGAGAGACAGTCATTGGAATATAATTACGGACTGCAACCTCGAATTGTCTTTGTTGGCAGTTTTGACAACCTCAAAGCCTACGTAACACTGATTGACAAGAGATATTGCTTTGAGGACCCACTTGAAGCTGTTCAACAATGTTTTTATTTGTACCAGGCGCTGAATATAAAGTATCCAGCAGAAAGCACTTCCGTGTGGACTTTTCTTCAAATACACATATTTAATGTAAGGACCAAATTTGACCAATCATCACCAAAAATTACTGCTCTTTGGAGCAGTCTCAACAGAAAGTAAATATATAATACCAAAAAATTATATACTTATTCCTCATACTATTTATTATTGATATTATTAAAACAAATGGAGTGTACTCACTGTAAAAAATTATTTTTTTCAATTAAACTTTACTCAGGTCATTTTAAGAAAATACATCCGGGTCTTCAACGTTTTACTTGTAGCAAAAGTTGTGGTAGGGTTTTCTCAGTCCTTTATAAACATGTTTCTCATATAAAAAAACATCATCTTAAAAACCAATATCTTAGCTGTTCAAACTCATCTTCTGAAATCAATAATCAAACTGATAATTCGTTTCAATATGATGGAGCTCAAACTGATTCAAACTTTAGCTCAACAGATTTTAAACAAATTGATTTAAAAAATGACATTTCTAAAGATTTACTGAAGGTTATTTTAAAAACCTTAAATGATGATAGAATTCCCAGAAGTACTGCCCTAGACATTTTCAAAAACTTGTTCGCGTTTTATGATAAATACATTTCTCTTGCTTTTACCGAAAGTGGACAAAATGAAGAGATTTGTTCTAATTTAACTTCTCTTTTAAGCCCCAAATATCTTAAATCTGAGTTCTTGATTTTAAAAAAACTCTCAAGTATGAATATATTGGTGGATTTTCATGATATTCAGCTTGGTTCTGAATTTCAACAAGTTTATTCAGCGGACAATGAAATAAAAGTCACTCAATGCGATTTTTTTTTACAAATAGTCAATCTCAAACAACTGTTCACCGTTTTCTTCACTCAATCACCTATCTTAACACTAATCGACGATTATATCAATCACGTAAAAAAACAAACATACACAATAGTTAATATAGTTCAAACCCCTCTATGGGAAAAAAAGCAAAAACAATTTAATCCTGAGAATGACACTAGCATTTTTTGTATACCCCTTCTTATTTATTTTGATGATTTTGAGTATCTTAATCCTTTGGGCTCCCATAGTGGAATTCAAAAAATTGGAGCAGTTTATATAAAAATTATGTGTCTTCCAGAATACATTTCTTCAAAATTATCTCATACACTTTTGGCAATGCTTTTTTTTACGGAAGATAGAAAAAAATTTGGTAATGCAACCATTTTGAAACCTTTAATTGATTATCTTAATAGTTTGCAAAATGAAGGACTACAAATTAATTTCAAACATTTTAGAATTATTAAATTGATTCCATGTTTGATAACTGGTGATAATTTAGGTCTAAATTCAATATTAGGTTTTACTGAATCATTCAGTTCCTTACATTATTGTCGATTTTGTAGATGCTCTAATGAAAATATGAAAAACTTAGTATTAGAAGACAGTACACATTTAAGAAATAGGAACAATTATCAAGATGATATAAGTATAGGTAATCCAAAGATTAGTGGTATTAAAGAGGATTCAATTTGGAATTCATTAACAAATTTTCATGTCGTTGATAATTTGAGTGCTGATTGTATGCATGACTTGTTGGAAGGAGTTTGTCACTATGACCTTAATATTATTTTAAAGTCCCTCATATTGAAATATCAATATTTTTCCTTGCAACAACTTAACCGGCGAATAGAAATATTAAACTTTGGTTCGACCACACAAAAACCACCTCTCTTTAACTCAGACTCCCTTTCAAAAAATAAATTTAAGCTTTCAGCATCGGAGATGTATATTATAATCACTCATTTGTCGCTCTTAGTAGGAGATTTAGTTGAAAATACATGTCCAGAGTGGAAGTTGTATTTATATCTAAGAGAAATAATTTTAATAGTATTTAGGAAAAGGCATCACGTATATTCAACAGAATATTTAAAGAAATTAATATCTGACCACAATTCTCTTTATATAACAATATCAGAGAGTCATTTGAAACCAAAGTTCCATTTTTTGTTGCATTATGCAAGAATAGTAGAAAATGTTGGCCCAATCGTAGCTATCAATTCGATGCGTTTCGAAGCCAAACACCAAACGTTTAAAAAATGTGGTTATATTTCAAATAACAGAATGAATATTCTTAAAACGATGCACATTAAACATCAATTCAAAATTTCGAATTTACTTTTAAATTATAATGAACTTTGCTTGAATTTCTACGATCATGGGCCGACTTTTCACTTAAAAGCAACTGAATTTGTTAAATTCAATTTCAAAACATCTGAAAGGGACAATATCTTAAAAGTTTCATGGATAAACTTTAAAGGTATATTATTAAAAGAGAAATTAGTTGTATGCATTGGGCTTTACGAAAATAATGATCCTATGTTTCGCTTAATAGAGCACATAGTTAGTGGGGATAAGAAATTTTACCTGTGTCTATCTCATATAGAAACTGTGTGCTTTGACACTCAGTATTTTGCATACAAAATAAAAAAAAAAAATTCATTCTCAGTTTTTGATTTGGAGGCGTTTCAATACTTTCATACTTCTAGTGTATCAATTTCTAATAATGGTGATTTTTTTGTTATTTGGGATTTTTAACCATTGTGTTTTTTCATCTAGTGCAGGGTTTCTATCTAGATCTATCTATCCATCAATCTTTCGATCTATCAATCCATCTATCTAACTTCCTTACTATATATCTCTATCTAGCTATCTATCAATCCATCTATCTATTCATCTTTAAACGCTCTTAATTAACTCTAATTATTTGGGTAGTTTTAGGGGTTATTGAGGCACGCGTTTCGGGAATCTAAATTCTCAACATTGAAATCAATATCAATTATTGTTGATTTGAAAAATGAATTCGGTCTAGTTTTTCTAACAATGATTTTAGTCCAACCGACAGTTTTAAAAACAATCATCCAGTATCAAAGCTGTTTGGAGCATTCTCAACAGAAAGTAATTACATATTAACCATAAAGTTATATACTTATTTCTTATACTACTTAATATTGTTATTATTAAAACAAATGGAGTGTGCACACTGTAACTTTAGCTCAACAGATTTTAAACAAATTGATCTATCTATCTAGGTATCTATCTATCCATCAATATATATCAATCCATCTATCTAACTTCCTTACTATCTATCTCTATCTATCTATCCATCTATCTATCTATCTATCTTTCAATCTTTCTGTCTTGCTATGTAGCTTTAAACCAATCTATGTACCTATTTTTCTATCTATTAAACTAAGTTATTAATATCGACAGCTGTCTAATTTTAAATAAGAAGAACCACAAGAAAGTTCATGTTAAGGTAGAGTCAGTAGGCTCTGTTCAGGAATCGAATATCAAGATTATTAGTAATATTCCTAATCTATCATCATTTAAGGTTCTTAAGAGACATATTTCAATAATAATACTGCAGGATTTGGCGGGGTTGTTTTAAAACAATCGATGGGGAGGAATAGACATTTTAGAATAATCCTATATGGTAACTTACCATTTGTTCATTATCAATTTTCTATTGAAGAAAATAATGCTTTAAACGCTCTAAACTAACTCTAATTATTTGGGTAGTGTAAGGGTTTATTGAGGCATGCGTTTCGTGGATATCAATTCTCAACGTTGAAATCAATACAAATTATTATTGATTTGATTAATTAATCAAGTTTTTCTAACAATGATTTTGGTCCAACCAACAGTTTTGAAAACCTAGTATTTCTACTGAAAAAAGGAAAATCAAAACTTTAAAAATTACTTTTCTAAAATTAAATTGATGCTGAGATTTCTTAATGTCATTTTAAAAACCTTAAAAATTGGATTATATTATACTATAAATAGGAAATCTTGGACCAAACATTTAATTAAGTAAATGAAGATCTTATGTTATTTAATTTATTGCAATTATAAAATACAACAATGATTTTAGTAATGATATAAGAAACATTATTAGATTATAGATTAGCAATCTTTGAGTTAAATTTCAATAAATTGATTAAAATAGTTAAACAATTTTTATTAACTCGAATTATTTTTGTTCACAATTATTTATTACTAAAAATTAATTATCTTTAATAAAATAATAATAATAATTATATAAAATAATAATAAATATTATATAATACATATAAGAAATAATATACTTATCATAAAAATACTATTTTTCCTATGAATAAATTGATCTCCAGAATATATCTATGATTAATTAATATGATACCCTTTGTTATGTTTTATTAAGATATGAAAATAAATAATTGCATCTACAGTTAATATTTTTAAATTGAACTTAGAAATAAAAAAATTGATTTAAAAAAAAAGATTCTTTTTAATGTCTTTGGAATTACAGAAGTCAAAAATTTTGTGTGACCATGATGCAATGAAAAAGCAATAAGTAACAATAAAACTTGAGGTTGAAACTTAAAGTTTTTAAATTTTGTTGTTAGAACTGAACAAGAAGAGAGATAAAATTGATTTTAATCGATTATTCGATGATGATTATTAGTTATATTACTGTGCAAAAATTTATAAATTTAATATTATTTTGTTTCAGTAGTTTTTTGAAACAGTGAGAATCCAATCATTGATTTTGATTTAGTTTGTAGAACAATTAGGGAACATCGATCCTGATGCTTGTGACAGACAAGTAATTCGCGTACAGAAAACGAATTACGTTAAATTTTAAACCAATTATGGCCATATTGTAACTAACGTTGATATTAACCAAAATAAATTTTTACTACATTTGATCATTTTGAGATTAAAAAAATTTTTTTGTTGCAATGAAAATCTTGATATCAATTAAAATAAACTATTTGATAAATATTTTTGATCCTGGTAAAAGATTTTCATTGCCAAAACGAAAAAAATCAAGAAATGATCAAATAAACTAAAAATTCATTTTTGTAAATATCAACGTTAGTTACAGTACGGTCATAATTCGTTTGCATTTAACGTAATTCGTTTTCTGCAAACGAATTATTTGTCTGCCACAAACATCAAAATCGATGTTCCCAAACGAGCCATTAATTGCTACAAACGAATTACTATTACCACAAATGTATAATTCGTTTAACCCAAACGCATTGTGTGTTTGTATCAAACGAATTTGGCGTCAACCTCGAACGCATCACTTGTTTGCCACAAACAAATTTTGCGTATATCTCAAACCCATAGTTTGTTTGCCACAAGCAAACTTAGCGTCTACCTCAAACGCATAATTCGTTTGCCACAAACAATTATTTCCTCTACCTCAAACGCATCGTTTTTTGCCACAAACATACTTTTTGTCTACCTCAAGCATCATTTGTTTGCCACACACAAACTTTACGTCTACCTCAATCGCATTATTTGTTTGCCTCAAACAAACTGCGTCTGCCACAAAGGCATAGTTTGTTTGTTGCAAACAAACTAACATCTAACTCAATCGCTCTACATGTTTATCACAAAAGCAATATTAATTGCAGCAATCATTTAATCAATTTGATTCGTTGAAACTAAACGGTTGATACGTTTGCCATAAACGCATATACTGTTTGCATAAAACGCACATTTCTTTAGCAATAAACATGCTTTTCGTTTGCCTCAAACACTTGGAGCTTTTTCCACAACTTCACCATTCCTTTGTCATAATGCATAAATCGTTTACGCTTAACGGACGATTCGTTTGTCACAATACCAGATTTGTTGAAAAATCCATATTATGCGTTTGACACAAAAATCCTACTCGTTTGCCACAGAAGATTAAATGTTTGTTACAAAAGTATGAATTGTTTGTTCCAAATGAATTTAAGACTTTGCTGCAAACAAGACAGCAAAATTCTCCAGGGAACGAAAAATCCGTTTGGGCAATTTTTACGTTTGCAGCAATCGATTCGTTTTCTCAGTGTACTTGGAAATATTAAACTTAGTCTAACTTATTCAAAATAATGGAAAGCATCTTTTTTATTTATAAAAATGGATGGCATTGCATTAAATCTCAATTTTGAGTATTTTTCACATGTTTGAAAACACCTTTCATCAAAATGGTTACTGCATATTAAAGTTTCCCCGTCTGGAAAAAAATTCTCCATTTTAATCGCACATAACAATTTTTTTAGGTGCTCTGGTGTGTCTAATGGAAACCTGAAACATAATAATTATTATAAATTTTAATATTGTAATCAATATTAACAAAATAATTCATACTTATGGAGGGAAAGGCCTGGTTTGCATTCCCTAGTTGCCTTACAAAAGAAGCAAGACCGTTTCCTGTCCTCAAATATTGTAGGAATACTTCCGGCGACCAAAACTCGTCGCTTTTTAAGATTCAAAAAGCATTCTGATTTAAAATGGTCTGAGCAGATCTTACTGTACTTCGTTGGTACAAAAGATAAGTCAAAATTTAAATTTTTTTTCCATGTTTCCAATAAGGCAGCATCTTCGAGTGGAAATCTGAAATAACCTTCTAATTAGAAATGCTCCTTAATAAGAAAATGTACATAAATATCGTAATTTGGGGGTTGGTTTTTGTTATTTTCAATTGCATTTTCAGCGTTATGTGACTTAAGCAGCAGCATGTTTCTGGATTTTGATCCTTTAAAATAAATAAATTAATTTAACTAGGTATCATGTTCCTACAACACAAAATAAAATAAAATAAAATGAAATAACAGTTAATATAAACAAGAATAAATAGGACCTACGTAAAAAAAATAAATACAAAATAGGTATATAACTTATAAATAAATTATAGATAAGTATTTAATGTAGGTATGATTTTTTTTTTTAAAGTATGAAATAGGATTTATTTTCAAGTTTGATGAAAATCGAAATAAATAATAACAAACGATGTTGATCATATGAATGTTTGCAAACTAATGAATATTTATTTTTCAGAAAACTTATAAATTAAACAAATTATTTGTAGCTATAGGAACAAGAAAAAACAATACATAGTAACGAACAAATAGATAATTAAATTACATAACATGAAAAGCAAAAGGTAGAATTTAAACAAAGAATTATATAGAAACTGTCGTAAACACATGCATAGGTATTATATATATTTTTGCGCTAAATTGAAATAATTTATTCATAATTGCATTCTAAATATATTTTTGAAAAAGTTTTCTTAATTCTCCCACACACAAACAAAAGGATACTAATATGTATTTAGGTATATTATTTGTATTTGTATTTGTATTTGTATTTGCGATTATAAATTTTACATGATACAACAAGATTAAAATCTTTTAAAAGTATCTAAACAAAGCTTACCAAGTGTCTCAAATTTACAAAATATAATTACATAAACATTCATTACAAAAGAAATAATTTTATATATATATATAGAAATAAAAATATAATTAAAAAAAAAATTTTAAAATAAGCAAAAAGTAGAAATCTTAATTAATAGTTAAAAAATGCAAAAATATTTTCCTCTTAAAAATGGCTGGTGAAGTAATTCTCTGCAACTCGATTGGAAGACTGTTCCACAATCGAATAGCAGCTACAAAAAAAGATCGCTCTCCAATGGTATGTAGAAATCGCGGCACAATCAATCGCAAGCCTCTTTGTGATTGTGCATATTGAAGTCTTTCTCCCAAATACACTGGAAGCCTATTATGGATTATGCTGTGAAGATAGATAATATTACGAAACTTTAGATACTTATCCAAGCTTAATCCCCACAACAAAGAATTTAAGTTCGATACACTAACATATCTTGGGATATTGTGAATGAAACGCAGGCAGTCATTAAACGCAACATTTAGTTTACGTTTGCATTCAGAATCAAGAACAGGATAGACAGAGCAGTTAAAAGTAAAAAAGGGTAGGATAAGACTTTTAACAAGATGTTTTTTCATATCGGGATTCAAAATGTGTGACGAAGACCTTAAAGAGCGAAGGCCGAAATAAATTCGTCTTATAGATTCAGAAACAGCATCACAACAACTTAATCTATCATTAATTTGAAAACCCAAATACTTAATTTTGTTCACATATTCAATTACTTGTCCATTTAAAATAATTTTAGGAAAATCAGAAAGATTTACACGACTACGAGAGCAAACCATACTTAACGTTTTTGACGGATTGAGGTTGAGTTTATTAGAATCAGTCCATTGTTGTATGCTGACTAGATCTTCATTAATTCTAACAACACAGTCTTCCATCAAACCCAAGTCACGAAACATATATAATATAACATCATCCGCATACATATGAATGTGGCAACTAAGAACGATCTCAGGAAGATCGTTTATAAATAATGAAAATAGAAGGGGACCAAGAACAGATCCTTGTGGAACACCGCAGTTAACAAAATATGGACTAGAAGTACCTTGATGAGTTGTGATTTTTTGAACTCGATTTATAAGATAGTTACTTAAAAGTTTAAGAGCAGTTCTCGAAAAAAAGAATTTATTACTTAATTTAGAAATCAAAATTTGGTGGTCAATGCAATCAAAAGCCTTGGAGAAATCTAAGAGAACCATAATACCTAATTGATTTCTATCCAGAGCTATGCGAAAATCTGACGTAACTTTAACAACAGCAGATTCGCAACTGTGTTTGTTGCGAAAACCGGACTGCCATTTAGATAGACTGTTACTTGTTTGAACAAATCCAAGAATTTGATCAGCTATCAACCTTTCAAAAACTTTACCAAAAAATGACAGTAAACTAATAGGTCTAAAATCAGATGGTTCTGATGGATTATTTCTTTTTGGTATAGGTATAATTACTGCCTTTTTCCATTCTTCAGGAAATTCACTGCTATAAATACAGGTATTCAAGATGTGTTTCAAAGGTGGAATAACAATGGGCAAAATCAATTTTATAAATTTCGGCGAAATGTTGTCAGAACCAATTGCATTGGATTTAATTAGTTTTATAGCATTTATCACGTTGCTTTCATCAACACAGTTAAATGAAAAAATACCTTCAGCTTCATTATCGATTGAAGGTAAACTTGAATTAGACTGAGGTGGGGCAAGAAATGATTTCATTATCTGAGGGTTCAGAGTGCAACTTGACAAATTTTTACTATCAGTGACACCTATTTCATTCAGGTTTTTCCAAAGAACTTTAGAACCTAAGGAAATGTCAAGCTTTTGAAGAAAAAATGTTCTTTTACAAGAGCGTATAAGAGCTGTCACTTTATTGCGAGCAAAAATATACTGACGTCTATTGTATTCAGAAGGATTTTTTTTATTTTTCTTAAAAAATCGCTCTCGCTCCCGAATAAGTACTTCAATATCCCTGTTGTACCAGGGACAAAACTTTAAATTCTTAATCTGCTTGGTGACAATTGGAACATATTCATCGTAAAGCCTTAGCAATAGGTTATTGAACAATAAAACTTTGTTGTTAACATCAACTGAGTACAAAATATTGTTCCAATAGTTAGTTCCAACATTATTTAGTAAATTTGTACAGTTGAACGAACGAAAAGATCTATAACTTATTGTTTTGGGAACACTTGAGTTATTAACATCAAATTGAAATGAACAAAATATAAAGTCATGTATAAACTCGGATGTAGGTTTCACTTGGTCGTTACACAACACTTTACGCCTCGAACTTGTCAGAAATAGATCAATGAGTGAAGGATTAACCTCAGATTGGTAGCAGGTTGGCCAAAGTTTGTTTACAACAGATAAGCTCAATCTATCACAAAAATATTGAAACAAACGTGTTGTGGTAGAGTTTTCAAGTTGATTAACATTGAAGTCCCCTCCAATTAGAATATCCATATATTTTGAATTCAGACTAAGCAAGGTATCTTCCAACTCGAATAAATTTTCCTCTTTGAACGTACATGGAGGACAGTACACGACCACTAAAACGCATTTCTCATTGCCATTACGTAGTTCAATGCATAAGAATTCTAAAACCGACTTGCTTGACGAATAAATAATTTTTGTTGAAATACTTTCTCTAATATACATGCACACACCTCCACCTCGAGTACGACGATCATTCCTATACAGTTTAAAACCAGGGAAACTAACAAGTTGGGATGAAATGTTTTCGTTCAACCATGATTCTGAAACCATTATAATATCCAGTTTGGAGCTCAACATTTGAAATAGAATAGTGTATTTAGAGCGAATACTTCCAGCATTTAAGTGACATACATTAAGACCGCGACGCGCACCACACAACACATTGAAGACAGATCTTATATTATCAGGACTTGTACCAAACATTATTTCTAATTATTTCATTAAAGCTCACCCACCATTTTGAAGAAGAAAACTCTGTATAATTACTACTTAAAATTAAGTCTGAATATAATAACAAGATAATAAGTTTAAAAGTGAAGAAAATATTAATAATAATAATAAAAGTAAAGAAATAAGAATCATGAATAAAAAAAGTAATATTAATGCGATAGAAATTAATATTAATAAAAATAAAGAAACAAGTTTCATTAAAAAATAAAGTACATAATACTAATGAAATAAAAAATAGGTTTTCCAAAATAAAAAATTCAAATTCGAACATAATTAATTCTTTTAATACCTATTAGTAACATCCGCATCCACAATAAATTCAAATTATAATTCCAAATAGCTACATAACATTAACATTGTAAACAAAGCCTAGATTTAATGATAAGAATTTATTTCAACGTACTTGGTAAGCTTTAAAATAATAAGTCTCTAGCAACACCTTCAGTTGCAACTGCAGTTTCTTTATTGACAACATTAGCAGTGTCTCCAGCAACACCTCCATCAGCAGCAACTTCACGATCAACAGTATCAGCAACAACAACAGCAACATTGCTTCCAGAATCAACAAGCGGTAGGGCAGCATCTTCACAAAATGCATCAGCTTCTCTTCCATCAGTTTTCATAGAGTATGTAGATTGTAAATGATTCAGATTTGTAACACAAATCGGCCTCTTATTCGCACTTTCTCTGACATAAACTCTCCCAAACCTGGTAAACACCGAATGTAGGAGCTTTTTTCTTCGTAGATCATTTGCTCTACGAAAAAGAGCATGATTCTGTTTAGTTAAGCTTTCATAAACTCTTACGAATTTATTACTATGACAAAATCCAAGGTCATGCAAAGTAACTGATCGAGAGTTTGTTTTGTAATATTCAGTAACTTTCTTAAGCACCAAATTCTTATCGTTTTCATGTGCAAGTCTTACGATGATCGCACTAGAGGCGGTATTGTTTTGCGGTGTAGTGCGAAGTATATAGTTAGGCCGTATCGGAATAATGTTAATTTTAGTGCAAAATTTGTTAAAAATTTCGTCGAGGTTTTCATTTACAACAAAGGGTATTCCATGGAGAACAATATCCCCTGCAATACTTTTTCGCGCCAGTGCATCCATCTGAAGTTTCAATTGTGTGTTGTCATTTTCAAGAATTTGTGTTTTAAAAACAGAAAGATCATCTTGAATTGAATCAATTTCACGGCAACGATTTTCGAAGCTTACTAGCTTACTTTCACAATTAAAAACTAATTGATTAATTGAGCCATATCTTTCAGTGAAATCTTTTTCAAGTCCTTTAAGTTGTTTTTGAAAGTTTTTTTCGATTTCATTGAAGCGTTCATTAAAAGTGCGTGTGATTTCATTCAGTTCTTGCCTTAAAGTTTACTTTACCTAAATAAACTTGTCGCGGATATTGAAGATCTCGGTGTAACATAATTGCATATTAACATTCAGTACAATCGGAAGAACCAGAAACCAGTTTATTTTTTGCGAAATCAAATCAACCCTAAAAAATACACTAAATAGCAACAAAAAAGTGTTGGTATTCAAATTCTCCAACAGGAAAATATGTATGTACTTTACCTACTACCTACCTATATATATATATACCTAACTTGTCGCGTGTTGAAGATCATATGATATTCCATAATTGCGGAATCCTTAAAAAAAACTAAATACATAGATAAAAAAATTTAGGTACCTACAGTAAGTACATAGTAGGTAAGTAATATATGTCGTTTAGTTCCATTACATATAGATACCTCTCTACGCAATATGCATACATATTTTCCTGAATTGAAATCAATTTGTCATGATGACCGTTTTAAACTTAATTTTTTTCAAGGGAGCTGTTTCCCAGTTAAAATACAATTGCCCAAAAACTGCACTGTCTCAAACTTTCCTACCTCGTGTGAATATTATGAATGTTATCCACATAGATGAATAATTAAATCTTTTGTTATTATACCTACCTACTAAAAAATAGAAAAAAAAAACAAAAAATCAAACCAACAAACAAAGTCGAACCACTGATCTCTATATACACTGGATAGTGTATTCATACAAAATTTTTGAGGCAAAAATATAGTCGTGGCCGGTACCCTCATATAACAGTATAACAGCGGCGCCAGCGGAATGGACGCTACTGGACCTGCATTTTCTTTTATTCTTTTCAATATTTACAGCCGCAATGCTTGTTGACATCAACGGATATCAAATAAATGCTCAATTTCGGCAAATATGTTCAATCTCTTTCTTCGTTTGTATAGAGCGAGATATGAGGTCTTGGCCGGTACCCTTTAAAAAACTTGCCTCACAAAAACTGTTATACACTATAGGCTATTCACTATCCAGTGTATTATAGAGATCAGTGAGTCGAACATATTCATTTTAATCTCTGGTACCTACTTGAAAACAAAACTATAGCCCAATTCTGGCCAACCTCACTGATACCTCAGAAGTCACAACCCTCACAAGGAGAGGTGAACTCGATTTTGTGAGGTTTTCGTATTCTGGCATCACCCTCACAACTGTGAGCCTCACAAAAACTATGGAAATTGTTATCTTCTTCAGAGCAGGTCACAACGAAAACCTCACAAAATCGAGGTCACCCCTCCTTGTGAGGTTGTTTTGACTTGTGAGGAATCAGTGAGGTTTGCCGGAATTGGGCTGTAGTATAATTTTGAACCATTGCAGTCCAATTGGATTTTAAACTTTTTTCATGGTCTTTTTAAATAATAAGAAACAAAAAACATACCCATGAAATGTTCTGCGCCCGTTTGTTGCCTCAGTAATACTTTTTTTTGCAATATTTGCAATATTTAGATATATGCACACAATTCACATTATTTATTATTTTGGCTTGATTTTCAAACACATTAAACTCACACTATTCAATTATTTTGAATTAATTTTCCTTTATATGTAATTTTTATTTGTTTTTAGAAAAAATTGTTCACTTCACAACACAAAAATATCAGGTACCATCAATTTGTCGCACGATAAACATAAACGCTTTTTATTTTGTTTTTTTTTCTTGTTCAGACTCACTGACGTCTACAAAAAGAACCATTTATTGCCAAATGTCATCTTCAATTTGTAACACACAAAGTGTTATACTTTGTTAGGGATACGCTATCCAGTGTATTATACAGATCAGTGCTTACGCCATTGAGTGTGCCGATTTGGAAGATTACGAAAATTCAGAGTGGAGAGATTGGAGAGTTGAGAAGGAGGAGATAATCAAAGAGAGAAGAATAAAAAATAAGGTTAAAGAAAGAAAAGAAGAATGAGAACACTGTATAGGATATTTATTAAAGCTAAAGTGGGACAAGAATTTATCGATTTTGCGCATTATTCTTGTAGGGGTAGGTTACAGAAAGAATGAAAATAAATGATGTTCAAAAGGAACTTGGATTTTTTTTCTCCTGTGTATGCAATGACCTATTTTTGGTAGAACAAAAATAACTGTAAGTATAAAATCGCCACTATTGCCACTCGCAGAAAATAGGGTGTTTATAATTTTTCAGTTTTTCGTCATAATTGAAGTATGGAAAATATATTCCAAATTAATATGTGCCAACGTAGGTAGGTATATGCAAATATATTTATAGGGTGTTTTTTATTAAATGCCTCATTCTTTTATGAAAATGCAGTATTTTATTTTTTGTATAAACAATTTTTAAAAAATTGAAAAAATAGAGAAGCTTTAGTTTGCAAATTTTGAAACCAATCGAAATAAGTAGGTACCCGTAAAGACAATTTTTGAAGGAAAATAAAAAAAATTCTTCCAAAAAGTAAAACAAATGGGAATTTGGTTTAAAAATTTTCTTATTCGATTCAAATTATTCGGAAAAATATTTTTTGGGTATAGTCAATTTTATAAAAATAAAACAAAATAAAAATTTAGTTTGGAAATTTTGAAAATCGATTGAAATAACGTGAAAAAAAGTTTTTCGAAAAAATTTACTTATTTTTTTCGGAAAAAAACACATTTTTTTAGGAAACCAATTTTTTTTAAAAAATTTAAAAAAATCGATTGAAATGCTACACGTGAAAAATTTTTTTCGAATAAAATTTATTATTTTTTTCGGAAAAAATTGTTTTTGTGTATGAAAACAATTTTTCGAGCAAAAGAAGAAAATTGTATACACCAGTTTTAAAGACTAATTCATATACATACACATAAAAATAGTTTTTAAAAAAAAAAAACAAAAAATTTGTTGTTTTTCATGTACCTATCCAAAAAATGTGTTTTTTTTGTTGAAAATTTTGATATGTAATGACTTACCTATTGAAGAAAAAAAAATTACGTTTATCAAAGCATACATATACATATACTTATATAATAATATAATGAAATAATATAATATAATACAAAATAATATTAATTTTACATGCATCAAACTAATTTTTTTGTTTTTTTTGTTTTTTTTTTTGTTTTTGTTTTTATGTACATATATTTATATAATAATATAATATGATAATATAATGCAATAATATAATGAAATAATTTAATATAATACAAAATAATATTGAAATAACTTAAAACCTAAACCCTAAAACCTAAACCCAAAATCCAGAAACCTAAACCCAAACCTAAACCTAAACCTATAAACCTCAACCTAATCCTAATCCTCAACCTATTCCTAAACCTAAAAACCTAAACCCAATCCTAATACAATACCTACCTATAAATATAAAAAAAACCAACAACAATCTTTACCTACCTGCATCTTCCTATAGGAAAAAGCATAATAAATGCAAAATATAGCAACGTGAAATTTAACAACGTTGCTTTGCTATATCGAATTTGAATCAAATTCAAAAACTTTAAATATTTTGCTTCTATTAAGCCTATACCCATACCTATACTTGAACCTATATGCACACATATAACCATACTCTATAATAAGAAACCGTCTCTCATCGCCCATTGGACAAACAAATTTACTTCCCCATATTTTGCTTTTTGCCTCGTCAAAAACATCTGATTCAACCATCTCCCTTAGCCTCATTATTGTTGTCAGAGTAATTTTAATATAATCCTCTCCTTCTTACTACTAGTCTTTATTTCTATTTTACTTATCTTCTTCCCGCCTTTTTATCTCTCCAATGTCACATTCTGTCGACGGCAGCGCCGCTCAAGACCCGATTCAGAACTATTTTTTTTCGTTCCATGAGACTACTATAGTAGGGTTTATATACAATGGCGTATCCATACAAGAAACTTGACTCCATTTGAAGAACTGTTATAGTGGAGCTGCCTACTTTTTTGTATAACAGTTTAACTTTATAACATATAAAAAGTGATGAAGTCAAAAGTCATAGAAGTGGAAAATGTGAAACGTTTTTCTCAGTTTGTTGAAATTTCAAAAAATAAATTCGGGGAGAAAAAAGCATTATTATTGAATTTTTTTTCTATTTTTAAATCTTAAATACATCTTCGCAAAGGTATTATCTTCAATTAATGCCTCATATGTTAGTTGCGAGAACATCGCGTCGGCTAATTCATTCGTATTTTTGTGTTGTGAGTTCAGGTGGTGGTGGCAGTAATAATTGCAATGGCCATAATAAAATGAAACATAATTTTTATTCTACGGATGTGCATTCGCAACTCCAGAAAACAATCAGTGATATTTGTTCACAAACGCATTTCAACGCATCTTAACCAAACCCATCTACAGGGAAGTTACAAGTCCCAACATCGGTTACCACTGAGCTCGTTATTGAAGAACCATTAAAACCAAGTCCAAAATACAACGATATTATACTTTTTTGGATAGTTACATCACTAAACTAAGTTGTAAAGAAAATTTCGTGAAAGAAAATCAACTCGGCATGAGGCGAACATTTTAGAAGCCTCAAATAAAGTGATGCGCTGGAATTCATAAACATAGCCATCGATCATAAATAGAGTTGTTTGTCACCAAAAGACGAATTTACAAACATGCGGGTAGTCCAGTGGAAACGCACATTTGACTGGATGAACACACAAAGCTTAGACACTGCAGATAGGTGAGTACAAAACAAGGTGGCGTTTGTATTTGGTTTTGATGATAAATGTGTTTTTAAGGTACCTACATCAACTCCAAGTGCGCTAAAAACATGTGGAAATTCAATGCATGTGGTTCCAAACAGAATGTGCATTGGGTTATCAGCGTCTGGGAAATGGGGTGACTCTCTGAAGAAATGTCACGAGGTCGAGTCTCCGCAGTTGCCGAATTGATCGCCGAAAAGCTCGAACGTCAAGACGATCCACTTGAAAAGGCAACCGATTTCCTTACACCTTTACAACTGTTAGCCAAACATCGCATTGAAACTCAATTCACTTGAGTCGAACAAGGATTTCCAAAAATTTCCATATAAAAGTAATTTCCTCCATTTTTAAGTTCAGCAAATACCGAAATAACTTTTATATGGAAATTTTTTGAAATCTTTTTTTCGATTTGAAAATGGTTTTCAGAAACACTTAGGGAACTCAAAACGAAACTTAGAACCATTCCAACCATCCTTATAAACTTAATAGTTTTGAAACGACAGCGTGGTTTATCTACGAATTTCAAGAAATTTCTTAAAAGTAATAGAAATTTCCTTAAATTGGTAGATAAACAACGTTGTCATTTCCAAACTACTTGCTTCATTTGGATTATTGGAACGTTTTTGAGTTTGAATTCAAGTCTTCAAAGTGTTTCTAAAAACCATTTTCAAATCGAACAAAGATTTTAAAAAATTTCCATATAAAAGTAATTTCCTGCATTTTTCAGTTTTAAAGCAAATGTCGAAATTACTTTTATATGGAAATTTTTTGAAATATTTTTTCGATTTGAAAATTGTTTTCAGAAACACTTAGGAAACTTAAAACGAAACTTAGAACCATTCCAATCATTCTTATAAACATAATAGTTTAGAAACGACAGCGTGGCTTATCTACGAATTTCAAGAAATTTCTTAAAAGTAATAGAAATTTCCTGAAATTGGTAGATAAACAACGTTGTCATTTCCAAACTACTTGCTTCATGTGGATTATTGGAACGTTTTTGAGTTTGAATTGAAGTCCTCTAAGTGTTTCTAAAAACCATTTTCAAATCGAACAAAGATTAAAAAAAAATTCCATATAAAAGTAATTTCCTGCATTTTTCAGTTTTAAAGCAAATGTCGAAATTACTTTTATATGGAAATTTTTTGAAATCTTTTTTTCGATTTGAAAATGGTTTTCAGAAACACTTAGGGAACTTAAAACGAAACTTAGAACCATTCCAACCATTCTTATAAACATAATAGTTTTGAAACGACAGCTTGGTTTATCTACGAATTTCAAGAAATTTCTTAAAAGTAATAGAAATTTCCTGAAATTGGTAGATAAACAACGTTGTCATTTCCAAACTACTTGCTTCATTTGGATTATTAGAACGTTTTTGAGTTTGAATTAAAGTCCTCTAAGTGTTTATAAAAACCATTTTCAAATCGCACAAAGATTTCAAAAAAATTCCATATAAAAGTAACTTCTGAAAAATTAAATTAATCCCCTTTTTAACCACGATTTAAAAAAGACACTTTTTTAAGCTTAAATCATTTAAGAGCAACTTATATGAAATCTTTGTTTTTTAATACCTATAATGTACTTTCTATATTTAGGAACAGAACAAATGCAACTAATGTGTCAACTTTGGATGTCCTAAGCTCTCTTGCTGAAAATGCTCGAAGTCAATTTTTATTTGTGTTTCAGGGATAGTGGATGATTCTTAAACACCAATGATTAAGATAGATGAAGGTTATCATCCGTGGGTAGTAGCAGTCTTGTATGCCCAATAGAATTGTATTTCGATAATACAATAATTATGTGAAAGTGCTGTTGGTATTAACATAATAGGTGCACTGAATACTACTAATTTTGGCTTACCTTAAGTTTTTTACTATGTTAAAACTTCAAAGGAAATAAATTAAACAATTTTTTTTTATATTTTTGGAAAAGCGCTTTTTATTTAAGTTTTTTTTTTATTTAATTTTTTTTTAATGGTGATTTTCTTGCAAGAAATTTTGATACTCGTTTTGAAAGCATCAATTTCTGAAGGTATCAACCATCGCTGAACGACTCACCGTTGGTCAGATACACTCCAAACCGTTTTTGATTTTTCATCATGATGGGAAAAATCAAGTATGTTTTCAAAACGAGTATCAAAATTTGTTAAAAAAGAATCACCATTAAAAAAAATTTACATTTGGGACTCGCATATTTGAACTTGTATGCGTATTTTAAGAGTGCTGTTTCTCATTAAAACTCTTGAGTAAAATATTTTAATGCTTATTTTAACAGCATTAAGTGCTGATTCCAAAAAGGTATCATTCATCTCTGTACGATTTACCATTGGCCAGATACACTCCAAAACCTTTTTCAATATTCTTGATTTTTCCCATCATGAAGAAAAATCAAAAACTGTTTGGAGTGTATCTTACCACCAGTAAGTCGTACAGTGATGGTTGATACTTTTTTGGAATCAGCAATAACTGTTTCTCTTAAAACGAGTATCAAAATTTGTTGAAAAAGAATCACCCTTAAAAAAAGTTTATAGGTAAATGTAAAAGTATTTTTGTGAAATTTTTTTTAGAGAAATCCAAGAAAATGCAATATTGGGAAATCATCGGATATCAAAAAAGGTGGGCAGGAATACCGGCACTGGACATCAACGTTGTCAGATTTAGCTCTAGCAGTAGTCAAGCTTCAAGAAGCAGTGCACATAATACATATACATATTTCGAATATGCCACTGCGATAGCGACTCACAAAAAGCACTTCTTACACCATGCTACTCATTGATGCTACTGTTCAGGTAGCCTTAAATACGTCTATCAAACCTGCCATCAGCAAATGGCTGACCGCTTCTGAAACAAACTCCTGTGAATTATTGAAATTCCTGTTCATAATGCATACAAAAATAAAGCAACTGGTAGTGTGGCTAGCATACCAGGTGCAATAGCTATCGTACCACTGCAATCCACTGACATCTTCGAGAGTGCCATCAAAATAGAAACAAAGACATGCACTGTTTCATCCTAGAAGTGATGTTACAAATTCCAGAAGAAAGCTCCGTTTCTCTAGGCACCATCGAAGATGGCTGCGGTCCGATAAGTGTGAAGCGAGAAAGAGATTAGAACAGCAACAGCACCCTCAACAGAAACAGCGGCTACCATGAATTAAGAACCAACGTATTTCAATTTGTGTGCTTTTTATTTTTTTAAAAATAAGAAAAAAAGAAATATACAGTTATTATTTATTTAAACAGGAGTTAATGTCATCAATACACTTTTTACATTTCTTAAAAATATAATAAAACTTTCTATTTTAAATGGCTTAATTTATTCTAATAAGTAGCTTGAAAATCTCAACTATCAGTTTTATTTTGTTTTCACAGATAAAATTCTTAGGTCAAAATGATTTTTTTTTGTGCTCGGAAGATGTCAAAAAGTGGAGCTGCTGATTTCCCAAATGTCATCTTCAATTGGAATCAAAAAAACTGTTATACTTTGTAGGGAATACACTATCCACACTGATCAGTGACTATCCAGTGTATTATAGAGATCAGTGGGCCAAATGAGGTAATTTCGTTGAAAATTTCCAAATTCGATTCCAAATTATCTCATTTCCCATACAAATTCACATTTCGAAATGAGGTTATTTCAACCAAATTTGCACGAAATCGGGCTTTTCCATGATGAATATATCGCAGTTTTTTTTATAAAAGATAAAATAGTTTCCAGAGAACAAAAGAAATTAGAACCAGTCGTCTTAAAGAACGTTACAAAAAGGACGGAGTTTTTATTTAAATTACAATTATGCCAAATTAGTTTTTAACAATAATGATGCCAAATCAACATCCCCACTAAAAACTTATTTAATTAACAAACCAATTAATTAAATAAAATTTTGAATCATAGGAGATGATAAAGGTTTCGTTAATATATCTGCTGCCATTTCTTCGGAGCGAACTGATTTCAGCTGGATCTGTTTTTCTGCCACCATGTCTCGGACGAAATGATGTCGGATATCGATATGTTTCGTGCGTGGACGATAACATTCATTCGATGCAAGATGAATGGCACATTGACTGTCACAAAAAATTTTCATAGATGATTCAACTCCAGTCAACTCCTTCTGAATTCCTTTCAGCCAAATTGCTTCTTGTACAGCCACTCCCATAGAGATGTACTCTGCCTCGGCTGTAGACAGTGCAACGGTCGCCTGTTTTCGTGATCCCCAGGATATTGCTCCTCCTTGAGCCAGAAACACGTATCTACTTACTGATTTCCTTTCATCTAAATCATTGGCGTAGTCGGAATCACAAAATCCTACAATTTCTGAATTTCCATTTCGATTATAGGAAAGTTTCAGGTTCAAAGTTCCCTTCAGGTATCTCAAAATTCTCTTTGCTGCCAACCAGTGAAGTCGACCTGGATTATTATTAAACTTACTCAAAAAATTTACGGCGAAGCAAATATCTGGACGACTGATTTGAGCCGCAAAGCAAACTTCCAATTAACTCTTGATAGGGTACATTTGACATTTCAAGTTTTTCTTTTACAGATTTGGGACAATTATCCTTGCTTAACTTAACATTAACATCCATAGGACTTGATACTGGATTACAATTTTTCATGCCAAATCGATTTAATAACTTCAGAATATATTGTTCTTGATTTATATCTAAGATTCCATTCTTTCTATCATAGCTTATGGTCATACTCAAAAACGAACTTACTTGTGTTATATCTTTCATATGAAATTCTGACTTTAAATAAGACTTCAATTTATTTGATACTTTCATGTCTTTTGAAAAAATTAATAAGTCATCTACATAGACTGCCAAAAATAAAAGCGACTCAGTATTTGTATTATTATAATAAATACATGGATCATATCTTGATTGTTTTAAATTAAATGCTTTTAAAGCCTTGCTTAACTTAAGATTCCATGTCCTTGAAGATTGTTTGAGTCCATAAATTGACTTTTTTAGCTTCAAAATTTTGTTCATTGGTATTTCCAAACCTTCAGGTGGAGTAATATAAACATTTTCCAATAACTCACCTTGTAAAAAAGCGGTGACCGCATCAAGCTGCTCGATGTGAAGACTCATCTTTGTTGCAAGTGACAGTAGATATCTTAATGAGCTGTATCGGATTACCGGTGAATATACTTCGTCAAAGTCGATGCCTTTCCGTTGAGCACATCCCTTCGCCACCAACCTAGCTTTGTATCGGATCACTTCATCGTTTACGCCTCTTTTGGTCTTGAAAACCCACTTTGAATTCAGGGGTTTTATTCCAGTGTGACAGTCAATAACTTCCCAAGTGTTGTTTGCTTTTAAAGATTCACACTCATCACTGATTGCTTTCTTCCAATTTAAACCATCCGATCTTGAAACCGCCTCATCGTAAGTTACAGGATCATCAGATGAACCGACTTCTTTTTCGTTGATAAAAGCTACAAAATCTTCTAAAATCTTAGGTTTCTTCACGCGATTTGAACGTCTCAAAGATCCATTAGCAACTTCCTCACTTGATGATAAATTGGTTGACGGTTCATAACTTGAACAAACTTCGATACAATTTTCATCCATATCAGCATGAGCATCGTCAAATATCTCATCAGAGTCCAAGTCTTGACCAACGAACATCTCTGTGACATTGTCCACATCATCTTCATCATCAAATGAATTTTCAGACGGACAAATCTTTTCAACAACAGCTTCAGTCTCAGCAACAACAACAGGTTCACCTCCAACAACAACAGCTTTATTCTCAACAGCAGAAATAGGATTTGCTTTAACAACAATAGGTTCAGAATTTTTTCTCAAATTCCCCACTAAATTCTGACCTTCCAAACGCTTGCCTTCCATGAATTTCACCTCTCTGGTAATATGCATTTTATTATTTACCGGGTCATACATTCGGTACCCTTTGGAGTTTTCAGCGTAACCAACCATGATGCATCTAATCGATTTAACATCAAACTTGGTTCTCTTTTGCCTTGGAACCAACACCATTCCAACAGAACCAAAAACCCGCAAATGTTTAATATTCACCTGTGAACCAGTCCACACTTCTTCTGGGCAACGATTACTCAGGGATTTGATCGGAGTTCTATTTATCAAATAATCTGCAGTATACACTGCTTCACCCCAGTAACTTTTGTCTAAACCAGCATCGAAAAGTAGACATCTCGCTTTCTCGACCAGCGATCGATTCATCCTTTCCGCCTTTCCATTCTGCTCAGGACAATATGGTGTTGAAGTTTGATGAATTATACCCGATGATTCAAAGCATTTTTTCATCTGGCTATTTATAAATTCGCTGCCGTTATCTGAGCGAAAAATTTTTATCTTCCTTTGCATTTGATTTTCAACTATGTTTTTAAAATTAATAAAATGGTTTGGAACTTCACTTTTATTCTTCATGGCATAGACAAACACCTTTTTAGAAAAATCATCCAAGAATAAAACATAATACCTGGCACCTCCCAGTGACGGCTTTTCCATCGGACCAGCAACATCTGAATGAACCAACTCGAGAAAATCTGTTGTGGAACTTGTAGACGCTTTGAACGTGTGCTTACTCTGCTTACCCTCACAACATACAATGCAACCCTCATCACTAGTACTACCGACCAAGTCCAAAGAGCGCATAACTTCAGCCCCGGATGACCCATCCGCCTGTGCCATAAATCAACTTGAGATTCTGTTGCCACCTTAGCAGTATTGTCTTTCAGTATATTCAATCTGTACACCTTATCAATCTCAGTAGCCGTAGCAAAAGTAATATTTTTGCTGTCAACAATTCTACAACCCTTTTCATCAAATTTAATTAAATTTCCTTTCTTAACTATCTGGCTTATAGATATTAAATTGAAACTTATTTCTGGAACATGTAGAACGTCACGCACAAGAACTTCATTAGTGCCACCTTCACCATGTACACGGATGGAAATATTGCCTTTACCAGCAACTTGGAGTTTGGATCCATCAGCCAACGTCACAAATTCTTGCGAAGAACAAGGTATGTATGTAATTTTCAAATCCATCAGAACTTTTCGCCATGTGCGATGATGCCCCAGAGTCCACGAACCACAGTTGGTCAGCTTCCTGCACATAAAATGATGCAAATATAGCAAACTTGCCGTGCGTGTTTACTTTCTTCGGACAATCTTTCTTGAAGTGACCAAAACCACCGCAACCAAAGCACTTGACTCGGGTTTTGTTCTTGTGTTTGCCTTTGATTGCCGCCATTGCCTGACCTTCACGACGAGAATCGCTCCCATCAAGCATTCCATTGTAGCATTCAAAATCCTGCAATAATTTAGACTTAATTGAATCACCTGTGATCTTGATTCCGCTACTCTCAATTGCCATAATCATCGGCTGGAATCTTTCTGGCAAACCGCTCAAGAGCAGACTACCAATCCACTCATCATCGACTTTCATTTTGATGGCGTTGAGCTTGTGAGCCGTTCCAATGATCTTGTTCACATACTCTGTAATTGAAGAACATTCATCAAGGCGAGTAGTCGTCAACTCTCTCAATAGCCCAACCCTTCTCGTGAGTCCAGAATCATCAAACGCTGCGGCTAATTGGTCCCATACTTCTTTTGCAGTCTTGGCTTCCTTGATGTGAACGTACAACGACGGGTCAACCAGCAATACCAGCTTTGCCTTTGCTATGGCTATCTTTTCTTCCTTGACCTCGGTTCCTTGAACAGACTTCCACAAGTCGTCCAACACAAGATAGTTTTCTGTCGCAAACTTCCAGCTGTCGTAGTTTTCACGACCCCTCAGTCTCTCAATCATCGGAATATTCGCCATGGTTTCTCAAAAAAAAAATAACTCTAAAATAACTATTTACTTTTTGCTTTCAACTTTTATTTATTCAATTGGCGCATCTGGGCCCATAACCTGATGAATATATCGCAGTTTTTTTATAAAAGATAAAATAGTTTCCAGAGAACAAAAGAAATTAGAACCAGTCGTCTTAAAGAACGTTACAAAAAGGACGGAGTTTTTATTTAAATTACAATTATGCCAAATTAGTTTTTAACAATAATGATGCCAAATCAACATTCCACCAGCCGTCAGTTTCAAACAAGCAAAAAAAAAATAGGAAACAGCTGGTCTGAACTTGGAGAAAGGTAAACAAACGACAAATATTTTTATAATATAGTGCTTGTTTGTTTTCCAATAAAAACGTATAAAACGATGGTTATAACGCCAATTTAACAAAAAATCAACTTCAATAACTTATCAAGCTTATTTATATAAACAAAAATCACAGAAAATATTAAAAATCCACATTGCACTGAAAAAGCATTTGTTTACATTTCTCCAAGTTCGATATCACATGTTTTGTTTTTGTTGTTTTGAACTGTCAAAATTAGAAAGAGAAAAGTTAAAGATAGTTTTTGGAAAAGCCCAATTAGGTTGGAAATTACATAAAGACCTTATGAACACACCCAAGTGGAATGCATCCGCAGTGGAAACCCAGTAGAAACATTGAAAATGTCAAAATTTGATGTATAAGAAACAGAAACAGAAAGAGAACACAAGAAAAAGAAGCTATTAACTGCCAAACCAAATTCAAAATGAAGTTATCTGTCAAACGAAATTATCAAATTTACAATGAAAACACCTTTTCTGTAATTTACGAAATTAGCTCATTTCGGCTCCAATGAAAACGTAGTATTAATGTAGAACTAGATTAGGCGAAAGCCAACGTACGTGGTCGAATGAAATCGAGCGAAAACAAGATATTCATATGACGCGCACATAATTGCGATCTGGAACTTTTCGTTTAGATTTCGTTAACTTTTGCCGTCGGACGTGAGAGCGCTCACCGACCGCTCTTTTGTAAGTGGACTGACAGCTAGCTTCAAAAATCAAAAAAATCACTTCCAACCACTCAAGTGCATTAAGCCCGCATCACACGACGCTTGTTTTGCTGCTAGAAATGCTTGCTGGCTTTCGTGCTGGTTTTGTTGCATGGTGTGGTGCTGGATGTTTTGCTGGTTTGAATTCTTTGGCTTCACTCGATAATTGTTTTGGAGCTGGATTCACTGATGGTTTTTTGAAATTTCTTGCGAATTTGCACAAATTTTCACAATATTTATCTACACAAATTTTCACAAAAAATGCATACATCTGATAGAACTAAATATACTTATTAATGAAATCACATTTAATTTTGTTTAAGTTAAAAAAACTATTAGAAAATAAATAAAAACGAAAGAGAAAAAATGACATTTGAAAATATAGATGTACCTATTGACGTCTGCTAAAATCCAGCAGCAAAACAAGCAAGAAAAATAGCACCGGTTCTAACTTTGAAATCTAGCAGCGCTTCTATCAAGAGAGCCAGCAGTGATGCCATTTTCCAGCTCAATAGCCAGCACGAAAGCCAGCAAGCATTCCTAGCAGGAAAACAAGCGTCGTGTGATGCGGGCTTTATGGGTGACTTATGAATTTGACGTTTTGGAAGCCAACTTAAAGGTAGAACTAGAATAGGCGGTAGCTGTCGGAAGCTAGTGTCAAAAGCGAACGAAAAGTTGCTTTCCAAAACGTCAAATTCATAAGTCACCCATAATGCACTTGCAAAAGTTAACGAAAAATAAACGAAAAGTTCCAGATCGCAATTGCTCGTAAAATGAATTTCTTGTTTTCGCTCGGTTTCGTACGACCACGTACGTTGGCTTCCGCCTATTCTAGTTCTACCTTTATATTAGGCGTGTTTTTTTGCAAGCCCGGGGGTTATTGGACGAAAAAAACGACGACGGGGCTTAATGAAAACCTTTGCAGCACCGTGTAATGTGCAGTGACATTTCGAAATCAGCTGACAGATTGACAGTGACAGAAGAATTTGAATTAAAAAAAAAAATAATTCCTTAAATAATTTTGACCAGAAAATTGGTTATTTTATTAAGAATAACTCGAAATTAATTTAATTATCTTTGCCGTGTATTCGAAAGTCTAAAAGTAGTACAAAAAAAATGTTGAGTAACAAAAATTTAGGCTTCTACAAGAAGGTGTTGTCCAAAGGACTTGGATAAAATGAGCAAAACTTTTGGATACCCCGTAGGAGCTGCAACTTTAACTGAAGAAGTTAGTATTGATGTAGGATCCCATATCGCAGTAGATTTATAAAAGGTATACACTCTGACAACATAGAAATTATCCTACCTCATTTACTAAATTTCTTTTTGGTGAACGGTTCAGTGGAGGCAAGATCTTGTTAAAGCTGGATTAATGGGTCGTAAATCTGGAAAGGTATGATTTTTGTACGAATGAAAATCTAAGGACGGTCGAGAGGTCAGTCAGGAAGCTCTCGAAATCATCAAACAATAGCAGTGTTGAAGATATAGAATTGCGTATGGTTTCTCGATTTATCTACGAAGCTGTTCTCTGTTTGGGAGAGGAAATTCTCGATAGCCCATTGGAAGGTGATATCGGTGCTGTATTTGGTTTGGGATTCCCACCATTCACCGGTGGTCCATTCCGTTAGGTTGATCAATATTCAGCATCAAAATTAGTCAACAAAATGCAATTATATTCTGATTTATATAATGCACCTTTCAAACCAGCTCAAACTTTATTAGATATGGCTAATGGTCCATCAAAGAAATTTTATATAGAAAAAAACAGCTTCGAAATTGTAAGGTATATTTAAAAAATCAATAATACCTACTGATGGTTCTAAATATAAAGGCAAGCGAAAGAAGATATATCGAAATTAAGTGCACTTAAAAAGTTATAATTTATGTAAAAAAAAAATATAATACACAACCTTGCATTTAATGTATTTATTTCTAAAAACGAAATCATACATATATGTCTTAACGTTATGTTTATAAGAAAATAAAATCATTTTTTATCTAAAAAAAATAACTGGTGGTCCTAAGAAGTTCAATGCGAAGCATGTAGATTCTTATTAGTTTTTTTTTCCTCGGTTTGCAAGAGCACAAAGAGTTTGAAATCTTCAGAAAACGCACCTTATGCGATTTAACGAAGTTTGATGAAAAGTCTGTCTAAATACCTACTCGACAGCGCGTACGCGAAAATGATTTGGGGTAGGTGCTTGCTTCATTGGGATGAAGCAATCATCAATCAATCCAATGAAGCAAGTAGTTTTGTAGTTACAGCATTTTTTATGTAACCGTCAAACAAATTTCGTATGATTTTCTATTGAAATTCTTGTAAGAACTACATAAAAAATGCTGTTATTTCAAAACTATTTGCTTCATTGGAATGATTAAAACGGTTTTGAGTTCTTATTTAGGTCCTCTTACGTTATAC
This sequence comes from Epistrophe grossulariae, assembly GCA_929447395.1. Classification (NCBI taxonomy): domain Eukaryota; kingdom Metazoa; phylum Arthropoda; class Insecta; order Diptera; family Syrphidae; genus Epistrophe; species Epistrophe grossulariae. Next base: position 77,246,538 of record OV839566.1, read on the forward strand.
ATAATTCATCTTCAATTCAATAAAAAATTTAAAAAAATTTCTATCTAAAAGTAATTCTGCCATGATTTTTGAAAATTGAACAACGGCGGAATTACTTTTAGATAGAAATTTTTTTAAATTTTTGATAGAATTGAAAATGGATTTTGTGTAACGTAAGAGGACCTAAGTAAGAACTCAAAACCGTTTTAATCATTCCAATGAAGCAAATAGTTTTGAAAAAACAGCATTTTTTATGTAGCTCTTACAAGAATTTCAATAGAAAATCATACGAAATTTGTTTGACGGTTACATAAAAAATGCTGTAACTACAAAACTACTTGCTTCATTGGGATGATTGAAACGGTTTTGAGTTCTTACTTAGGTCCTCTTACGTTACACAAAATCCATTTTCAATTCTATCAAAAATTTAAAAAAATTTCTGTCTAAAAGTAATTCCGCCGTTGTTCAATTTTCAAAAATCATGACAGAATTACTTTTAGATAGAATTTTTTTTTAATTTTTGATAGAATTGAAAATGAATTTTAAATAACGTAAGAGGACCTAAGTAAGAACTCAGAACCGTTTCAATCATCACAATGAAGCAAGCACCTGTCCCAAATCCTATAGTGACATGCCCAAGCAGGTGGGTTGCTTGTACGCCGTAATGCTGGATGCTAGCACTGTATTTATGTAAGCAAGCAAAAAAAGCATAGAAGTGAGAAGCACTTAATTTCGCGTACGCTGTCGTGTCTTTAGACAGACTCTTCATCAAACTGCGTTAAATCGCATAAGGTGCGCAAGTCTTCAAGGGATAAATTACTTTTGTGTGCAATTGAGTTCGATGATTGATTTTCACTTGTACTAGGACCTGGTGTTGTACCTGTTGATGGAGCTTCGCTTTGCTGTTTACGACTGCATCCCGATGCTCGAGAGCCATTTCGGCCATCCGTTTCAGACAAATCTCCATCGCCAGCACCTCCACTTCCCTGTGAGAAATCCGTATTTCCACAAACGTTGCGTTTTCATCATCTACCGTTTCATCGCCAGATTCATTATCGGTATAGTGCAGCGAATAGAAAATAAGAGAACCACTCTAGTGCATCCACATAGTCTGTCCAGTGTCTTACAATAAGCAGCCGAGACAAATTACTCGTTAGGGACCCCAATGGTGGTGATGAGTTTAAAGTCCTGCAGAGATCGTAGTTGCATACTTCCATCAGCACACACTACACAAAGAGCACACAAATTTAGCTTATCAGCAAGAATATTTTTTATATTTTACAAATAAAAAGGTATAACTTACCTTTCGAATCGCCATCTTTGTGTTCAGACATTTTTATTTTTTATGTAAATTGTAAAACGAAAATTGATTAACGTCGGTTTTGACGTTTCTATACAATTTATCGATAACTTAACCAAAGTTGCATTTGGTAGCACAGTTTTTAGCTTGTCCAAGAGTTTAGCACCGAGAATTCTGTACGCTTAAGCTAATCCCGCAGGAGGATTAGTTGTTGTTGTATTTAACATGGTGATTGTTAAGCCCCGCCGTCGTTTTTTTCGTCCAATAACCCCCGGGCTTGCAAAAAAACACGCCTATTGTAAAAATATTTGGCGTTTGTTTACCTTTCTCCAAGTTCAGACCAGCTGTTTCCTATGTTTTTTTGCTTGTTCGAAACTGACGGCTGGTGGAAAAGCCCAATCACGACGATACGTTTCTGTCAAAAAGACGAAACGAACGAAAAAAAGCTCGTGTAATCAGCGTCAAAGATACTGAATAAAAATAATTCAGTATTGATCAGCGTCATACATTACATATTAGCCTAAGGTTTGTTCAGTGAGGAAAAAGTTAGAACAGAACAGAACAGGACAGAACAGAACAGCACAGATTCGTGAAAAACGTCAGAACAAGTTAGAACAGAAAATGGCTACCTACGTTGTCACTAAAAAAGCAACAACAATTTTTCGGAGTATATATGTTTGTCACAAATTCACAAATATATGTCTTAAAACTAAAATTACTTCATGAAAATAGAATCAGAATTGATTAAAATACACTTTTGAAACAGTTAAGCAGAAATTCAAATAAAATCTATCAAAAAAACAAACTAATTTCATTAAAAAAATCACAACATCTGAATTCGACAGTTTTCACAAATCTGTTCTAACTTGTTCTACCTCAAAAGCAAGTGCAGAAAATCCTGTTCTAAAGTGTTCCAAACTGTTCCAAACTGACTCATTGAACAGCAATCCAGAACAGTTTAGAACAGAAAATTTCTCATTGAACAGCAAAATCTTGTACTTTTCTGTTCTAAAGTGTTCTAAACTGTTCCGAACAGCCTCATTGAACACACCTCTAGTTCCTTTACTTTGAAACTCTGTGCATTTCTGTGAATTTCTACAGTCTGTCAAAGTTGATATAAAAAAATAAAATGACGTAGAAAGACACAAATGCACAGAGTTTTTAAGTAAAGGAACACACCTATTTTCAGGAATTGTTATTTGGTGGGCTTACCGGCTTTTATTATAAACTTGATTATTTTGATTCTACTAAAGGTGTGGTGATAGGAAAACTATATACAATATGAAGTATGTACACACTTTAAGTTTTCATAAAGATCACTATTAATATTGCACTTCAATTAGGCTTAGTGTTGATGGACTTCAAGTTTATTTTCCTTATGAATACATCTACCCTGAACAATATGCGTACATGGTGGAACTCAAAAGGGCATTAGATGCTAAAGGACATTGTCTCTTGGAAATGCCCTCAGGAACTGGCAAAACTGCAACTTTACTTTCATTGATTGTCGCCTACATGATTGCACATCCTGAGAACGTCCGTAAACTAATCTATTGCTCTCGTACAGTTCCCGAAATTGAGAAGGTGGTTGCTGAATTGAAAAGTCTAATGAATTATTATGTTAAGCATTCACAATCGCCTCCGAAGATGACTGGTTTAGTTTTAAGTTCAAGAAAGAACATGTGCATTCATCCAGAAGTTAGTAAACAGCATGAGGGCAAGTCAGTTGATGGAATGTGCTTTGGCCTAACAGCGAGCTATGTTCGTGAGAAAGCAGAAATAGATACAAATACCCCTACTTGTAAAAGAAAGGAAATGTAATTTTAACATTTTCGTTATACCGTAACATTTTTCACAGGTCAATATTATGAAGGTTTCAATTTGGAAGGCAAGGAATCAACCCTTCCCGAGGGAGTTTACAGTCTTGATGATTTGAAAGAGTATGGAAGAGCAAGGAATTGGTGCCCTTATTTCACTGCACGGTATGCGGTGAGTATTTAGAGTACATATGAATCTAATTTAATTTTTATTTGATGCCGTCTGCAATATGACATTCGATCTAACAAGCGTTTAATAAGGAAAACGGTTAAATGGCAAATCATAGATCTCGCATTCGGTCTGTCGGTCGTTGATAGGCTGTCGTTGACCGAATTTTGCAAAATGAAATGTATCTTCAAACCATCAAAATAGCAATGCGCATAAAGCCGGAACCACACCTATATCGTATAATTAAAATAAATAAGTAGATAGCTTTGCTAATTAAAGTATATACATACCTAACAACGAACAAGGTGTAGGAGAACTTCTTTATAAATAAAATAATTTTTTTGATTGAACTTGTTAAAAACTGGATAGGTATAATAGCTTTGTTTTATTTTCCTCCAGATGCAATCCAGATCAGTGCCTACGTTCTGTAACTGTCGCATCGATAAAATTGGTCGGAAAACGGTGGAAAATGGAACAAAACTTATATGATTTCTTTCAAATTTCATCGTTTCTCGACTGATTTTATCGATGCGAGAGTTACAGAACGTAGGCACAGATCATGAAAATAAAACAACAAAAAAAATTCTCTTTTCCTTTTGTCTTTTTTTTTTATTTGTGTACCTACACAAATTAAGGGTGTGTGTTCAAAACGGATTTGGAAATTCAAATCCAAAACAAAGTTGGATTTTGTGTTGTTTTTATAATAAATGTATTTTCGTAAGCAAATCAAATCTGGTTCGGATCTCCGGGAAAATAAAACAGCTAATGTCAGTTTGAAAAACAAACAAACGGACATAATGTCCATTCTAGGATATGTAAATTCACTTTTGCTTTTTAGATATTATGTCTGTTTAGTTTTCTTTGATTTTTTAAATGAACTAAGTCTGGTGTCAAGATAAATAATTTCCAAATAAACATTTTGTTATTTGTTTCGCCCAGGTACGACAGTTGGGCTCATCAGTTAGATGCTGTCATACCCTTCTAAGACGCAAATTATGGTCGATGATTACCGACTCTTATAAAACTCACAGCATGAATATACTGTGAACTTTATATTTCTAAGGGAATTTGATTAAATTCAGACACTTAGGTCCGTTTGCTGATACTACACATAACGATTTAAGTTGAACTTAAATTCCCTAATAGAAAAATAATAGTTATTCTTAAATAGAAAATATGTCCAAATGAACTCGAAATAATCGGCCTTATCACTGGTCCCGTCGCAATAGATTCGTGCTACGCATCACGAAAAGAAAGGTATTGTCCTAACAAAATTATTTTTCAAACGAATTCTGAATTTGTAAAAAGTGATATAGATAGCCCGCAAATTCATGTCCATATTTTTGTAGGATGAAGGTGCGATGATACTATTTTTGAGATTCGTAGTAGGAATCTATTACGATGGGGCCTTTGATAAGCCCGAATGTTCATGGACCTTATGTCCGTTTGTGCGGAAATAATGTCCATGAACGTTATGTCCGCGGCATTATGTCATCCACCCTATTGAATAGCCTTTGTATACATATGTATATACCTACATACAAATAAAATAAAATAAAATTTGTTGAAATTTCAGATTGCTTATGCCACAATTGTTGTTTACAGTTATCATTACTTACTAGATCCGAAAATTGCTGAAGTAGTTTCAAAAGAATTACAAAAAGAATCTGTTATAGTTTTTGATGAAGCACACAACATCGATAACGTATGTATAGATTCAATGAGTGTGAAAATAAATCGAAGGATTGTGGAGCGGAGCACACATGCCATCAACAATTTACAAAAAATAGTACGAGAGTAAGATAGTTGCTTTTCTTAATGTTGTCATTATTTTGATATACAATGACAACAATGTTTTAGTGTTAAAGAAGAAGATACAAATCGATTGAATTATGAATATCAAAGAATGGTGCAAGGCTTAAAAGATGCGAGCGAAAGACAAGACACAGATATGGTGTTAGCAAACCCACTTTTACCAGCAGATATATTGAAAGGTAATATATAAGATTACAATTTTAAATTCTACAATAAATGTATTTGTTAAAATATTTGCAACGGCTACTAGTCCATTGAAATGTTACACTGACCTTGCATTTAGTATAGGAAAACTTTTTTTTTTAATTTGTAGAGTGCATCGGTGTGAGTATACGAAATCGTTTTCGGGGATGGAACCCCCCCCCCCATTGAGCCGCTATCTTGAAAAAGGGGTAAGAAGCCCCTTTTATGAATATATTGAGAAATAAAGGTCTGACAAAAAAAATTTTTAGACCATTTTTTTGAAAGTTTTCGTCGATTATTGGGTATATCTTTTTTATTTTCAATTTAATGGTAAAAGTCTCTTAACCAAAATTTTAGAGAATTAAATTCTCTACAAAAATGGTCTAGAAATTTTTTTTTTGTCAGACCTTTATTTCTCAATATAATGTGAAAAGGGTCTTCTTACCCCTTTTTCAAGATAGCGGCCAAATGGGGGGGGGGGGGGGGATTCCAGCCCCGAAAACGATTTCGTATACTCACACTGATGCACTCTACACATTAAAAGAAAAAAACGTTGTCCTATACTATATGCAAGGTTCGGGCAAAATTTTGTAACATTTCCATGGACTATACTGTCGCAATCTAAAGTTCTTCAAAAAAAGTTGAACGTTTATTATCAGCGTTGATAGAAATAGTTCATTAAAAGTAAATACTTCCTATTTTTTTAACATTAAAAATGTTTAAGCGGAGGCATACCTACTAACAATTTGAAAAAATCAACAGAATTTCAAAAAAGTGTAACGGCGAGTAGAGAAAGAGGGTGAAACGTCTGGGGAATAGACAATATTATTGCGTTCATACTGGTCTGAGGAAACAGAATACGAAGAAGATGATAAAACGGACACAAAAAAAAGGAGAAGTGTTCGTAGGCAGGAATGGCCACTACATTTTTTTACATTTGCTACGTAGTTTATGCAGTTAAACCTAGTTAAATTTAGTGTCAGTTGTAACTTTGAAGCTTGAATTTTGAGTTAAAATGTTCAAATTTTTATTGAAATTATATTATTTCTCTAAATTGACTATGTATGTAAATATATGAAAACGTAACAATTTGTAGTAAATAAGACGTGTAGTTTATTAAATTAACTACGCGTAGTTAATGGTGTAGAAAATGTAGTGCAGTTAATTCGGCCAACCCTGTTCGTAGGCTTTCCAGAGTTGCATGTGAAGTAGAGCAAATTTAAAAAAGAATACCTCTTGCTTTATTTAAAGTTTTAAAATACATAAATGCTTTTTTTCATTTCTAATGTACCTCAACTATGCTCGAATGGCAAATCGGGTAAATTTTTTTTGTGAAAGAAAGAAATCATTTAAAATAAATGGTATTACAAAATGGAAGCTATTATCATTGAATAAATTCAAACTTCCATCCAAAGATCAGAAATAAATCTCAACCTTTTGAAAGGTTCTTTAATAACTCTTTTGTTGTTGTCATTTTCAATTAAAGTCACTCAATAACTGATTGTTTTGTTAATAGGGCTTTAGGTCAAATGAAACAAGTTGTTTTTACGCTACGACGTTTAGTAGATCGGTATGGACATCATCAGGTGTAAACAAAGGATTTCTATATTTCCACTGATAAATTATAAACTATGTATAAACTTACACTTGTTACACAGAAACAGGTTAACGGTGTAAAGCACAATTAGCAAGTAATAAACGTAATAAGATACAATACAAATACAAATATTGCTTATTATTTTTTTTGGTTATTTATTTCCCCTTCTCTTCTCTTGTATTGGTGTTGTTCTCTTTGTAATATTTTGACACTATCGAAGTTGGGAGACTGGTTTAGTGTTATGCAATGTGATGCCACTGCTGTCTTCTGTGGTACATTACTTTTTAAGTCCGATTTATGTCCCGAAATTCTATTTTTTAACTTTTGTTGTTCCTATGTAAATATTATTGCATTATTCGTCCATTTTTCCGTTACAATTGATTCTGTAAACAAGGTCGTAATGTTGCATTTTGTCCGTTTTTGTTTTTAGATTGAAGTGCAGTCGTGTTAGTCGATTTCATCGCCATTTTGTATTTTTCTGTATCGTATAGTCTTGCATTTTTAAATCAGTCGGCTATTTCTTTGATGTAAATAAAGGACTTGCAAATTGTATTTTGTTTTTCTTCCTCAGGTGGGTGTGTATTAAGTGTTTTCAATTACCTTTATTCTAAAAAACTAAATTCTGTCAGGTCTGAGAGAAACCTTTATTTTGGTTTTAATGTTTCGGTTCACCACTGAAATTTATCGGTGAGAGAAAAAAATAAATCTCATCTACAAATTTATCAATCAGAGTCCCCGTTAGTATGACCTCTAATATTTTGTAAGCACTGCATGCGGAAATTCAGTTAATTAGAATTTTTAGTCATCGGTGAATACTTGTAGTTAAATGTTTGTGTGATTTGTGCGATAATGTCAAAACAGTTTATGTAATATATAAAAAAATTAAAAATATAAATATAAATAATAAAATACATAAAATTCTTATTTATTTTTGAAAAAGAAAGAAATTCTCGACATATTAGACAGTTTCCCTTGCGTTAACCATTTATGATTTATTTTCAGCGAAAGAGATTTAAGGTTGACCTTTTCCATTTATTTTTTCGTAAAAAACTCAACCATTGAGAGATATTTTGTAAATATAAATCTTAATCGATAACCTAAACTTTTGTTTTTTTTTTTTAAATAAATCGCAAACCGAAACCGAACCCTCAGAGAGAAACCAATTGAAAATAAAGATTAACAGCAGTAGCATTAAATAATAGGTTAGGGTGGTGTTTTCAATAATATAAATTCCCATAATTATAAAAGGGCCGTGTATTTGAAAAGAAATTTTTCAGTAACTTCTGTTTTTTATTCCAGTATATGTATTTCTATCGATTTCCAGCAAATATTTATGTAAATGCTAAGAATTCAGTAAAAATTAAGAATAATATTCGAAAAATATTCATTTTCAGTGAATGAAATCAGAATTCAAAAGCCTGCATATTTTACCTCGTGAACGAGTAAGCTGAGTTGTGTGGATTTTTTCTTCATTTTAAATAAATAAAAGTGAACATGCACAAGTAGGTAATCAAGAAGTAAATTGGGTTAAAATCCTGCGGTCAGGTGTTCAAAGCTTATGAAACATATTCACCCCTGTTCTGATTTCCGTTCTGAATCAAATCCGTAAACGCAATTGATTTCCACACGGATTCAAAAAAAGTGTTCTCATTTTCACTTTCACGTTAGCTAGTATTATTTTTTTTCTTTCGAAATCAGTATACTATACTACTGAAATACATCAGCCAAGTAGAAGACTTAACACTATTTTAATGGACTTTGTTGAATTATTGATTCAAAATGGCTTTTAACGGCCTTTTTTGTTTTTTTTTAAATATTTTATCCCTAAACGCTTCATCCTAAACTCCTTTAATGGGGACTTGTAAAAAAATAAAAATAAAAAATTACATTTATTCCGAAATTTTAACTTAAATAAATTTAAACGCCCAAGCTGAACCTTCCCTCGTAAAATGCATAATAATATTTTGAAGTTGTAAATAAGTTTGAAAAATATATTAATGTAGCTTTAAAGAAAAAAGAACAATGGCAACTAATGCCGAGCCAGCTTATTTTAAGAGGTATAAAAAGTTGAGTTAAATAAATTTAAGTGACAGTCCCAAACAACAAACAAAAACTGACAAAAAAGAAATACTTAAAATGATTAAACGGTTGCAGAATAAGTTGTGGAGATCACAACAGTGAAGGGACCCGTCTTTTTCGGAACAATTTCCAAAAAGCACAAAAAATATCAGTAGCAAGTTGTATTTCATGTAATATAGGTGTTGGCAAAGAAAGCCAACGTCCAAACTTTTGTTAACTCAAACAATTGTTTTTTTTGTTCAAGTTACAAAATCCTTTATTAATTAAAGATATGTTATAATAATTATATAATTCAGTTTTTCTTAAAATCTACTTCCATCTGTCTAGTCTTTACAAAGTTTTAGGTTAAAGTAATTTTTACAAAATGGCTTCTCAAGCCGGATATACTAAGATAGTAAGGACAAGGTGGATATAAAGAATTAAGAGTAGACATCATGTTTACACGTGACTTCTGCTAACACTCCCCCTTGGTATGTCCAAACGGGACTCGCTTATCTTTTTGTTGGAGTAATGACATCCAGCACGGCCAGCCTTACGGAAGGTCTTACGTAGACACCAAAACGTGTTTGAACAGTCGCACTTCGGATTTGTCCATCTTCTGCGACCTTGGTTTGAATGACGCGACCCTTTAACCAACAGTTCCTCGGGCTATTCTTGTCTACAATAACGACGGTTCCACTGGTGCAAACCATTTGGACCGACGTGTTAGTGTAGGAAAATATTCACTTACCCATCGCTTCCAGAAGTAAGCTGTGATGCTTGCCAATTTTTTTTTACTACCCTTACATCATCGTCAAATACTACTGTAGGGGAGCTACCTGACCTAACGAGCTATGAGGGATAGTGAATTGGCTTCCCTACGCCTAAAAATCCACAATGGCCAGAGTGCCGATCTAAACTGAAATTGAAATTGAAATAAGTGGCTTAATAATAATGAATTTATTTTATCAAATCTTAGCCTATTTATACAAAAAAATATCTTACACACTAAGAACTTAAATATACACTTATTTTCAATACATACAAATTCTTAATATCTAAACATAAAAATATATTGCGTTTTAATTCGGTGGGAAACAAACGACAGAATTGGGCAGCATACTTGCTATATCATCAAAAATAATAACCAATATGCATGCCCCTTTTACAATGCACAAATGCATCCAAATACGTTCAAGCATATGCACTACACAGCATGCAGTACATTGAACCTTCGCGAATAGGTAGATACACTTGACCATAGTAAAAGTAATCTGAGACTCAAGTGGCATTGAAGATTTTTTTAGATAATTTTCTGGAGTGAATGAAATGTGAGTGCATTTGAGAAATAGGTTGGCTATAGAAACGTGAAGTATAGATCTAATGGCAATGACCTAAAATAAAATAAGTTTGATATTCTTATGTAATATAGTGTAGTGCATGCGCACTACACTACTAACGGTTTCATTCCATTTGATGACAACAAGAGAAAGTGGTTTGGGTTAAGTGCTTCTTCATTTTCGTTGTCGATTGGTAGATATGTAAGTGGGCGTGAGTTTATGATATTCTCAACTTCTAACATCATGCTTCGTAATAACTCATCTGTGGGATTTCGGATAGGCATGATTTTGTAGAGAACTGTTTTTATCGAGCGAACCAGTCGCTCCCAGCGGCCTCCCATGTGCGGGGAACTTGGTGGATTGAAGCTCCATTTAGTTCTAGGAGAGGTAAACGCTTCCATTAGTTTATTGTTATCGATGGTATCTAGTGCTTCTCGTAGTTCTCGTTCCGCACCATGGAAATTAGTACCATTGTCACTAAATATTTCGACAGGAATTCCTCGACGCGCTGTAAAGTTTCGTATGGCGAGAGTACATGAATCCGCTGACAGGCTGTGTGCGATCTCGATGTGGACTGCTCTGGTGGTGAGACAAGTCAGAAGAACTCCCTACTTTTTTTCGGTTCTTCTGAGATTAGTTATGTTGATCGGACCAAAGTAATCCACTCCAGTGAACGAAAAAGGTCGAGTAAATGGTGACAGTCGCGCCTTAGGTAACTGAGCCATTATAGGTTCCCAAGGTTTGGCAGTTTGGTTCTTACAGTCCTGACACCCCTTCTTCCTCATAGCATGAAATGCTGTTCTTAATTGTGACACTTGATACATTTGACGAAGCTCGTTGATAGCTGACTCATGATTTTGGTGATGGAATTTGCGATGCATGTCCATCATAATGAGGTGAGTGATTTGATGGTCTCTTGGGAGTATGATTGGTCTTTTGAAGTAGTCGTTTGATTCTTTGGAGAGTTCAATTCTTCCTTTAGCTCGAATTACGTTATGTTCATCAAGATATGGACACAAGTAGAAGATAGGGCTGCTCTTTTCTAAAGGTCGCTTGGAGGTCAGATCTGCTAGCTCGTCTTGGTAAGTAATACGTTGAGCTTCTCTCATTAGCACGTGCCATGCCTTTTGCAGTTCTTCTCGTTTTAAAAATCCAGAACTTCTTTTATGTTTTTCTTTTTCTTTTATTTTAATGTTATTCATATACCGGATAATGTAGGCTGTACTTCGCAGCAGCCGATTCCAGCATGAGAAGTTGTCTGCTTGGAGAATATTTTCTTGCGATTTGGCTTGAACGTTTATATAATGAGTCTTCAACTCTTTAACTCTTCAACGGTGTCTTCGGAGCATACTTCTTTTGGCCAGTCATTCATAGAAAGTCTCAAGAACTCAGGCCCTTTGAACCATTTGCTCTTTGATGAAAATACAGGTATATTCTTCCATTTGGTGGCTTCGTCTGCAACGTTGACCTTAGTCGAAACCCTATGTCACATCTGAAAGATCTAGAATTTCGCTGACACGACACGCAACGAACTGTCTGTAACGCCGATGATCTGATCGGAGCCAACTAAGAACATTCCTAGAATCTGTCCAAAAAAAGCGTTGATAAAAGTTTAAAGCATGCGAGTCAATTACTGCTTTTGCGCCCAGAGTGGCAGCTTGGAGCTCAAGACGAGGAATAGACAAGTTTTTAAGAGGTGCAACTCTTATTTTCGCACCTATAAGCGCACACTCAACATGTTCACCATATGCGCTCCTCACGTATGCCAAAGCTGCGAAACCATTTTCGCTGGAATCAACGAAAATGTGAAGCTGCCTGTCTATTGTAGTTTCAGTTGCATGAGACATATAACATCTAGGTATGTTTAGGTTTTCAACGGCTGGTAAGAGATGTACCCATTTTAACCACTTCTCGAACTCAATCAATTTACGAACGCCATATATCCTGCAATAATATTTTGACAAACATAAGAAAATGTGATAATAGGCCCAATGGATCGAATATAGTCATTAAGATCTTCAAAACTTCACGCTTTGTTGGTCGTCGGCCTTCGAAATGAATTTCTCTTTGTTGTGGATTTTTCGTTAGCTTGTAGGTGAAGCTGTCATTTGAAGTGGACCACCACATACCTAGAACTTTTTCGGTACTTAGCTCAACATCAAAGTTTAAGTTCTTACTTTCGGTAGGCCCCGACTGTAAGGCCTGAAGTACCACGGGTGAATTCGAAATCCAATTTCTGATATAGAAGCCTCCTTGTTGGTGTATGTATCGAATTTGCTTTGCTAGATTGATAGCCTCTTCTTCTGTCGCTACACTATCCATAAGATCATCCACGTAATGATTTTGTTGAATTGATTGTACAGCACGTGGGAACTCTTCGATGAAGTCATCAGCATTTTTATTCTTGGTATACTGAGCGCAGCACGGAGAACAGCTAGCACCGAAAGTCATGACCGTCATGGCGTAGACAACGGGCGGTTCTTCAGAGCGACTCCACAAGAACCTTTGGCAGGATTGGTCCTCCTCTCTTACGCGGATTTGGTGGAACATTTCCATTATGTCTCCACATTTGGTATTCGCTCCTCGAAACTTAAAGATTACGGATACTAATGACGTCAACTGATCTGGACCTTTGAGAAGAAGTGAGTTCAGTGACACACCTTGCACTGTTGCTGCTGCGTCCCAAACAATTCTCATCTTACCCGGTTTATTTGGGTTAAACACAGGAAATATGGGCAAATACCACGAACGCGTATTTTTATCAAGTAGTTCTCTATAAGACAACTTACGTGCATATCCTTTAGCGACATACTCGCTTATTTTCTTGCTAAGTGCATTTGCTAATTCCGGTTCTCGCTTCATTCGTCTATGGAGGCATACCAATCGTCTCTCAGCCATTGGATAGCTGTCGGGCATCTGGAAGTCATCATATTTCCAGAGCAGCGTCGTTTCAAAACGGCCATTAGTTCGAAAGGTGTAGGTTTTCAACAAGTCTATAGCTCGCTGGTCCTCGTTCGACATAAGTTCTTTTCCGAGATAAGATGTGCCAAAGCTATCATTAACAATAAATTCGTTTACCAAACGCTCGAGATTTTCACTGTCGCATTCACACATATGAAAACAATTATTGTTAGATTCCGTTTGGCGGACGACATGTTGTCTACTAGATAGGTTGCCATGGACAACCCAGCCGAGACGGGTTTTTGTTGCAACAGGTTCATGGAGGCCTCCCTCCTTGTAACTTAATGGTAATCCAAGCTTTGTGTTGTTAACACCGATTAGCAAACGAGGCGCAGCATTATTATAGGAATCAATTTGTATTCCCTGAAGATGTTCATAACGGCTTTGTAATGTTGAACCACCTGGGAATTGTTCTCAAGTCGACAAGTATTACCTGTCCATTTGAGGCGCAGTGGTTGAGGTTTACCTTTCAGGTTCAACTGGTTGGCGATATCTTCATCTAGGAGTGTTACCGACGACCCATCATCTATAAAGGCGAATGTTTTAATCTTTGTGTTCTTACCATGCAATGTCACTGGCACAATGCGAAAAAGAGACTTAAAACATTCGTCCCTCATATTATTTTGTTGATGAACTGAAACATTTGCATTAGCACTCTGATTTCTGCTTTCATATTGAGCGTAGCTATGCAGCAACCTATGGTGGTTGAATGAACAGTTGTTAATACCACACTTTGATGTGGATCTGCACTTTTTTTTTGATGTTTGCTCAAACAACGCCGGCAACAAATGATGCTCTCTCACAGCAGACCATCTGAGTGTTCTATTGAAACCTTGAAATCGTTCACATTTTTCAACAGAACTGCAACTACCGTTGCGTATGCAGCATGCACTGTCAGCTGGGGCGGAAGACTCTTGGCTTGGTGTTTGGAAGTAATTATGAGCATTAACGAATCCTTTTCCTTTCGTGCTCCGGCTGGGCGGTTTAGGCTTTGTCACTGATGCAGATGTTAGTGGTGGAACAACGCAGCTAGCTGCATCGGCGAGTCTCATCAACCACTCGTTGAAATGATAGAGAGTACACTCTACTAACATGTATTTATGCGATGCCCAATTAAGTCGAATGTCATGAGGTAGATTGTTTTCCAATTCCTGTAAGAGCGACGGATGTTATAGGTATATAGTTAGGCCTGAAGCTTCTATGGTAGCACAGTAATTCTGCACTGCGAGGGAAAAGTCCACAATGCTCTCAAAATCTCCTTCCTTCGGCGCTGGGGTTGATTGAATCTTCTTAAGCACTGCTTGTATTATCACTTGAGGTCTGCCAAATTTAGTTCTTAGAGCTTTAATTATTTGGTTTACACATTGCGGTTGAACAAGAATGCTTCTTACAGCATTCAATGCATCTCCCTTAAGAGATTTTTGCAAACGCAACAAATTTTCTTCCTCAGTAAAGCCGCACAAATTGGTACTTCTTATGAAATTGGATATGAACACCGGCCATTCTTCAGCATTACCTGTGAAGTGTTGAAGATCTCGAGACATAAGTTGACGTGCTGCGATTTGACTTCTGGATAATCTGAAAGAGAATCCCTTTTCTCCAAACTGTGGTTGTGTCGGGTGAAGAGCGGAAGAGAATGTTTGGGGAATCTCGTTTGAATGTTGTTCTTCAAATGGGAGCTGCGTATGTGTCGCAGTAAGGCAAGGTTGACGCTGTAGCTCAATTGAGAACTTTGGTGGTGCTTGAAATTGACGATTCGGCAGACTATTTGTAGCAAACATTGGCTGTTGCAGCTGGAGTAGAAAAAGGCTTCGTTGTTGTATGAGATGGAAAGTTCTGTTGTTGTTGGGCTTGAAAATGGTGATTTATTGCAGTCGACCAGGTTTTGTCATTCACCTGACCTTTAGCACAAAAGGGTAAAACATCATTTGATGTAATTGCAGGTTTCCGCTTTAGTGTTGTTTGTGAATCTAACCAATTGTTTACTTTAACACTTGCAGCGGATGACTTCCAATCCTCTTCGTCTGATGAATGTTGTGACAGCTGGCTCAAGAGTTGATATTTTTTGTTCAAATAGTCCTTGTCTCTTTTTTCCTTGAGCTCCTTTTCTTCTTCTAGGCGTTGCAATTCCATTTTGATGTGTCTTCCATATGAAGACCTTGTGTTCTTTGAGCACACAGAGATCTTTGAAGTGCACATGTTATCAAGTGTCACTGCGTTGTGTACCTTCGTAGAAGTTAATGCGCTACCGGTAGCGATCGACGGAAAGGTGGCTGAGGCTGAAAAGGATTTCTTGATGGCTCCAGTTACATAAGGGTTGATGGCACTCGGTATATTGGAGGTTGAATAGATCGTGGTCAACGAAGATAATGGTAGGGTATTACCTGTGTTACTCGATAAAACCCAACTTTCGTTGCGATGTGTTTTTGGGAGAGATATCCCAAAATTATTTGCCGCTGCAGCAGATGAGACGGCCGATGATATTTTCTGAGGTATGACAGGGGTGGTAGACGGGACGAAGCTTGAAGTATCAGAAGTAGCATTGAGCGTACTAGTCGATGTTACGGCTGAAAATGCGCCCACTAGATTTTCGGGCATGGCAGATAATGAAATGTTGGATGTAATTATTGGCAATGTGGCCATGTCAGAGCACATTACATGGTACATTTGAGCAGGAGTAGTCGTGATATTCGTGAAATTGTTATCGGAATAACTTTGTTCGGAACTCTTAGTAGTAGGTGTTGCACGTGTCACACCTTCATTTGAGGTTGTGGCGAAACATACAGCAGCAGCGAGATTAACATCTGAAAACTTAGAATAAGGAACAGTTTTACCTGAAACACATTTAGCACAGAGACAGTCTTTTTAGGCGCTTAAACTTGTAACTCCAGCACATTTGAAATGACACCAAGCTTCACAATTGTCACAGTTGACCATGTTGTCGGCGGAATCTGGATCGTCACAGGCATAGCAGTTGTATTCGTCAGAGGTTATTGATCTCGAAGTTTTTGGTTTCTGAATTTTCAGGGATTTTGTTGAAAGTCCTGGTTTCAGATTTGTCCGTGATGATGGCATCTTTGAAAACTCAATTAGTCCAAAGATGATTTTGTAAAATGTTGGCACAGAAAGCCAACGTCCAAACTTTTGTTAACTCAAACAATTGTTTTGTTTGTTCAAGTTACAAAATCCTTTATTAACTAAAGATTATATTATATAATTCAGTTTTTCTTAAAATCTACTTACATCTGTCTGGTCTTTACAAAGTTTTATGTTAAAGTAATTTTTACACAATGGCTTCTCAAGCCGGATATACTCATCATTTCCGTGTCATCATTTTTGTGATCAAATTTGGTCATTCCGGTGTCAATTCTATCATATAGTTAAAATAAAAAAATATGTAGCCCACTGGCTTAAAATGTTTCATAATGTGTTTTGAATGCAGAATAACAAAAAAATTATTGAAAAACGTCACTTCACATTAATTTATGTCTAATATGAAACGAAAAAATTGAAAACTCCATATTATAGGTGTTTTTACACGATGTAACGCAGCACTGTATGTTGTTTTATATTTTTTTTAATAAATTATTGCACTGTGTTAACTTTTATTTCGATTTTTTATTTAGTATTTTCACTATTTTAACGTTTTAAGATCTCGAACCACTTTCCTATAGCTCGGCAAAATGACATCGGGTATATATATATTTTTTTTTTAATTTGGTGCCTCACTCACATACATACATATATGTGATATATACCTCTTCCTTATCTTCTTATTCTAAGAAAAAACTAACTCGAGATTTTGATCAAACTTGACTCAGGTACCTTCTTAGTTTGCAGTGGTCAGTGAGGAGACCCGTTACAAGTCTAAGGTTGTTCCTACTTAAGCTGATACAGTTCTTGAAACGATCCTGGTTTTAATTTCCAAGCAACATTTTTTCTGCCTCAGCTTGGGGAGTTCTTTCCAATAATTGGGTCTTTTGGGCTCCCCCTCTTTTTTGATTTTGCTTTTAATCACATTTTCTGCTATTCCGCAATACGGTTCAGCCCCTGCTAGGTTGCGATATTTTCGTTCGAGATTTCGATCTGCACATTTTTCTATGGCCTGGAAAATGCTAGTAGACTGTCTAGTCCATTGAAGTGTTACATTGACCTTGCATTTAGTATAGGACAACGTTTTTTTTTTAATGTGTAGAGTGCATAAGTGTGAGTATACGAAATCGTTTTCGGGGCTGACACCCCCCCCCCCCCCCATTTGGCCGCTATCTTGAAAAAGGGGTAAGAAGCCCTTTTCACAATATCTTGAGAAATAAAGGTCTGACAAAAAAAATTTTAAGACCATCTTGTAGAGAATTTAATTCTTTACAATTTTGGTTAAGAGACTTACCGTTAAATTGAAAATAAAAAAGATATAGCCAATAATCGACGAACATTTTCAAAAAAATTGCTTTAAAGGGCTATAACTTTTTTCTAGCAGTTTTATTAAAAAAACACTCATTTTATTGCGAAAAATTTGGTATACCCAGTTTTTAAATTCCATCGTTCTACAATGGGTTCACACCAAGAAATAACAATTTTTTTATTGTTTTTGTTTTTGATTAAAAGTTTTATGCAAGCTAATATTATTAGTTCGAATTTTGTATCTATCGATTTGTAACGGTATCTGTTAAAGAACAATTTTTTGGTTTTTGAATATCCGCATTAATAAATGCTAAAGTATACGTTCCAATTTGTTGGAAAAAATAAGAAAAAAAATCCATCTCACTTGGTTAACTAATAATAGCAATATTTAGAATAATAATGAATTTTGTAGGTAGTGTGGGCACAAATTTCCAAATTTTGTGGTGATTTTTTTTACGTAATCCTAAATAACCATGCTATTGATCGCAATCGCAAATATAAAAATAAATATTTTAAGTTTTGAAAGAAAAATAAAGTTTGAATAAGTCATGGTTCAAAAAAAAAATGTTTAAAATGAATAGTATTAAGTTTTTATTTTAAAAGTATTAAGTTTTTATTCTTAAAAGCAATAGAATTATTTCACAATTAAAGTTTATATTCTTAAAAAAATAACATTTTAATAAATTTTAAAGGTCTGCAATGAATGTCTTGAAACCAGTTTCAATACATTCGTTTTATTTCAAGTACACTGCATTACTGTCCTTACAGCTTGAAAAGTAGAATGAATGAATCACCTGATTTGTGAGTACTATATGAATTTTGCACACATGCTAAACCAAACACTTAGTGCAGTGTACCCATAGAGAACGGGTATTCACAAATAGGTATTCATAAAAAAAGTATATACTACACTGAGTACACCAAATATTCGTTTACTTACTTTTGTTTCAAGTGAAAGTCAAGTTTCTTAAATGATAGATTTGTGAGATATGGCTGTTAAGAAAGGCAACGGATTAAGACAGAATGTATAATATTAGCAATTTATGAATGAAACAAAAAAAAATAAACTTCATTTTTTATTCAATTTCTTGAGGTCATCACACATTTCAATTTTATTTATGTTATAATGTAAAGACATTCTTTGGTTAACTTAAATTGGGTCGGATCCAATTTGACTACGTTTTTCTGAAATTAGCATTCTAGCTGAAGAACATATTCGTTCAGAGGCAGCACTACTTGCCGGTGTAGCTAATATTTTGCCGCTGACTTTAAACAAAAGTGGAAATTCAATTTTGTGTAAGTGCCACCAGTGTTTTCTTCTTCGTGAAAAATTACGTTAACATTTTCATATGCCAGTAGTTCATTGTTAATTTTATCATTAGAATTGACAGTTTCTACTGGTTGAATAAAGTCTGTAAACAAATCATTACCATCTGATAGACAATCCAACTCTTCATTTAACAATCGTTCAAAGATTTGAGGATCAGGTTCAGAAATTTCATTTGCATAATCTTGCATACAATTTTTGCATTCATCCTTTATAATCTTTTTGTTCGGCTTCATCAAATTGGATTAACTTGTTAGTGGGAGGGAAAAGAAAAAGAGCAATTTTATGATTTTTTGTCAAATTTTGTAAAACAATGGTATCCAAAAAGGTGCTTAATTTTGATTTGAAATTTTTTATTGCATCTAAATTAACGGCACATATTTTTTTTAAACGATGGATATGAACGATTGTTAGATGAAGAGTCGGATAGTTTTCACCTTCTAACACTTTTGACGTTTCCTCAAAGGACCTAGCCACTTATGTGACTTAAATTAATATTACTAATTTTTTGTAATTCATTTTTTCCCGCAAAATATTTGTGATTTCGACCCAATTTTTTTCTATGGAAAGCAATAAATAATAAATTGTATTAAATCTAGTACAAACATAACTTTTTAAGGATGTTTGAAGAGAAGAATTAACACCCGATTTTTTTAAATATTTTACAAGTTTAGTGCAAATATTACATATCTCAGCTATTTCAGGGATTTCGTTTATACTTTTTTCTATAATATTGTGTAGTAAATGATTAATGCAAAAATTATGATCAAATGAGCGGAATGCAGCAATCATATTTGACCCAGCTGTCAGTCACCAGTATGGCCTTGTGGTTTAAATCACATTCAAATTCACTTAAAAGTGTTGTGATTTTCGAATAAATGTTTTAACCTGAAATTTCAATGGAATGTTCGGTTGCACTTTAGACAATTTTAGAAATAATCACCTGTACATGATACGCCCTTCATAGATTTTAAACCCAACAGTCTGGAAATCAATTTCCCTTCATTGACGTAATAATTGTCAATGATAAGTATGCAGTTCTTAAGTAATTATCTGTGCAAACGTCTGACGTAAGTCCATATCCAATATTTTTAACACTCATTATATCAGACCTTACAACTTTTAAGTATTTATTGTATACATTTTGAATATTAGGTGAAACTGTTGTAGGGTGTGGTAATAATTTGTCGATGTCAACATTTTGTCCATATTTTGCACCAATGGAAATTAAAAACTCAGCGAAATTTCTTAAACCACAATCCGTTACAATATTAAAAGGTCGGCAGTTTTCTATTGTCCATTCCGTTATCAACAATACACTTTTTTTCTTATCTTCAAAGTCTACATGTGTTTTTTCTGTTTTGTTATCAGTTTTTATTTTTTTCAAAATGTAACATTTGTATTTTACTAAGTTGGATGTACTTTTAGAATTAAATTTGTGAACCGAAAAATAATTTTTACACGCCACTAAGTTATCAATGTCAACGCCGTTTTCATTTTTTATTGTTCAGAATACATCCCATACCTTACTGCGGCCTCTTTTATTATTAATATTAAATTCGCCATTGATAATTTTTGACGTGATAACGGAATTGTTCAACAAACCACAACACTGGCCATTGAGACATCGGAGTTGTTTGTAAAATCCTAGTTAAATATCAAACTTTAATACAAACAAAACCTTTCTTTAAAAAAACATTAACTTACATCAGTAGTTTCCATTTTATTATTTTTCTGTAACTTTACCTACATAACCAAACTAAAGCTATAAACCAACTAAACTTTGTAATCGTATTATTTGGTCCACTCAGTATACTCAGTAGTCAGTATGCTTGTGTAGTTCACGAACGAAATAGTTCAAAAAGCAGTTCCTGCAAGTGAACTAAGTGAACTAGTTCACCATCTCATAGTTCAACTAGTTCAGTAGTTCAATTCAATAACGAACTAAAGAGCACAAATTTAATCAACCAACAAAAAAAGAGCAAAGAGCCAACGAACTAGAATGAACAACGAAAAATGCAGAATTCCTCATTTTTGACATCATGTGCTTGTCATTGTATGTAGCTGCTTTACTCTACTCTACGCCACGCAGAGCTAACGAAATAAAGAGCTAACGCCAACGGAGAGCGAACTACATTTACAGAACTACAAAAAGGGAGCTACAAAGGTAGTTCAGTTGTAGTTCTCAAACGAACTAAGGAGCTGAAGAGCTAATGAACTAACGAACTATATGAACTAGTGAACTATGTGAACTATGCGAACTATATAAACTATATGAACTGTATGAACTATGTGAAATATATGAACTAGGTAGTTCAAGACCGAACTAAAGACCTAACGAACTAGGTAGGTAGTTCTAGTTCGATAGAAATAGTTCAGTAGATCCCCAAGGAAAGATCGAACTAGAGACAGAGGAATACGTGAGTGGGAAGTGCTGACTGGTGAGCCAGATACTGGAGAAGGTTTCTCTAATTGCTTGATTTGAGCACATTTTTTCGAAGCAGAAAATAAAGTTTTCGTATTTTTCAGAGGTTTTTTAATCCATCGTCATCAAAGCCATCCTTCGATGGAATTTGACAGTTGATGGCTTGACAGATAGGTGACATCCCATATTTTAAGGCATAGTAAATATTTCGTTCCAAATGTCAACAGATTGCCCTTAAAAAGCATTTTTCCGGAGCAGGAAAAAAATCCAAATTTTTCGTATTTGTCAGAGGTTTTTCAATCCATAGTCATCGTACCATCCTTCGATGGAATTTGGCAGTTGATGGCTTAACGATGGATTTTGAGGCGTACAGAATATTTCGTTCCAAATGTCAACTGAATGCGCTAAAAAGCATTTTTCCGAAGCAGAAAAAAAATCGAAATTTTTCGTATTTTTAATATATATCGCTTCGTAGTCATCCTGTAATGGAATTTGGCAGATAGGTATATATTTTGTTCCAAATGAATTGCCGTAAAAAGCAAGCAAGGTAAATAAATTTTAAATTTAACTTGCAAAAATCCAAAAGTTCACTAAATATTTTTGAACTAGACTGACCGCTCTTTGAAGTGAACTAAAACGCACAAGCCTAATACTCAGTGTATTTTCAACAGTTAACATTGCACACGATTTGCTCACATCAAGCCATTTCAAGCACCCAAGCGTGGGAGAGAAAGAAAACAGTGCACTCATTTTGCCATCAGGTGATCGAGCATTGTACTGTAACTGTCTGTGATGTGGTATTCTATTTCACTGTACACTTTATTGATAATTGCAATGAATATGAATACACTGAAGCACTGCACAAGTTTAGAAAGAGCAAATGAATGCATTCATGCAGGCCTCTAATACATTTATGTTTAAAATGAATAGTATAAAATTTTTATTTTAATAATTATTATAATTACTTTGTTTTTAAACATATTTAAATTTGTAAAAATAAAATTTATCCTAATTAATTATTTTATTTCAAAATAAAAATGTATTTTTTTTTTAAATTATAATTTTATTATTCAAGGTCTTGAACATTAAAATTTGTATGTATACATACATATATACATATATGTATGTGTATATGTATATATGTATGTGCATATCTACTGCTAATACTTTGCTTATACAATAATTGCAACTATCCAAGCAATTTTTAGTATCTTTTTTGTTTTTTTTTTAATTTATCGTTAGTAGCTATCATTTTTATTTATTTTTTTGTGTAAACCTTTTCAGCCTGTTCTTATGTACTTTAAACTTTTTTCTGGCTTTGTCTTGTAATTCACAATTCTTATTTTCATCTAAGCCTACAACTTTATATGGGCCCTTAAAAGCAATATCTAGCTTATGTCCAGCTGTATTTTCAATCAAAACTAGGTCTCCTTATTTTATGTCGAATTCATTTACGCTTTTATTGTACTGAACTTGTTTTACTTTTGCGTTTTCGACAAACTTTTGCGCTCTTCAATGAGCTGTTTGTAACCTGAATTTGACTTCTTTTTCGTTCGAATCTAAATTGTAAACCGGGTCTAAGATACTCTCTTGCAAACATTCTAAGGTGTTTGGAATTTTCCCAAAGACTAGCTCGAAAGGACAGCACCCATGGACAGTTGATGGGTTTTATTGTAACAGTATGTGAAAAACTTGATCCAATCATCTCTCTGTACAGATATATATGAACGAACGTATTCGTTAAAAGATCTATGGCTTCAATCTACTTTAGCAAGAGTTTAATGAAGGTATGCCTTTGAAGTTTCTCTTCAATGAGCTGTTTGTAACCTGAATTTGACTTTTTTTTCGTACGAATCTTAATTGTAAACCAAACATTCTAAGGTTTGGAATTTTCCTAAAGACTAGCTCGAAAGGACAGCACCCATGGACAGTTGATGGGTTGTATTGTAACAGTATGTGAAAAACTTTGTAAATTCTTTGTAAAGCTAGTACTTAGCTGAGTTAAATAAATAAATAAATAAAACTTGATCCAATCATCCCAATCATCTCTCTGTACATATATATATGAACGAAGGTATTCGTTAAAAGATCTATGGCTTCAATCTACTGTAGCAAGAGTTTGATGATGGTATGCCGTTGAAGTATCTTTTTCAATTTTAAACAGTTTACATAATTCAGTCAAAATCTCGTTTTTATACTCACTACCAAAGTCTGTCAAAACTTTTTTCAATCCTCCATATTTCAATACCTAGTTTTCAATAATTGCTTTCGCAACTGTCTTCGCGCTGACTGGAATTGAAACTTAATATTTAGTTAAATCGCATATTATTGTCACGGCGCGGCAGTTTTCTGTAGAGTTTGAAGGTTGATTGTGTGGGATGATGAGGTGTTCATTTTGTTGAATGATATGGGGTAGATATGCACTTCGTCCAGGAACATCTTGCTTCTGCTCTCGTATGTTATTTTATTGATTTCGATACTGCAGTTTGTGAAATGGATCATGAGTGTGCCTTCGAGTTTTTGTAATTCCGGGCCACATGTTGATCTAACTTCCGTTTCTGGGATGTTTATAAAAAGGATGTAGTTGGGTTCGGGTTGGTGGATCTGATGTTTTTGGTTCACGTCTACTGTTTTGCAATATGCAGGTTTGTTGGTGATTAGGTTGGCGATACAGTTTTTTTCGACATTGGCCTCCTGGTTTCTTTCTTCCTTACAGTAGAATATTTTTTCTATCTGTTCACATTTTTTATCAAAATATTGAATTTCTTTATTGGTAAGGGTGCAAAAGGGCTTGGTATCGAGTAGCTTGTTTTTAATTGGAATGGGGATTAAATGGAAAAAGGAGGATATTTCATTTTTTAGGGAAGGTATTTGTACGTTAAAGATTATATTTGAGTGGTTATAGTAGGCTTGATGCCCCAATAGTTCATATATGTGTTCGTCTGATTTAATATTTACTGACTGGTTAAAGGTTAATTCGTCCTTGTTTAAGATATGTTTGGATACAATATTTAATTTCGCTAGGATTATGGCTTCGGAAATGCTAGCTAGATGATTATCTAGTAGTTCGATATTAAAGTTAATCTGATTTAAGTATTGAATATATCTGATCCAGTTTTCTTCTGACCTAATCTTGTTGCCTAAAGTTTTTTCAGTATTTGTTAGGTACTTCTCAATAAATTTCTGTTGTGTATTTATGTGGTTTGTGATATTGTCAAATCTGTCTATCATTTGTTTATTGAGTTTATTTTGACTATATCCTTGTTCTTCAATATCATTTTGTTTTTGTGATAGTTCTTCAATTTTTTTATTTATGGATAGAGCATCGTCAGCATCCATATTTCCTGTTATACTTTTATCGACTGTTCCTAAGCCATTTATGAGTCCTCTTTTTTGTCTTAAATTAGGTGTTAATGTTTTAAACTTTGTCCGTAGTTGTTCGTATTTGATTTTAATCACGTTAAGTGAGTCGTTAAAGTCGTCGATTCTGTCGAAAATGTTCAAGGAGTTACCTATTGTCATAATGTTTTCTTCGTAATTTTCCAAGCGTATTATGTGAATTAAATTTGTGTACGTCTTTATTGTTCTGGCGGTTCCTAGTTTCATTGTCAGAAGTCCGTGATTATTTGTCAGGTCTTGTATTTCCATTTTCTGGGTTGTGGTCGTTGTTATTAGTAGAATGGTGATTGCCAACCTGAAATTTACGTCTTCTTTTTATTTTTGATTTATGCAATTTTTGGTTATTATTAGTTAGAACTGTGACTATCCTTTTATTTTTTATTTTATGCCTACTGAATCTGGGAGTAAGTTTATTCCTTCTATTTTCTTTTCTATATATGAACTATCCTGCTTTTATGCTATATGGTTTTTCTCTATTTAGGTTCAATTTAGTTTTATTTTTTACTATCTGATTCCCTGCCTTTTCTTTGATAGAGGGGAATAGTTTTGCTTGAAATTCATTTAATTTATTAAGGTATTCGTGAACATTATTATGTTTTATGTTCTTGAATTTGTATGTCCTTCCATAAAAGAGTTCGTATGGTGTCAGTTTGGTTGTAGAGTGGATGGAGTTATTGTAAGTTATCAGAGTTTCGTTTAGTATGTCGTCATGGTCTCTATCCCTATGTTTTGTGTAAATGAGTCTATATATTTCTGTGAGGGAAGAGTGCAGTCTTTCAATTGGGGAGTTGCTGCTTGATTGTTGTAATGACGTAACATGTTGGGTTATATTGTATTGATTGATAAAATCTTTAAAAACAGTTGAAGTAAATTCGGCTCCATGATCTGAAATAAGTTTTGTTGGAATGCCGTGGAGGCTCATAAAGTGAAGGAGGGATTTAATTATTGTTAAATTATTTCTAGCCGGGATTGTATATGCGGCTGCAAATTTAGAAAATTTGTCTATTATCGTTAGGATCTTTTGGTTATTGATACTGTAAATATCGATATGCACGATGTCTAGAGGTTTTTCTGGGTTTTCTGGAACTTGGTACTCTATTTTTTGGGGTTTCCTGTCATATTTAAGGTTTTGGCAAGAATCACAATTATTTATGACTTTATCTATTTTCTTTTTCATAAACGCGAAGAAAAAGTCACGTTTAAGGTGTGAATAGGTCTCGTTAATACCTTTATGGTTATTTTTTATGTGGTAATCATTAATCAATTTGTCTTGGTCATCATCTTCAAGTATGTCTTTTAGTATTTCTGTACAACGTATTACCTTGAAAGCTTTATTATTAGAGAAATATTTTGAGTACACGCTTTGGACAATTTTGAATGTTTCGTTGTCCGTATGTATAGCGCAGTACTTATTTGAGGGCATAAAATTTTTGAAAATAGTGATCATGCTATTTTCTGAAAATTGTTCTCTTTTTATGACTCTCCTTTGTTTGTTCTTAAACAACATTTGTAGTTGCATTGGTTGGTCTTTTTCGTTTGTTTCTAGAATTAGTTGGATATTAAATTCGTTCAGAGGTCTTTCTGAGATGTATATATGATCATCAAGGTTTTCAATAGCTGAATGGATTGTGGAACCACTTGAACCAGGGATGTTATTTGTCTTGTTTGTATTGAGTTCTATTGGATTGTCTTCGTTGCCGATTTTGATTCTGCTAAGGGCATCAGCATTTAGATTTAATTTGCCTTTTTTGTAGACAATTTCATAGTCAAATTCTTCGAGCTTCAAGCGCCATCGGACTAATTTGGAATTAGGATCTTTTAGATTCATTATCCATTGCAAAGGTTTATGGTCTGTAACGATTTTGAATTTATGACCAAGTAAATAGAGCGGAAGTATTTTGTTGCCCAGACAATCGCTAATAACTCTTTCTCTATAGTAGAGTAATTACATTCAGAGTCCGTTAAGGTTCTGCTGGCGAAACAGATGGGTTTGTCGTTACCTATAGTGCCTTGGGATAGGACTGCCCCTATAGCGAAATTGCTAGCGTCGGTGGTAAGAATGAAAGGTCTAGAAAAATCGGGGTACTATAAGATTGGATCGTTGATCAGGAGGTCTTTACACATTTCAAAGGTTGCAACGTATCTTTGATTGAGGTTAATTATTTTTCCTTTTTTTAGGCACTCCGTAAGAGGTTTGGTTAGTTTTGCGAAGTCCTTAATGAACTTCCGGTAATATCCCAGTAGTCCTAAAAATGACTTTATTTCTTTCTGTGTCTTTGGGATTGGAAATTCTTTTACTGCCTTGATCTTGTCGGGGTTGGGCTTACCCCGTCTCTATTGATTATATGCCCGAGGAAGGCTGTTTCTTTTTGAAGGAATTTTGTCTTATCTAGTTGGACTTTGAAATTAAAGTCTTGAAGCCTTAGAAAGACTTTCTTTAAATTTTCGAGATGCTCCTGCAGGGAGGTTGAAAAGATGATTGTATCATCTAGGTAAACCACACAGGCTTTTCCCACAAGGTCGTTTAATATATGGTCCATCACTCTCTGGAAGGTAGACGGCGCGTTTTTAAGGCCAAACGGCATTCGCACAAACTCGAAGTGACCCTCCTCGACTGTAAATGCCGTTTTTTGTATGTCTTTTGGGTCCATCTCGGTCTGATGAAACCCGCTTGCCAAGTCTAAAGTGGAAAAGTACATACATTTCCCTAGCTTATCTAGGATCTCCGTGGTGTTCGGGAGTGGATACTTGTCACTAATTGTTTTTTCGTTTAGACGGCGATAATCAATTACAAGTCGCCATTTTTTTGTGGGAATATCTTTTCCCTTTGGGACTACCCAAACCGGGGAACTCCACGGTGAATGACTTTGACGGATTATTCCTTGCCTGAGTAACTCTTGTACTTGTTTCTGAACCTCCATTTTGTGTACGTATGGATATCTGTATGATTTAGTAGATATGGGAACGTCTTCGTGGGTTGGTATTTTGTGTTTTACAGCGTTAGTGAATGTCAGGGATTGATTTTTTTGAAAAAAAATATGTTCGAATTGTTTGCATAGTTTAATTATTGATTTTTTTTCTTCGGAATTTAAGTGGTCTAGTTTAAGCAATGTTGTTATTTCGTTATCTGAAACTTGTTCGTCATGAGTTTGTGAGTATGCTTCTGTAACATTGACTTCACAATATTCTGCATACGAGCATACTTTAACAGGTTGTTCTAGGAGAACGTTTTGCTCTTCGTTTGAAGTATTGATTACTTCGAAAATACTATACCAATTTTTTGCAACATAGATACCTTCTGAAATGGAGACGCTTGGTCTAATTTCAGTAGGGCGAATGAAAATATCACCATTTTGAACGTTTACAGGGAAACGACAAATCATTTTCGTGTTCGGAGGTATAATGTATTGGGAAGATGTAGAGTTTGGTTTGAGAAGAAGGGGAATATTGGCATCTTTTGTAATCAGAATTTGTTTTTCTAGGTCTATTTTAGCTTTGTGTTGGGTAAGGATGTCTAGACCGATTAGGCCATCGAAGTATCCATGAAATTTAAATACTAGAAATCTGAATGTGCCATGCGTTCTAAATTCGGGAAAGCAGGGGAACAATATTTCTCTATTGATCGTGTGCTCTTTGAAAATAGTTTTTATAATGGTTTTATCAATAGGGTTTTGAAATTTTGGGTCGGCAAATTCAGGGTTGATAAAGGATGAGGATGCACCAGTATCGATTAGGAATCTTAGTGGTCTTCCGAAAGGTGAGGATATATTTATATATGGTAATATATTTCCGTGTTTATTGACGTCTATAAATCCGATAGGTTCCCAGAGGCTAGTTGATGAAAATTTTCGGTGTCTTCCGGATGGTTTGTTGCGTGGAATGCCTCGAGGTTTTGTTGAAACTGTTCGTTGTAGTAATTATCCAGGTTTTGGTACGGGTTTTCTATTTCAAGGTTTGGATAGTTAACGGGCTCTTCTTGGTATTCGTACTCGGGGTATGCTAGGGTTTCTGGGTGTTCTACGTTGATATTGTGCAGTTTTCTATTGGTAGTGTTAGAAGGACCTGTTCGTCCAACAGGGTTACTTTGGGTGTTGGTATTTCGAGCTTGAGCTGTAGGGCTGAGTTTTGAATATATTGTACTAGTTTCCATTGGTTCGATTGCAGGTTGTTTCTGTCTAAATGAAGTTTGACCAGAGCCTGGGTTTTTAAAGGGTTTATTGAGATAGGGGTTTCCTTGTAGGTTTTGCCCTACCATAGGATTTGTATAACTGTTGGTGAACGGTGTTCGTTGATTTTGTCTTATTTGTGGGTGGAAGAAGTTAGTAGAGTTATGTAGCTGTTGTACTGGTCTATTACGTAGATTACCATTATATTCTTGGTTAAATGTTTGGGGATTTAATCTTGGTCGATAATTGGAGTAAAAAGGGGTGTATATCTGATCTTGGATTTGCTGAGAAGTTCTAGGGAAGGCTTGGAAGGCGTTATACATCTGATTTGGGGTTTGTTGAGGGATTCTAGAGAAAGCCTGGAATTGGTAAGTGGGAAACGAAAGTTTCTTTATAGGTTCGTATTTCATGTATGAAATATTTTGTTCTTTTGTGCAATACCCAAAAGCTACAGATAGGGTTGAGGGTCTCATTGCCCTTACTGTAGAACCAAGTGGTTCTCTGAGTCCTGAAAGGAAAGTGTTCAAACACATTTCTTTAAGTAACACATTTCTAAGTTATTTTTAGCAGTTACGACGTTAGCCTCGACTTCATGTATCTGAACGTGATTAGTCATGGCTGCTTGAATTTCGATTACCTCACTGTAAAAATGTTCTAAGGTCTTATTATTTTGCTTTAAGTTGTGTAAGTCTCGTATAAGGGACGTCTCGTTTCGTTTGTCAGGGTAGTGGTTAATAAGATTATCTTTAATCGAGGACCAGGATAATGTAGTCCCATAAACGTTGAGGACTTCATTAGCTGACCCGACCACTTTGTTTCGGATGGCTCTTAATATCACTCGGTCTAAATTTGTACCGTTGACTCCTCCGAGAAGAGACAGTATCTCTTCTACGTTCCTTATAAATTCGAAAAGTAGCCTAGGATTCCCGTCGAAAGTTGGGATTTCTTTAACTATTTCGGGAACTTTGAGCGAGTTAAGGAGGGTGAGCGTGGCTGTCGCTGCTGCCACTGCTTCTTCGTTTTCCATTATGTTAGTTTTGTTTACGTTTGCTAAATTATTGCTAAATAAATTCCTTCTTTCAGAGTTTTCAATATGTAAATCAGGGTTCTTAATTTCTAAATTATTGCTTTCGAATAAATTTTTTATATCGTAATCCTCGATATGATCTCCAAAAACACTTTTTATTTCGGAATTCCCGATATCTTGATTAGTTGTATTATTAAAATTTATTTTTTGACTTAATCCTGTACTAAAACTATTGGAGTTGTCTAATAACCTTTTTTGCTTTGGGTAGGGATTGTTTTTGGTCTTCGGGACTTTGAACATAAGGATGGGGGAAAAAAAAATTCGCTATTTTGACTTACGTGATATAGAAATTCATTCTCTGTTAATTAAGAGGTGTCTTGCACTGGTGATCGCTTGATGATTCGATATTCCTTCGAAAATGTTTGTTGCTGATGTGTTTGCACTGATCACTTAGTTGATTCAATATTCTTTCGTAAATGTTTTATTGCACTGATATATTTCGATGTTCCTTCGAAAATGTTCACATATAGAATTCGTTGCACTTCCCACTTTTTTTTTTTTTTTTTTTTTGTTATTTTATTTTGGATTTGTATTATTTCAATATCCCAATAGTCCCATGCAACGCACGATTTTTACGATTTTTCGCGTAACCGATGTTAGATTCTTTTACGGGAGAGAGAGTTTCCGATAATC
The DNA here is from genome assembly GCA_929447395.1 of Epistrophe grossulariae. Taxonomy (NCBI): domain Eukaryota; kingdom Metazoa; phylum Arthropoda; class Insecta; order Diptera; family Syrphidae; genus Epistrophe; species Epistrophe grossulariae. The sequence goes on from OV839566.1 coordinate 77,277,195, forward strand.
CTTCGAAAGATTCTTTTGTTTCCTCGTACCGTTCCGTTCGACTGCGCCAGTTAAGGTTACTGCTTTTGAACTAATTAAAAAAACAAATTCTTTCAGTCATGCGGCACCAAGCCAGGTTTTTTAATAACTCAAAACAAAAATATTACATTTGGGATTTTTATATAATTAATTTGTCGAATCGACAATGCTGTGAGGCAGCGTGAGAATAGTTTATGTTATATTATGTTACAGTTACAAAAAGAAATATAAAATCATAAATAATGTTACAGTTGCAAAAAGAAATATAAAATGATTTAGGTTGTTATTTGATAGTGGTGATGATGGGGCGAAATGTGTTATCGCTGAGGTAAGACGACGTTGTCCTCATGCCAATGACCGGGATGGAGGTCAGGTATGTAACTCGCGCACTAAGGGTCCGAATGGAGTTTGGCATCTCGAAAATCTTTAACTTTTTTGTCTCTTGAAATAATTAGGTCAAATTTGGAACAAATTACCTTTGAAATATAATGAATCATTAGATACACTTATTTTTAAAATTTTATTTGTTTTAAAATGTATAATATATTCAAAGTTAAAAAATTATAATGTTGGCTAATAAAAATATGTATTTTCATTATAAATTTTCAACTATCTCAAAAAATAGAAGACATTTAAGCATCTAGCTTTTAGTGCTTGAGCAAATTTTAACAATCAAAATTCTATTTAATAACGTAAAATTTTGTAAAAAATAGTTTGAAAAATTAAAAAAAAAATTTTTATTTAAAAATTTTGGTTTTGAAAATTTACTTTTCCAAAATCCACTGAAATAATTTAATTTAAAAACAGAATTATTAGATGGATTTTTTGCTTTAAAAAAGGTATAACATGACATTGCATGTATCCGTTTATTTTAAATAATTTTTTTTATAATTCAAGTCGATTTTTTAGAATATTGCCCTTCTGCCTTAACGGGGGGAAATAGACCCCACCGCTTGAACGATTTTTTTCCTTCATCACCTACCTTTTATGGCATCTTATGAAAAGCACCCTGAATACATATCTATACCTGATTCAGCTGTTTAAAATTTATCTTAATTCGATTTTTTATTCAAATCGCCTTTATTTTTGGTTATATACCATGTTTAATTGGCAGCTGTTATGTTGATAGTTTTTGAATTCAAATAAATCTTTTACGTTGTTTATTAAATATTTATACTCAAATCGGATTTTGAAAGCACAAATTCACCTATATTTTAACTTTTTTTGAACTCTGTGTTTTTCTTCTAATTTTCATGCATTGAGGCATTGTCGGCGGTGGTTTTTTGTCGAAAGGGGGTTTGAAAAAAATATTTAAAATAAAGAAATACTGGGAGATATTCCATATTCAAGATATCAAACCATGAGCTTGTATATAGAAAAACAACAACAGAAAAGTCGTTAAAGCTGCAGATTTCTATTAAAAACCAGAAAACAAATGATCCCAAGCCATAGGATTAGCATAGCATAGCATAGGTTCCATCAAAAAAAAAAAAAAACAATAATCGAATAGTGAGCAGTAACCATCAAAAATAAAAATACTGAAAATATGTGATCAGTAAAAAAAGGCACCAAATCCCCCCCCCCCCCCTTTGCTTCATCTACGTCACTGATTACTTTAAGACAATACATTCATTTGAGAAGGAAGCATATTTAACGGAATCTATCGATTGCGAGTTTATCGATACAGAGTTTAGAAAAAAAAAACAATATATGCTTATAGGAGTGTTTTTCAACATATATTGCCATTGCTCAAAAATTGCACAATTGGAGCAAATTTTTTTGTTGTGCCCTGTTATTAATGTACTTAGGAATAAAATGCACTATGGAAGAAAACAGCGCAAGACAGCGCAGCCATTTAAAACCTTAATCAAAGATAAAACCAAAGAAAAAAAAATATGTTAATAAAAATGATTAAATTTATTTTTTGACATTATTTTTTTTTTTATTGATTTGAAAAGCTAAAATTACAAGCTTTCCAAAGATATATTACACTTGTGTGATCACATTATGAAACAATAGAAGAAAGCTCTATTATAAACAATATTTCAAATTACATAAAAATACCAAAATCTGGACGTGGAATGGTGTGGAAGTTAACTTTTAGCTTAAGCTTTTAAAAAAGAACTTAATTAATAATTTACACACCCGAATTTTAATACAAAATTGAACAAAATACTTCCCCGATTTTTGATTTCTTATTAACGCTGTCGATTTCATGTTCAAATATAATTTTACCGTTATTTTTAAGGAAGTTACAGCTATTCAAACCCCAACCTTTTTTCAACTTTTTTAAATCACAATTAAAAGAGAACGAAAGTGGTGACTTCAAATACACGTTTTGGAGTGGGAACTCATGTAACGAAGTAAAATGAGTGAAGTTAAGATGCATTCAAATATTATATAACGGAAAAACATCGAAACATACTCAACTCTTTTGTTTCATTTTTTTAATTAATTCCAATACTGCCATACATACTGTGCGGCGTATTGATTTCCTCGTATAGTTTAAGGTAGTGGTCCAATGTTATCAATTAAAACGATGTCGAAAGGTTTGGCAGGTATTGATGTCAATACTATAGATTCTTTTGTTTTTCTAATGTTTTTATTTAATTGGAAAATTTCGCATGACTTTACATATCTTTTGTCATGTTTTTCCATCGTTATTGTCGTTGTATTTTGTTTAACAACCTCGTGATCCCTGGGTGGCCGTTGTTTTTCTTCGTCACTTGTAATTGTTCAAAAAAATTTCATTTAAAGATACATATTTGTAATTTTAATAGATTTTTGTTGCTAGTTTTATCTTGAAGAACTTTAAAAAAATTGTTTTAAGCTAAAATTTCCATTAACAACGAATTGATATATCGGGAACGTTTCTAAAATTTGTCTTCCATGCTTGAAAATGCATTTTTGTTAATGTTGACCTACTCTAAGTAGGTCAAAAAGTACACTCAACTATACTTTTTGACCTACTTAGAGTTGAGTAACTCGAAGACTTTTGGTTCTTGCATGTGACATGTAATCTGTGGATTGCTTTGTTTGTCATGTCCCTCAAGTTAGCAGACCAAAGTCAGCAGAACAAATTTTTTGTGACGTCATCATTAGGCGCTAATTAAGTGCTAATTAAGTACCCAACAACAAAATTAAGTGCTCCAGTACTTTTGTTGTAAACTAATGTTCTGCTAACTTGATTTCAAGTTAGCAGACCAATTACCGGAAAATACTTAATACACAAGGAAAAAAAAAAATTTGGTCTAGTATTTAGGAGCTATTTAAGTGCTCTAGGAATCCAAAAAAAAATTTCCAAAAAAATAGTTTTTTTCAAAAAAAAAAAATATTTTTCTAATTTCCCATACAAAACGATGTTCTGCTAACTTAATTTCGATTTTTCTCGAACAATTCAACTTTTTTCGACCCAAATCTTTTTGATTATTTAGGTGCTCGGCTAGCTCGAATTAAGTACCCCATTTTCAAAAAATTAGAAAAAATATTAGAAAAAAAAAATAATTAATTCAATTTCCATAGAAAACCATGTTCTGCTAACTTAATTTCCATTTTTCTCGAACAATTCAACTTTTTTCGACCCAAATCTTTTTGATTATTTAGGTGCTCGGCTAGCTCGAATTAAGTACCCCATTTTCAAAAAATTAGAAAAAATATTAGAAAAAAAAAATAATTAATTCAATTTCCATAGAAAACCATGTTCTGCTAACTTAATTTCGATTTTTCTCGAACAATTCAACTTTTTTCGACCCAAATCTTTTTGATTATTTAGGTGCTCGGCTAGCTCGAATTAAGTACCCCATTTTCAAAAAATTAGAAAAAATATTAGAAAAAAAAAATAATTAATTCAATTTCCATAGAAAACCATGTTCTGCTGACTTAATTTCGATTTTTCTCGAACAATTCAACTTTTTTCGACCCAAACTTTTTTGATTATTTAGGTGCTCGGCTAGCTCGAATTAAGTACCCCCATTTTCAAAAAATTAGAAAAAATATTAGAAAAAAAAAAATAATTAATTCAATTTCCATAGAAAACCATGTTCTGCTAACTTAATTTCGATTTTTCTCGAACAATTCAACTTTTTTCGACCCAAATCTTTTTGATTATTTAGGTGCTCGGCAACTCGAATTAAGTACCCCATTTTCAAAAAATTAGAAAAAATATTAGAAAAAAAAAATAATTAATTCAATTTCCATGGAAAACCATGTTCTGCTAACTTAATTTCCATTTTTCTCGAACAATTCAACTTTTTTCGACCCAAATCATTTTGATTATTTAGGTGCTCGGCTAGCTCGAATTAAGTACCCCATTTTCAAAAAATTAGAAAAAATATTAGAAAAAAAAAATAATTAATTCAATTTCCATAGAAAACCATGTTCTGCTAACTTAATTTCCATTTTTCTCGAACAATTCAACTTTTTTCGACCCAAATCTTTTTGATTATTTAGGTGCTCGGCTAGCTCGAATTAAGTACCCCCATTTTCAAAAAATTAGAAAAAATATTAGAAAAAAAAAATAATTAATTCAATTTCCATAGAAAACCATGTTCTGCTAACTTAATTTCCATTTTTCTCGAACAATTCAACTTTTTTCGACCCAAATCTTTTTGATTATTTAGGTGCTCGGCTAGCTCGAATTAAGTACCCCATTTTCAAAAAATTAGAAAAAATATTAGAAAAAAAAAATAATTAATTCAATTTCCATGGAAAACCATGTTCTTCTAACTTAATTTCGATTTTTCTCGAACAATTCAACTTTTTTCGACCCAAATCTTTTTGATTATTTAGGTGCTCGGCTAGCTCGAATTAAGTACCCCATTTTAAAAAAATTTGAAAAAATATTAGAAAAAAAAATAATTTATTCAATTTCCATATAGGTAGAATTGATAGGTAGGTACCATGTTCTGCTAATACCTACCTACCTACCTACCTACCTACCTATAACCATTGATCACTCTACCTCTACTCTGCTCTATTCTACCACTCTCTGGCTGACAAGTGACAACCTAATACATACTTGTTTTACACTACCTCCTCTCATAACTACCTATAAATAAAATCACAACAACAAAAAGTTATGGTTCCACACCTCTGCCAAAACATCCCTCACACTACATCTACAAATAGGAGGCATTTTTCCTTTTTTGCTCACATTTCATTTCAATAAAAAAAAAACAAAACCCAATGACCGATAGACAAACAATAGATTGCAGAACATTTCCATGCAAAACTAATATACCTACAACTATACATAATTCATGCTTCCTCGTTTTAAATCGACCAATGGCAGAACTCTAACACAACAGAAAAAAATCCACCGAAAAAAATTCTTCCTTGAAAAAAATCCCTCCATCGAATTCACGAACCATCTTAACGAATATATTAAATGCACGAACCATTGCATTCGACGAAAATATAATAAGTGTCGTGAAGAAATACTTGGTTGGAATCCCGAATATTCACAAAACGAGAAACGTAATAATAAAATAAGAACGGCAACGTATACTAAATTTATGAGAGTGCAAGAAGTGAAAAAACGCAATAAAAAACCATAGCCTTGAAAAATTGGCTTCGCATTTAGGTATGCACGATTGTAGTAGGTATTTTAATTCATAATAATTGTAAAGGTATCCTCGTAGTTGGTTTGGTGGGCTGATAAATTTTGTTCTAATAATCGGATCGTTAAGGTTGATGTCTTAAAATTTAAGTAGAATGTCGGGTTACATTTTTTTTACGAAATCATTGCGGAGGAACATAAAAGTATGTATGAAAAAATGTAATTAATTTAAAATTTAATTGAAACATCAATTTTAAACAAAATATTTCCATGCTCGTGTACTTCACCCTTACGCCCATATTATTCACTCGATACATCCAGATTGAAAATTAAATCCAGATGTATTTGAATTGAAATTGGATACTTTACATCTGGATTTGTTTTAATCTGGATGGATAGAGTGAATAATTGGGCGTTAAGGAATCTTATTATGTTTGTAGAATTTAAATAATAGATTTTTCTCGCTCTTACTACTTAGTCCGACACTTAGCGTCTCAATTGGGCTTTTCCAAAAACTATCTTTGTCTTTTCTCTTTCTAATTTTGACAGTTCAAAACAACAAAAACAAAACATGTGATATCCATATCAAACTTGGAGAAATGTAAACAAATGCTTTTTCGGTGCAATGTGGATTTTTAATATTTTCTGTGATTTTTGTTTATATAAATAAGCTTGATAAGTTATTGAAGTTGTTTTTTTGTTAAATTGGCGTTATAACCATCGTTTTATACGTTTTTATTGGAAAACAAACAAGTTATTCGGCTTATCGGTGATTGCAAAGTTATCGTGTAAACCCGAAATTAAACAAAAACTTGCATTATTTTATTACCGATTTTGCTTTACTGTTATTCGGCTTATCGGTGATTGCAAAGTTGTCATGCAAATCCGAAATGATACAAAAAGTTGCATTAATTTCAATACCGATTTTGCTTAACTGTTATTCGGCTTATCGGTGATTGCAAAGTTGTCATGCAAATCCGAAATGATACAAAAAGTTGCATAAATTTCATTACTGATTTTGGTTAACAGTTATCTGGCTTACCAGTGATTGCAAAGTTATCGTGTAAACCCGAAATTAAACAAAAACTTGCATTATTTTATTACCGATTTTGCTTTACTGTTATTCGGCTTATCGGTGATTGCAAAGTTGTCATGCAAATCCGAAATGAAACAAAAAGTTGCATAAATTTCATTACTGATTTTGGTTAACTGTTATTTGGCTTACCGGTGATTGCAAAGTTATCGTGTAAACCCGAAATTAAACAAAAACTTGCATTAATTTCATTACCGATTTTGCTTAACTGTTATTCGGCTTATCGGTGATTGCAAAGTTGTCATGCAAATCCGAAATGATACAAAAAGTTGCATAAATTTCATTACTGATTTTGGTTAACTGTTATTTGGCTTACCGGTGATTGCAAAGTTATCGTGTAAACCCGAAATAATAATAAAAATAATGAATAACTTTGCAATCACCGGTAAGCCAAATAACAGTTAGGGCCAGTTGTACAAATATTTAAACCGTGGTTCAGCAATTTTTATCCACCGATTCCGGCGGATTAATTGAGTTTCAACAGTGGTTTACTGTTCAAGTGTGTTATAATAACCAATTACATACATGAACCAGCGTTGAACCTTAGTTAATCCACCGAAATCGGTGAATTAAAATCTTGAACCGGGGCTGAACCACTATTGTACAACTGGCCCTTAACCAAAATCAGTAATGAAATTTATGCAACTTTTTGTATCATTTCGGATTTGCATGACAACTTTGCAATCACCGATAAGCCGAATAACAGTTAAGCAAAATCGGTAATGAAATTAATGCAAGTTTTTGTTTAATTTCGGGCTTACACGATAACTTTGCAATCACCGGTAAGCCAAATAACAGTTAACCAAAATCAGTAATGAAATTTATGCAACTTTTTGTATCATTTCGGATTTGCATGACAACTTTGCAATCACCGATAAGCCGAATAACAGTAAAGCAAAATCGGTAATAAAATAATGCAAGTTTTTGTTTAATTTCGGGTTTACACGATAACTTTGCAATCACTGGTAAGCCAGATAACTGTTAACCAAAATCAGTAATGAAATTTATGCAACTTTTTGTATCATTTCGGATTTGCATGACAACTTTGCAATCACCGATAAGCCGAATAACAGTTAAGCAAAATCGGTATTGAAATTAATGCAACTTTTTGTATCATTTCGGATTTGCATGACAACTTTGCAATCACCGATAAGCCGAATAACAGTAAAGCAAAATCGGTAATAAAATAATGCAAGTTTTTGTTTAATTTCGGGTTTACACGATAACTTTGCAATCACCGATAAGCCGAATAACTTGTTTGTTTTCCAATAAAAACGTATAAAACGATGGTTATAACGCCAATTTAACAAAAAAACAACTTCAATAACTTATCAAGCTTATTTATATAAACAAAAATCACAGAAAATATTAAAAATCCACATTGCACCGAAAAAGCATTTGTTTACATTTCTCCAAGTTTGATATGGATATCACATGTTTTGTTTTTGTTGTTTTGAACTGTCAAAATTAGAAAGAGAAAAGACAAAGATAGTTTTCGGAAAAGCCCAATTGAGACGCTAAGTGTCGGACTAAGTAGTAAGAGCGAGAAAAATCTATTATTTAAATTCTACAAACATAATAAGATTCCTTAACGCCCAATTATTCACTCTATCCATCCAGATTAAAACAAATCCAGATGTAAAGTATCCAATTTCAATTCAAATACATCTGGATTTAATTTTCAATCTGGATGTATCGAGTGAATAATATGGGCGTAAGGGTGAAGTACACGAGCATGGAAATATTTTGTTTAAAATTGATGTTTCAATTAAATTTTAAATTAATTACATTTTTTCATACATACTTTTATGTTCCTCCGCAATGATTTCGTAAAAAAAATGTAACCCGACATTCTACTTAAATTTTAAGACATCAACCTTAACGATCCGATTATTAGAACAAAATTTATCAGCCCACCAAACCAACTACGAGGATACCTTTACAATTATTATGAATAAAAATACCTACTACAATCGTGCATACCTAAATGCGAAGCCAATTTTTCAAGGCTATGGTTTTTTATTGCGTTTTTTCACTTCTTGCACTCTCATAAATTTAGTATACGTTGCCGTTCTTATTTTATTATTACGTTTCTCGTTTTGTGAATATTCGGGATTCCAACCAAGTATTTCTTCACGACACTTATTATATTTTCGTCGAATGCAATGGTTCGTGCATTTAATATATTCGTTAAGATGGTTCGTGAATTCGATGGAGGGATTTTTTTCAAGGAAGAATTTTTTTCGGTGGATTTTTTTCTGTTGTGTTAGAGTTCTGCCATTGGTCGATTTAAAACGAGGAAGCATGAATTATGTATAGTTGTAGGTATATTAGTTTTGCATGGAAATGTTCTGCAATCTATTGTTTGTCTATCGGTCATTGGGTTTTGTTTTTTTTTTATTGAAATGAAATGTGAGCAAAAAAGGAAAAATGCCTCCTATTTGTAGATGTAGTGTGAGGGATGTTTTGGCAGAGGTGTGGAACCATAACTTTTTGTTGTTGTGATTTTATTTATAGGTAGTTATGAGAGGAGGTAGTGTGAAACAAGTATGTATTAGGTTGTCACTTGTCAGCCAGAGAGTGGTAGAATAGAGCAGAGTAGAGGTAGAGTGATCAATGGTTATAGGTAGGTAGGTAGGTAGGTAGGTAGGTATTAGCAGAACATGGTACCTACCTATCAATTCTACCTATATGGAAATTGAATAAATTATTTTTTTTTCTAATATTTTTTCAAATTTTTTTAAAATGGGGTACTTAATTCGAGCTAGCCGAGCACCTAAATAATCAAAAAGATTTGGGTCGAAAAAAGTTGAATTGTTCGAGAAAAATCGAAATTAAGTTAGAAGAACATGGTTTTCCATGGAAATTGAATTAATTATTTTTTTTTTCTAATATTTTTTCTAATTTTTTGAAAATGGGGTACTTAATTCGAGCTAGCCGAGCACCTAAATAATCAAAAAGATTTGGGTCGAAAAAAGTTGAATTGTTCGAGAAAAATGGAAATTAAGTTAGCAGAACATGGTTTTCCATGGAAATTGAATTAATTATTTTTTTTTTCTAATATTTTTTCTAATTTTTTGAAAATGGGGTACTTAATTCGAGCTAGCCGAGCACCTAAATAATCAAAAAGATTTGGGTCGAAAAAAGTTGAATTGTTCGAGAAAAATCGAAATTAAGTTAGCAGAACATGGTTTTCTATGGAAATTGAATTAATTATTTTTTTTTTCTAATTTTTTGAAAATGGGGGTACTTAATTCGAGCTAGCCGAGCACCTAAATAATCAAAAAGATTTGGGTCGAAAAAAGTTGAATTGTTCGAGAAAAATCGAAATTAAGTTAGCAGAACATGGTTTTCTATGGAAATTGAATTAATTATTTTTTTTTTCTAATATTTTTTCTAATTTTTTGAAAATGGGGTACTTAATTCGAGCTAGCCGAGCACCTAAATAATCAAAATGATTTGGGTCGAAAAAAGTTGAATTGTTCGAGAAAAATGGAAATTAAGTTAGCAGAACATGGTTTTGAAATTGAATTAATTATTTTTTTTTTTTAATATTTTTTCTAATTTTTTGAAAATGGGGTACTTAATTCGAGCTAGCCGAGCACCTAAATAATCAAAAAGATTTGGGTCGAAAAAAGTTGAATTGTTCGAGAAAAATCGAAATTAAGTTAGCAGAACATGGTTTTCTATGGAAATTGAATTAATTATTTTTTTTTTCTAATATTTTTTCTAATTTTTTGAAAATGGGGTACTTAATTCGAGCTAGCCGAGCACCTAAATAATCAAAAAGATTTGGGTCGAAAAAAGTTGAATTGTTCGAGAAAAATGGAAATTAAGTTAGCAGAACATGGTTTTCCATGGAAATTGAATTAATTATTTTTTTTTTCTAATATTTTTTCTAATTTTTTGAAAATGGGGTACTTAATTCGAGCTAGCCGAGCACCTAAATAATCAAAAAGATTTGGGTCGAAAAAAGTTGAATTGTTCGAGAAAAATCGAAATTAAGTTAGCAGAACATGGTTTTCTATGGAAATTGAATTAATTATTTTTTTTTTCTAATATTTTTTCTAATTTTTTGAAAATGGGGTACTTAATTCGAGCTAGCCGAGCACCTAAATAATCAAAATGATTTGGGTCGAAAAAAGTTGAATTGTTCGAGAAAAATGGAAATTAAGTTAGCAGAACATGGTTTTGAAATTGAATTAATTATTTTTTTTTTCTAATATTTTTTCTAATTTTTTGAAAATGGGGTACTTAATTCGAGCTAGCCGAGCACCTAAATAATCAAAAAGATTTGGGTCGAAAAAAGTTGAATTGTTCGAGAAAAATCGAAATTAAGTTAGCAGAACATGGTTTTCTATGGAAATTGAATTAATTATTTTTTTTTTCTAATATTTTTTCTAATTTTTTGAAAATGGGGTACTTAATTCGAGCTAGCCGAGCACCTAAATAATCAAAAATATTTGGGTCGAAAAAAGTTGAATTGTTCGAGAAAAATCGAAATTAAGTTAGCAGAACATGGTTTTCTATGGAAATTGAATTAATTATTTTTTTTTTCTAATATTTTTTCTAATTTTTTGAAAATGGGGTACTTAATTCGAGCTAGCCGAGCACCTAAATAATCAAAATGATTTGGGTCGAAAAAAGTTGAATTGTTCGAGAAAAATGGAAATTAAGTTAGCAGAACATGGTTTTGAAATTGAATTAATTATTTTTTTTTTCTAATATTTTTTCTAATTTTTTGAAAATGGGGTACTTAATTCGAGCTAGCCGAGCACCTAAATAATCAAAAAGATTTGGGTCGAAAAAAGTTGAATTGTTCGAGAAAAATCGAAATTAAGTTAGCAGAACATGGTTTTCTATGGAAATTGAATTAATTATTTTTTTTTTCTAATATTTTTTCTAATTTTTTGAAAATGGGGTACTTAATTCGAGCTAGCCGAGCACCTAAATAATCAAAATGATTTGGGTCGAAAAAAGTTGAATTGTTCGAGAAAAATGGAAATTAAGTTAGCAGAACATGGTTTTCCATGGAAATTGAATTAATTATTTTTTTTTTCTAATATTTTTTCTAATTTTTTGAAAATGGGGTACTTAATTCGAGCTAGCCGAGCACCTAAATAATCAAAAAGATTTGGGTCGAAAAAAGTTGAATTGTTCGAGAAAAATCGAAATTAAGTTAGCAGAACATGGTTTTCTATGGAAATTGAATTAATTATTTTTTTTTTCTAATATTTTTTCTAATTTTTTGAAAATGGGGTACTTAATTCGAGCTAGCCGAGCACCTAAATAATCAAAAAGATTTGGGTCGAAAAAAGTTGAATTGTTCGAGAAAAATCGAAATTAAGTTAGCAGAACATGGTTTTCTATGGAAATTGAATTAATTATTTTTTTTTTCTAATATTTTTTCTAATTTTTTGAAAATGGGGTACTTAATTCGAGCTAGCCGAGCACCTAAATAATCAAAAAGATTTGGGTCGAAAAAAGTTGAATTGTTCGAGAAAAATCGAAATTAAGTTAGCAGAACATGGTTTTGAAATTGAATTAATTATTTTTTTTTTCTAATATTTTTTCTAATTTTTTGAAAATGGGGTACTTAATTCGAGCTAGCCGAGCACCTAAATAATCAAAAAGATTTGGGTCGAAAAAAGTTGAATTGTTCGAGAAAAATCGAAATTAAGTTAGCAGAACATGGTTTTCTATGGAAATTGAATTAATTATTTTTTTTTTCTAATATTTTTTCTAATTTTTTGAAAATGGGGTACTTAATTCGAGCTAGCCGAGCACCTAAATAATCAAAAAAGTTTGGGTCGAAAAAAGTTGAATTGTTCGAGAAAAATCGAAATTAAGTCAGCAGAACATGGTTTTCTATGGAAATTGAATTAATTATTTTTTTTTTCTAATATTTTTTCTAATTTTTTGAAAATGGGGTACTTAATTCGAGCTAGCCGAGCACCTAAATAATCAAAAAGATTTGGGTCGAAAAAAGTTGAATTGTTCGAGAAAAATCGAAATTAAGTTAGAAGAACATGGTTTTCCATGGAAATTGAATTAATTATTTTTTTTTTCTAATATTTTTTCTAATTTTTTGAAAATGGGGTACTTAATTCGAGCTAGCCGAGCACCTAAATAATCAAAAAGATTTGGGTCGAAAAAAGTTGAATTGTTCGAGAAAAATCGAAATTAAGTTAGCAGAACATGGTTTTCTATGGAAATTGAATTAATTATTTTTTTTTTCTAATATTTTTTCTAATTTTTTGAAAAGGGGGTACTTAATTCGAGCTAGCCGAGCACCTAAATAATCAAAAAGATTTGGGTCGAAAAAAGTTGAATTGTTCGAGAAAAATGGAAATTAAGTTAGCAGAACATGGTTTTCCATGGATATTGAATTAATTATTTTTTTTTTTCTAATATTTTTTCTAATTTTTTGAAAATGGGGTACTTAATTCGAGCTAGCCGAGCACCTAAATAATCAAAAAGATTTGGGTCGAAAAAAGTTGAATTGTTCGAGAAAAATCGAAATTAAGTTAGCAGAACATGGTTTTCTATGGAAATTGAATTAATTATTTTTTTTTTCTAATATTTTTTCTAATTTTTTGAAAATGGGGTACTTAATTCGAGCTAGCCGAGCACCTAAATAATCAAAAAGATTTGGGTCGAAAAAAGTTGAATTGTTCGAGAAAAATCGAAATTAAGTTAGCAGAACATGGTTTTCTATGGAAATTGAATTAATTATTTTTTTTTTTCTAATATTTTTTCTAATTTTTTGAAAATGGGGTACTTAATTCGAGCTAGCCGAGCACCTAAATAATCAAAAAGATTTGGGTCGAAAAAAGTTGAATTGTTCGAGAAAAATGGAAATTAAGTTAGCAGAACATGGTTTTCCATGGAAATTGAATTAATTATTTTTTTTTTCTAATATTTTTTCTAATTTTTTGAAAATGGGGTACTTAATTCGAGCTAGCCGAGCACCTAAATAATCAAAAAGATTTGGGTCGAAAAAAGTTGAATTGTTCGAGAAAAATCGAAATTAAGTTAGCAGAACATGGTTTTCTATGGAAATTGAATTAATTATTTTTTTTTCTAATATTTTTTCTAATTTTTTGAAAATGGGGTACTTAATTCGAGCTAGCCGAGCACCTAAATAATCAAAATGATTTGGGTCGAAAAAAGTTGAATTGTTCGAGAAAAATCGAAATTAAGTTAGCAGAACATGGTTTTCTATGGAAATTGAATTAATTATTTTTTTTTTCTAATATTTTTTCTAATTTTTTGAAAATGGGGTACTTAATTCGAGCTAGCCGAGCACCTAAATAATCAAAAAGATTTGGGTCGAAAAAAGTTGAATTGTTCGAGAAAAATCGAAATTAAGTTAGCAGAACATGGTTTTCTATGGAAATTGAATTAATTATTTTTTTTTTCTAATATTTTTTCTAATTTTTTGAAAATGGGGTACTTAATTCGAGCTAGCCGAGCACCTAAATAATCAAAAATATTTGGGTCGAAAAAAGTTGAATTGTTCGAGAAAAATCGAAATTAAGTTAGCAGAACATGGTTTTCTATGGAAATTGAATTAATTATTTTTTTTTTCTAATATTTTTTCTAATTTTTTGAAAATGGGGTACTTAATTCGAGCTAGCCGAGCACCTAAATAATCAAAATGATTTGGGTCGAAAAAAGTTGAATTGTTCGAGAAAAATGGAAATTAAGTTAGCAGAACATGGTTTTGAAATTGAATTAATTATTTTTTTTTTCTAATATTTTTTCTAATTTTTTGAAAATGGGGTACTTAATTCGAGCTAGCCGAGCACCTAAATAATCAAAAAGATTTGGGTCGAAAAAAGTTGAATTGTTCGAGAAAAATCGAAATTAAGTTAGCAGAACATGGTTTTCTATGGAAATTGAATTAATTATTTTTTTTTTCTAATATTTTTTCTAATTTTTTGAAAATGGGGTACTTAATTCGAGCTAGCCGAGCACCTAAATAATCAAAATGATTTGGGTCGAAAAAAGTTGAATTGTTCGAGAAAAATCGAAATTAGCAGAACATGGTTTTCCATGGAAATTGAATTAATTATTTTTTTTTTCTAATATTTTTTCTAATTTTTTGAAAATGGGGTACTTAATTCGAGCTAGCCGAGCACCTAAATAATCAAAAAGATTTGGGTCGAAAAAAGTTGAATTGTTCGAGAAAAATCGAAATTAAGTTAGCAGAACATGGTTTTCTATGGAAATTGAATTAATTATTTTTTTTTTCTAATATTTTTTCTAATTTTTTGAAAATGGGGTACTTAATTCGAGCTAGCCGAGCACCTAAATAATCAAAAAGATTTGGGTCGAAAAAAGTTGAATTGTTCGAGAAAAATCGAAATTAAGTTAGCAGAACATGGTTTTCTATGGAAATTGAATTAATTATTTTTTTTTTCTAATATTTTTTCTAATTTTTTGAAAATGGGGTACTTAATTCGAGCTAGCCGAGCACCTAAATAATCAAAAAGATTTGGGTCGAAAAAAGTTGAATTGTTCGAGAAAAATCGAAATTAAGTTAGCAGAACATGGTTTTCCATGGAAATTGAATTAATTATTTTTTTTTTCTAATATTTTTTCTAATTTTTTGAAAATGGGGTACTTAATTCGAGCTAGCCGAGCACCCAAATAATCAAAAAGATTTGGGTCGAAAAAAGTTGAATTGTTCGAGAAAAATCGAAATTAAGTTAGCAGAACATGGTTTTCTATGGAAATTGAATTAATTATTTTTTTTTTCTAATATTTTTTCTAATTTTTTGAAAATGGGGTACTTAATTCGAGCTAGCCGAGCACCTAAATAATCAAAAAAGTTTGGGTCGAAAAAAGTTGAATTGTTCGAGAAAAATCGAAATTAAGTCAGCAGAACATGGTTTTCTATGGAAATTGAATTAATTATTTTTTTTTTCTAATATTTTTTCTAATTTTTTGAAAATGGGGTACTTAATTCGAGCTAGCCGAGCACCTAAATAATCAAAATGATTTGGGTCGAAAAAAGTTGAATTGTTCGAGAAAAATCGAAATTAAGTTAGCAGAACATGGTTTTCTATGGAAATTGAATTAATTATTTTTTTTTTCTAATATTTTTTCTAATTTTTTGAAAATGGGGTACTTAATTCGAGCTAGCCGAGCACCTAAATAATCAAAATGATTTGGGTCGAAAAAAGTTGAATTGTTCGAGAAAAATGGAAATTAAGTTAGCAGAACATGGTTTTGAAATTGAATTAATTATTTTTTTTTTCTAATATTTTTTCTAATTTTTTGAAAATGGGGTACTTAATTCGAGCTAGCCGAGCACCTAAATAATCAAAAAGATTTGGGTCGAAAAAAGTTGAATTGTTCGAGAAAAATCGAAATTAAGTTAGCAGAACATGGTTTTCTATGGAAATTGAATTAATTATTTTTTTTTTCTAATATTTTTTCTAATTTTTTGAAAATGGGGTACTTAATTCGAGCTAGCCGAGCACCTAAATAATCAAAAAGATTTGGGTCGAAAAAAGTTGAATTGTTCGAGAAAAATCGAAATTAAGTTAGCAGAACATGGTTTTCTATGGAAATTGAATTAATTATTTTTTTTTTCTAATATTTTTTCTAATTTTTTGAAAATGGGGTACTTAATTCGAGCTAGCCGAGCACCTAAATAATCAAAATGATTTGGGTCGAAAAAAGTTGAATTGTTCGAGAAAAATGGAAATTAAGTTAGCAGAACATGGTTTTGAAATTGAATTAATTATTTTTTTTTTCTAATATTTTTTCTAATTTTTTGAAAATGGGGTACTTAATTCGAGCTAGCCGAGCACCTAAATAATCAAAAAGATTTGGGTCGAAAAAAGTTGAATTGTTCGAGAAAAATCGAAATTAAGTTAGCAGAACATGGTTTTCTATGGAAATTGAATTAATTATTTTTTTTTTCTAATATTTTTTCTAATTTTTTGAAAATGGGGTACTTAATTCGAGCTAGCCGAGCACCTAAATAATCAAAATGATTTGGGTCGAAAAAAGTTGAATTGTTCGAGAAAAATGGAAATTAAGTTAGCAGAACATGGTTTTCCATGGAAATTGAATTAATTATTTTTTTTTTCTAATATTTTTTCTAATTTTTTGAAAATGGGGTACTTAATTCGAGCTAGCCGAGCACCTAAATAATCAAAAAGATTTGGGTCGAAAAAAGTTGAATTGTTCGAGAAAAATGGAAATTAAGTTAGCAGAACATGGTTTTCTATGGAAATTGAATTAATTATTTTTTTTTTCTAATATTTTTTCTAATTTTTTGAAAATGGGGTACTTAATTCGAGCTAGCCGAGCACCTAAATAATCAAAAAGATTTGGGTCGAAAAAAGTTGAATTGTTCGAGAAAAATCGAAATTAAGTTAGCAGAACATGGTTTTCCATGGAAATTGAATTAATTATTTTTTTTTTCTAATATTTTTTCTAATTTTTTGAAAATGGGGTACTTAATTCGAGCTAGCCGAGCACCTAAATAATCAAAAAGATTTGGGTCGAAAAAAGTTGAATTGTTGAAGTTGAAAAATCGAAATTAAGTTAGCAGAACATGGTTTTCTATGGAAATTGAATTAATTATTTTTTTTTTCTAATATTTTTTCTAATTTTTTGAAAATGGGGTACTTAATTCGAGCTAGCCGAGCACCTAAATAATCAAAATGATTTGGGTCGAAAAAAGTTGAATTGTTCGAGAAAAATGGAAATTAAGTTAGCAGAACATGGTTTTCCATGGAAATTGAATTAATTATTTTTTTTTTCTAATATTTTTTCTAATTTTTTGAAAATGGGGTACTTAATTCGAGCTAGCCGAGCACCTAAATAATCAAAAAGATTTGGGTCGAAAAAAGTTGAATTGTTCGAGAAAAATCGAAATTAAGTTAGCAGAACATGGTTTTCTATGGAAATTGAATTAATTATTTTTTTTTTCTAATATTTTTTCTAATTTTTTGAAAATGGGGTACTTAATTCGAGCTAGCCGAGCACCTAAATAATCAAAAAGATTTGGGTCGAAAAAAGTTGAATTGTTCGAGAAAAATCGAAATTAAGTTAGCAGAACATGGTTTTCTATGGAAATTGAATTAATTATTTTTTTTTTCTAATATTTTTTCTAATTTTTTGAAAATGGGGTACTTAATTCGAGCTAGCCGAGCACCTAAATAATCAAAAAGATTTGGGTCGAAAAAAGTTGAATTGTTCGAGAAAAATCGAAATTAAGTTAGCAGAACATGGTTTTCCATGGAAATTGAATTAATTATTTTTTTTTTCTAATATTTTTTCTAATTTTTTGAAAATGGGGTACTTAATTCGAGCTAGCCGAGCACCTAAATAATCAAAAAGATTTGGGTCGAAAAAAGTTGAATTGTTCGAGAAAAATCGAAATTAAGTTAGCAGAACATGGTTTTCTATGGAAATTGAATTAATTATTTTTTTTTTCTAATATTTTTTCTAATTTTTTGAAAATGGGGTACTTAATTCGAGCTAGCCGAGCACCTAAATAATCAAAAAAGTTTGGGTCGAAAAAAGTTGAATTGTTCGAGAAAAATCGAAATTAAGTCAGCAGAACATGGTTTTCTATGGAAATTGAATTAATTATTTTTTTTTTCTAATATTTTTTCTAATTTTTTGAAAATGGGGTACTTAATTCGAGCTAGCCGAGCACCTAAATAATCAAAAAGATTTGGGTCGAAAAAAGTTGAATTGTTCGAGAAAAATCGAAATTAAGTTAGCAGAACATGGTTTTCTATGGAAATTGAATTAATTATTTTTTTTTTCTAATATTTTTTCTAATTTTTTGAAAATGGGGTACTTAATTCGAGCTAGCCGAGCACCTAAATAATCAAAAAGATTTGGGTCGAAAAAAGTTGAATTGTTCGAGAAAAATGGAAATTAAGTTAGCAGAACATGGTTTTCTATGGAAATTGAATTAATTATTTTTTTTTTCTAATATTTTTTCTAATTTTTTGAAAATGGGGTACTTAATTCGAGCTAGCCGAGCACCTAAATAATCAAAAAGATTTGGGTCGAAAAAAGTTGAATTGTTCGAGAAAAATCGAAATTAAGTTAGCAGAACATCGTTTTGTATGGGAAATTAGAAAAATATTTTTTTTTTTTGAAAAAAACTATTTTTTTGGAAATTTTTTTTTGGATTCCTAGAGCACTTAAATAGCTCCTAAATACTAGACCAAATTTTTTTTTTTCCTTGTGTATTAAGTATTTTCCGGTAATTGGTCTGCTAACTTGAAATCAAGTTAGCAGAACATTAGTTTACAACAAAAGTACTGGAGCACTTAATTTTGTTGTTGGGTACTTAATTAGCACTTAATTAGCGCCTAATGATGACGTCACAAAAAATTTGTTCTGCTGACTTTGGTCTGCTAACTTGAGGGACATTTGTTTGTCGGTTGTTTTTTGGTAGTTCTGTTTTTTTGAATCTTGTCTTGTAGTTACTTTTAAAATATTATTATTTGTTGTTGGTATTGATTTTATTTCATTGAACTCCTCAAGGTCTAACTTCATTCTAGGAAGTTTTGAAGAGGGGTTTTTCATTGAAAAGAGGTATGTTAAAGGTCGATGGTCGGTGGGTTTTTACTAAAAATGTTTGTCCGTATACGTACGGTCTATAATGTGATATTGCCCAATGAATTGCTGGGAGTTCCTGTTCGGTTGTTGATTTGATTATTTCTCCTTTGATAAAGGATCTTGAAGCATACAAGACTGGCATAAATCTACCATTGTATTCTTGTATGTTTGCTTTGGTCTGGCAGTATTACTTTGTCCGTGCATCTAGGTCCTAAAAATGTTACTTCGTGGCTAAAAAATATACATTTTTCGGGTTGTAGCTTTAAAGGTTCCCCCACACCAACGCGAATTTTCGGTGGCGACGACGAAAACAATAATGTGTTGTTTTCATTGACAACCACGTGTTGTTATTGTTGTTTTCGTCGTCGCCACCGAAAATTCACGTGAATCTGTCGCGTCGACGCACAGTGGGCGATTTATATGGCAGAGTCGGAATTAATTCAAAAAATGAAACGAAACACATGAGTTTTATCTGTTACTATTCCGTTGTAAAATATTCCAATGGATCTAAACCGCGCTAATTTTATACTGTTACATGATTTCGCACTCCAAAGCGTACACTTGAAGTAACCACTTTAGTTCTCTTCCAATTGTGATTTGCAAGGTTGACAAAAAGTCTTGGTTTTTAAATAGCTGTAACTTTCTTAAAAATAAAGGTAAAATTAAGTTTGAACATGGAATCGACTTCGTCAGGTGTGTTATTTAACATTTTAAAAAGAAATTCAAAATCGTGAAAGTATTTTGTTTAATTTGGTATCAAAAGTCGGGTGTGTAAAATATATAAGTCCTAATTAAGTTCTTTTTAAAAGCTTGAGCTTAAAGTTAACTTCCACACGCTTCCACATCCAGATTTTGGTATTTTTATGTAATTTGACATATTGTCTACGCAGTTCCTAAAAGAACAGGTGCTCATATGTGCTCCCACTTGCCAAATGGGGTGGGTTACTACCCCGAAAATCATTTTGTATACTCAAACTCATGCACCTTACACTTTGCAAAAAAAAAAACATGTGTTACTAAATGCGAGGTTTGGGAAAAATTTACATTTAACTATTTCGTCGCAATTCAAAGAAAAATGGACATAATCGTGATTAAATAAGTATAATGATAAATATAGAAGTGGAAATATGTTTCTTCCAGTATTCGTAATCGGTTCTTAAATAAAAAAAAAAAATTCGGCTCTCACAATCCAACAAATGAATTAATTCCAGTTTTCGGGGTATCTTGCCCCATTGTGCGACGATGAAAACAATACTAACAACACGTGGTTGTCAATGAAAACAACACATTGTTATTATTGTTTTCGTCGTCTTCGCGATAGATTCACGTTGGTGTGGGTACTACAGACTCTTTTTGGGCAGTTCTTGTTTGTAAAAATTATTAGTTGATATAGTATCGGTCCCTAGAGCAAATATATCTATGAACTCGGAACATATTTTTTTTAACTTTGGTTCTAAAAAATTGGAAAAATGTTTTTCAAGTTTTCGCATAATTTTTTCATCATGTCTGAACTGGCATAAAAGGAAGTAATGATATCATGATCGGACAGACTTTCGGTTTTTACTTTTGCTTCTTTGATTAAAATATCTTTCTCAGTTGTTTATAGCAAAATGTTTTCATAGCAAACTGTTCGTCTGTTGACCAGACGTAATATAAATAAATCCTTACCATTAAGGTAGTCCAATTTACAATTATATTTTCGTATAAAGTCAATGCCTAAAATTCCGGAAAGTTGTCAGAGACTATGTGAAATAAGTGTGGATTTATAATTTCATCCGCTTTAAGATCGATTTCGATATTGCCTAAAGAGTTTGTACACCTTGGCCTATACCTGTAAGCTGTATTGCTTCAGCTGTATTAATGGGCTACTGTACGATTTTACTTGAATTTAATATTGATACGTCTGCACCCGTATCAACCAAAAACACTATATATTAATTGTTGCAAACATTTTATTTTATTGATACGTAGCTACTCAGACTTAAATTGAGATTATAGAGTTTTACTGCGAAATATATTGGGGTTCCCTGGTTGTCTTCAGGCGTATCGGTCTTTGATATTGAATTGTTTTATTGGTACTTCTGTTATTTAAACTTCCTTGTGAGTTTTCGTATACTCGATTATTTCGTACTTATTGGTTGTTAAATCTTTGATTATAAGATCTGTATTGACTACGAATCCGGTTGTTGAATTTTTCTTGACCATGTCCTCTTTGAGGGTTGAAATTGTTATGGATGTCTTTATTCCAATTGCGACGAATATTGCCACGGTAGTAAGTCTGTTCCATACCCAGTTTAAAACAGTTTCAGACTGCCAGATTTAGTCATTTTTAGTCCGAAGTCGTTCCAGACTTCAAAAGTTGTGCTAATTCTTACAAAAGAGATCGCGCTCGAGAGAGTAAAACATTTCCCATTCTTGCCAGTTCTAGTCCGAGGAATTTCTTCTGGCTATTTCTGAGCTGGATGTCAAATGCCTGGTTGCCGTATGTCAGATGACGTAATTTGTCAGTTGAGTACAAATATCAATGTCGGACAAAGGTTGACCAAGTGTTAATTTTATTTTGATTTTAATTTTGAAAGATAAGCATACTTTTTATTATTTTATTAATCTTTTAATTAATCAACTAATTACAAAAATTTTACGTCAATAAGCAAAACTATTTCTTAAAAAGAAAATTTAAAATTGAAAATTGAGTATTACCTATGTATATTATATAGTGCTACTTGAAGAAAAACACGCTTAAGCTTCATAATTTAATGTATAATTAAAGATTTGTTTGTTTGTATATTAATATACTTAATGTAAGCTTGTACGTTTATTCTCTGTTAATATTTTATTTTCTTGGGATGTGATACTTAAAAATTTTGATTAAGATTTATCACTGATCTACGGCAACCATAGTCGAATATATTTTTTGACGTTTAAAAAGTAGTCCAATTTAGTGGGAAAACCGTTCCAGACATTTTTTCAGTTTTCTATCTCTTTGAGAGCATTTCATCCCCACTCCTCAAATTTGACATTTGACCAACTTTTAGTACGAGAAATGTTGGGAACAGACCTAGTATATGGTCTGTTCCCAACATTACTCGCACTAAAAGTTGGTCAAATGTCAAATTTGAGGAGTGGGGATGAAATGAGAAAGAAAACTGAAAAAATGTGGAACGGTTTTCGCACTAAATTGGAGTACTTTTTAAACGTCAAAAAATATATTCGACTATGGTTGCCGTAGATCAGTGATAAATCTTAATCAAAATTTTCAAGAATCACATCCCAAGAAAATAAAATGTTAACAGAGAATAAACGTACAAGCTTACATTAAGTATATTAATATACAAACAAACAAATCTTTAATTATACATTAAATTATGAAGCTTAAGCGTGTTTTTCTTCAAGTAGCACTATATAATATACATAGGTAATACTCAATTTTCAATTTTAAATTTTCTTTTTAAGAAATAGTAATAAATAAAATTAATTAATAATAAATAAGATTAATAAAATAATAAAAAGTATGCTTGTCTTTCAAAACTAAAATCAAAATAAAATTAAGACTTGGGCAACCCTTGTTCGGCAATGATAGGTGTGTTTTATTCATTGCTGTATAGCCAGCGCAGCACAAGTCTGAATAAAACGATCACTCACTCTATAACTTCATTTCAATAATTGAAAGCTCTATCGCCAGCACAGTCACCTTTTTTTTTACTGACTTCTTTTTCGCCAGCAATCAAATTTTTTTTGTTTGCCAAGGGAAATTTTGCTGCGCTGGCTATGCAGCAATGAATAAAACACACCTGATATTTGTACTCAACTGACAAATTGCGTCATCGGACATACGGCACCCAGGCATTTGACATCCAACCCAGAAATAGCCAGAAGAAATTCCTCGAACTAAAACTGGCAAGAAGAGGAAATGTTTTACCCTCTCGAGCGCGCTCTCTTTTGCAAGAATTAGCACAACTTTTAAAGTCTGGAACGACTTCGGACTAAAAATGACTAAATGTGGCAGTCTGAAACTGTTTGAAACTGGGTATGGAACAGACTTATAAGCTGACTTTAAAGCTTTAGACAACTACTCCACCTCTTTGGCATATTCATTAGCACCTTTGTTGCACTGAATGCCTGAAATATTTGCTAGTATTGTGTCGGAAGATTCTTTGTTTATTTCTTTTTTTTAGTGTGTCTGCTATTTTACTTAGTGTGGACTCAGTACTGACTAAATCCCTTGCAGTACCTTTCAATTTTGTTTTCACGATTTAGGCTGCTATATTTTCATATTTTTCTTAAAAGGTTTCTAAGACCCTAGGTCTTACTGGCATATATGTGTTTGTGTTGTTTTTTTTTTTTTTAGAGTTATAGCATCTAAAAACCCTTTGAGGTTACTTGGGTTGCCATCGAATTCTGGCAAAACCTTCGCAGCTGCAGTCCTATATTCGACTGCGCTAAGAGACATTTCGAATGAGATTTTTGCAACAACTCCCCCAGGCTGGTTTTTGTTTTCAACCGATACAATTTTAGCGTCGCTATCTGAGTATCTAAGTATTTATCTATGTCAAGTTTCAGTGGAAAATCTATCGTGTCAGGTATTTCAAATGCGAATTTATGTTTAGTCAATATTTTAATAAGTTTTAACTGCACTCTAAAAATATTGTAAATCCTGCTTGCCTGTGGTCATTTTTTAACATTTGATCGTGAATTTTTAATGTATTTCTGATTGATTCAGTTGTTTTGGCTAGACTTCTTGTTTCACTAATGTTTTGTTTTGTACAGTGTATGTTTGATTTGTTTACGCATTTATAAGATTTATTAAAAAACTCTTTCATTAATTAAGAACGTCCTTATATCTTCTCAATCTTCCATAAAGTTTTAAAGTCTGCAATATTTCATTGCCAGGCCGAAATGGGGTACAGCAAAATTCAATATTTGTATTTTAAGTTGTTTATTTTTATTTTATTTTTGAAATTTTTGCATACCAAGCAGATATATACATATACAGGGTGTCCCGTAACTCAAAGTCAAGCGGGTAACGGGTGATAGGGTAGGTTGTACCTGTTCTGGAAAAAATAAGAAAAAAAATCTATCTCGCTTGCTTAAGTAATAATAGCAATATTTAGAAAAATAGTGAAAATCGATACCCTAGACCGCATTTTTAGGTACTGTGGTCACAAATTTCCGAATTTTGACGTGTTTATTTTTTGTACGTAATTCTAAATAACCATGCTATTGATTTCAATCACAAATTTAAAAATAAATATTGTAAGTTTCGAAAGAAAAATAAAGTTTGACTGAGTCATGTTTCAAAAAAAATTTTTAAGCTAACTTTGACACTTCATAATTAAAAAAAAAAGTACTACACTACCTTGGCAAGTTTTTTAAAAAATTGGCGCGTTTCATCAGGATTTCAAAATGGTACAACACTTGCTACTTATTAATTCGTAAAAAATATTTTTCATTTTTTATTTGCAAAAAGGACCTCAGTTCACTTCAATCACTTTTACGAGAATAATGCTTTTTTGTACTCAAAAATCAATTTTACCAAGGTGTACGTAACATAAACAAAGGCACTAGAACCAGACACTGTTTTTCATAAATAAGAGTGAGACAGATCTACATTACGTAATATGGTACGCTACGATCTACGTTCGGTACGCTACGTTTCTGGTTTTACTCGCAACATCTCACAATCGTGCGCTTTTGTGATACCCTGGACTCGATTATTGTTGTAAAAATTGTGTCAGTTATTATCTAGTAATAGGAACTAAAAACTTCCATATTTTCCCCAACATTGTTCTGCAAATATCGACTTTGGGAGCGTTTAGTCACGAGGTAGCAAACTTTGTACACGTTGCAGATGGTACGGGTGGAAGTATTTTTGTTTTAAAATTCGATGAGCAATGCTTTTCGGTATTCCAGTGGATCGAAAGGTACCCAATTGTGGGGCGTCACTCATGACCACCGGGTGTTCATCTATGGACACCTATCATACTCGCAAGGACGATTGCCTTTAGTACTCGTATGGCGGCGCTGCAGATGGGAGACCCCAACGACATAACGACGAAGGAGTTTAAAATTAAATTGAATTGAATGTGATCCCAGCGCTTGATCAGTGCGATTGAAAGATCCACTGGAATACCGAAAAGCATTGCTCATCGAATTTTAAATCAAAACAACTACCACCCGTGACCCGTATACCATATGCAACGTGTATACAAAGTTTGCTCCCTCGTAACTATACGCTCTCAGAGTTGATATGTTGGTAAAAATTTGTGAAGTTTTTAGTACCTATTAATAGATAATAACTAACATAATTTCCACAACACTTTTCGAGTCCAGGGTAACAAAAGCGCACGATTGTGAGATGTTGCGAGTAAAACCAGAAACGTAGCGTACCGAACGTAGATCGTAGCGTACCATATTACGTAATGTAGATCTGTCTCACTCTTATTTATGAAAAACAGTGTCTGGTTCTAGTGCCTTTGTTTATGTTACGTACACCTTGGTAAAATTGATTTTTGAGTACAAAAAAGCATTATTCTCGTAAAAGTGATTGAAGTGAACTGAGGTCCTTTTTGCAAATAAAAAATGAAAAATATTTTTTACGAATTAATAAGTAGCAAGTGTTGTACCATTTTGAAATCCTGATGAAACGCGCCAATTTTTTAAAAAACTTGCCAAGGTAGTGTAGTACTTTTTTTTTTAATTATGAAGTGTCAAAGTTAGCTTAAAAATTTTTTTTGAAACATGACTCAGTCAAACTTTATTTTTCTTTCGAAACTTACAATATTTATTTTTAAATTTGTGATTGAAATCAATAGCATGGTTATTTAGAATTACGTACAAAAAATAAACACGTCAAAATTCGGAAATTTGTGACCACAGTACCTAAAAATGCGGTCTAGGGTATCGATTTTCACTATTTTTCTAAATATTGCTATTATTACTTAAGCAAGCGAGATAGATTTTTTTTCTTATTTTTTCCAGAACAGGTACAACCTACCCTATCACCCGTTACCCGCTTGACTTTGAGTTACGGGACACCCTGTATGTATATGAATATACATAAATATAAATATACATATGGGGCATTTCACGTGAAGCGGACAACGAAAAAAGTGATGGGTGTTGAAATTCATTCGTCTTTGTGTTATTTATACTTCATTTGAATCTAAAAATACATTTAGAAGGATTTTGAATTTTGAGGTCTGGTACTCCAGTTATGGGCTTGTAAACTTTCGACAAGCAATGAGTAAGGGTTTTTAAGAAAAATGTTGATAAATTAAATAAAGCAATATGAAAATAATTTTAATAGTTGAATGTATGGAAAAACAGATGTTCTTTTTATTTATGAAATCTAAACCGGAAATGAAATTTTTTTATATATATAAAACCGGAAGTTAACATTTCAAATCAAATTTTAGTAAACTTAGCCCATTTTTATATTTTTTTTTTAAGTCTCAAAATAAAGCCCACATATTAGAGAAACTACATGCCAAGTTTCAGAGTGGGATATCCATACGTTTAGAAGATACATAATTTTTAGTGCATGGACCTCGTGCAAAAAACAGATTTCTTATACCTATAGATAACCGGATGTTGGCAATTCAATTTTAATTTTAAGTAGCTTAGACCATTTTGATATTTTTTTTTCTTTTTTCTTATTGTTCTTTATATAATAAAGATTCCAAATACCAAGTTTGAAGATGGGATCTCCATTCATTTAGAAGTTACATATTTTTTAGTGCTAAGGTGGCAACTTCGTGTCATGCGATAAGCCCCTCTTGGTCTAGCTTTCTTGCCTTCTCATAGTATGAAGAGACGCCATCTGTTAGGAGTGTAACTTAAATGCTAGAAAAAGAAAGATACAATATGAGGCCACGTGACAATAATTTGTAGTGCCTTTATATTTGTTTGATTTAAATTCTTGCTCTAAATGAACACAACGTTTAATTAGTTCGCACTTGAATTTAAGTTTAATAATAAATAATTTATCATGTCTAAGAGCGGTGATCGTTGTTTTAACCCCTTTAAATTACCTTTTCATAAAAGGGATAGAAGTCGTTTTCTGCACGAATCACACACGTATGCACTTTCACTAAAACCCCACTTCTGTGAGAGATTCTTCGAAATCTTTCTTAAACTTTTCCATATATTCATCTATTAAAATTATTTTCATATTGCTTCATTTAATTTATCAACATTTTTCTTAAAAACCCTTACTCATTGCTTGTCGAAAGTTTACAAGTCCATAACTGGAGTACCAAACCTCAAAATTCAAAATCCTTCTAAATGTATTTTTAGATTCAAATGAAGTATAAATAACACAAAGATGAATGAATTTCAACACCCATCACTTTTTTCGTTGTCCGCTTCACGTGAAATGCCCCATATATATAAATATACATATATATAAATATACATATATATAAATATACATATATATAAATATACATATATATAAATATACATATATATAAATATACATATATATAAATGCACATATATATAAATATACATATATATAAATATACACACATATAAATATACATATATATAAATATACATACATATAAATATACATATATATAAATATACATATATATAAATATACATATAAATTAAGTTATTACAAAAACTTTTACCAAAAAAAACTTTATTTAAAAAAATATACCAAAGATACAAAAATTACTTAAAGATAAAAACACAACTGGTATCTTTGACGACTGGATTTGAATTGAATTCTGTTGACCGGAGTATTGCTGTTCTGTAGATATTTCTCATTTGGATGGGGGTTGTTTTCGTAATTTGAACCAATGCACATGCACATGTTTTAATGGCATTCCGATGCCGCTCAAGTAGTGGTTTGGTTGAGTCGTATCGCTTGGTCATCATAAACAATGGAATTTATGACTTTCAGATTGTTTGGTTTGTGGGATATTTGAGTGAAGTGTTAACTTCCCCTATGGTTAAGAAAAGATTGTCCCAATCTTTCAAGAGTGAATGCGTGTCATTATTTCTGTGACTTGAAGTTCGATTGTTTCTTCTCTGGATAGTGTGGGATTATTGGTATTCTTTTTCTGTAGTAATGAACTGAAATCATTATCATTATTGCTATTAAAAGTAATAGTAGTATTATGGAAATAGTTGGACTGTTTGTTATTTCAGTTTGGATTTGGTCCATCAAATTAATATTGTCCATTTGTAGTTCTTTGTTTATTGTTTCTAGGTATTCATCTTATCGTAGTCGTCTATGTTGAACTTTTTTAAGAAGTTAAGTAATTTCTTGGACTGGTTCTCGTATATGATGCCATCTATCGTGGTGGTGTTCTCAAATGTGGCAAGATAGGTTCCATTTATTGTTTACTTTTTTCAGAAATGAATTCATCAAACACGTTATATTTTAAGGAATTTATTGCTTTAATGATCTTGGAATTAGTTATAAATTGGTTGTTGTTGTTCATGATTAAGTCATTTATTTTGTTCTCTATTATGACTTTATCGTCATGATTTGGAGATCCGGCAATCCATTTCCAGATTTTGCCTATAGTTTCTATTGCTCTCTTGGATCTGGTTGGCGATAGTTGGTCTAGCAAAGTTTGGATGATATCAAGGTCATTATCGTGTTTTGTATTTCTGTCCCTAGTTGAAAATCAGTTAGTCGTGTCCTTGTGGCTCCTGTCGATTTGTTTTCGGGTGGAGTAGACGAAATGTTGAATGTAACTAAGATTTGTTATATGTAGAACAGCTGAAGTGTTCTCATAGAGGAATGCATCTCCTACCTCTATTAGAACGTAGTTGTCCCTAGTGTAATCTATGAGGTCTGCGTTTGTTGCAGCGAAGCACAACAACATAAATACGATGTCCATGATCTGAAATTTAAGATTTCAAATTATCTTTGTGGACTAATTTTCCATTTGATATTTTAACTTCTTACATTTTATCTTGAGCTATAGCAAGATTAAGTGGGACTTCTTCGTGTGAGGTTTTATTATATAAAACTTCGAAAGGTTTCTTTTGAATTGAGGAGTGAATTGTTTTATTGTACTCCTTGGCTGCACGTATGAATATTTCATGAGTATCTAATAACTTATATTCGTCTTTCAGACATCTGGCTATTTCTTGGAGCGTACTGTGTGCTCTTTCCACCTGTCCGTTGCTAATACTGTGATTAGTGGGTGTATAATAAACAGTAATGTTACATCTTTCCAAGAGGGATTTGAAAAGTGTTGATTTGAAGGTAGGGTCTTGGTCACAAGTTACATTTTTGCAGTTAGGAAATGCTTGCAATATCTCTAAAACTTTATTGTGCATGTTTTGTTTGTCCTCAATAATTTGTATTACTAAGTATTTAGAATATGCGTCAATGCATGTTAAGATTTTTATTTTTTCTGCGAACATAATGTCTATGTGTATGCTCTCTCCCTCTCTTAAAGGAATTGGTGCCTCACCAATTGGATATTTATTTGGGTGTCTATCGTACTTCATAGATTTGCATGTTTTGCAGTTGTGAATGTATTGTTGAAAATCGTCATTCATACTGGGCCAATAGTATTGATCTCTAATTTGTTTAATGTTCTCTTGGAGTCCTCTATGGGCTCTGTTATGAGTTTTGATAACTATGTCAATTTGGTCATCTTTGTTTGTTATGTATGTCGTTAGCAAAGTATTTGGCTTGTACAAATTTGTTTGTGAAGTTATCTTTCAACATGTTCTTTATGTCGTAAATAGTTTCTGGGGTTGCAAATATAGCAACTGAACCTGGTTTAAGGTATTCTTTTAATAATTGTAAAAGTTCATTAGTGTCATTTTGCCCGAAAAAGGTGTTATAATGTCGTGCCTTAGTTCCACTGATTTATTGATGATTATTTGTTGGTTAAATTGGTTAACCGGCCTATCTAGTATGTCAGTTTGATAGTTGTCGCTGCTTTGAGCAGAATGTTGTGTAGCCACTGATGCATCATCTTCAGTTATTTGGTTAAGGTTTTGTTTGGATAGTTCGTCACCTACGACATTAGTAGGACCTGGCTTGTATACCATTTTTGGTGAATACTCATTAATAAAGGCTTGCCACCTTTTCATTTTGGCATTAGGGTTTTTTTGCGACATTGAGAATGTCAAAGGCTGGTGGTCCGTATGAACTTCTATATTTCTATATCTGTAACACCGTAAAGGTAGGTTCGTAAAGTTTTGAATGCATAAACTATTGCGTAAAGTTCCTTCTCGTTAGCTGCGTAGCCTCTTTCTGTTTTACTAAGAGTTTTTGAGATGAATGTGATTGGTTTTTTATCTTGAGAGAGTACGGCGCCGATCGCGTGTGTTGAAAGCTTCGATCGCCTCTTTGTCTAATTTTATCTCTGTTTTCTTCGCTATATGGGTAGATACTTGACCTAAATCATTCTGTAAGAACTTAGTAAGTGGTTTCGCTATACTAGCGTAGTTTTTTACAAGCTTCCTATAGTAACCGGCCATATACCTAAGAAACTTCTTAATCGTCGTAGGGTGGTTGGTATAGGGTATTCGTTTATTGTTTTCACTTTCTCAGGATTTGTTGTAATAATGTTTTCCATTACTACATAGCCTAGGAAATCTACCTTTGATATTTTCATATTATTTTGATATTTTCATATTAGCGTCCTTTAATGTTTGGACTATAATTTCTAGGTGATTGGTATGTTCATCTATTGTTTTGGAGAAGATTATATATATATATTATGTATATATATACGTGACAGAATTTGCCAATATATGGTCTAAGAATGTCGTCCATTGCTCTTTGGAATATTGAAGGCGCGTTCTTCAATCCAAAAGGAGATATTCGTATTTTCCGTTATTGACGGAGAAGGCTGTCTTCTCAATATCAGATTCTTTTACCTTTATTTGATAAAAGCCACTTTCTAGATCGATTGTCGAGAAGTATTTGGTTTTACCTAAATTGCGTGCCCTTTTCTTAATATCTAATGTTTTTTTGTAGTTAAATACGCTATCGCGACAATAGTTGCTTGAAGCACCTGTGTCAATCAATATGCGTATATTTTTGTTATTTATTACTCGTCGTATGAACGGTAGTCCAGACTTTGTCTAAAAAAGTCTCTGGGTCTTCGTTAAGGTTATTAATCCTTTCTGTCTTTGTTGGAGGAACTTGAGTAGGTTGTTGGGTACTTGGTTCTCTTTCACGTTTAAACAAGGGGCGTTGAGTGTTATTGTGTGTATTGACCATGGTCGCTTGTACTGCCAATTGGCGTTGTTATTCGCTTGTTGGTATGTATTTTTGTATTGGTTTAACTGTTGTTGAGGAATTGGCCTATTAGCCGAGCTTCCAAGAGTCATTGGTTCAAAGAGCTGTGGGAGCTGTCTGTAGTCATTACGTTGTGGTGTAGAGTTGTGATATTTTGTCGGTTGTTGTATGTTGTTTCTTGGGAACCGTAAATTATTGTCCTGTAAATTGAGGGCGTGAACCTCTGAGTTCTGATCGTTGTGCAAACTGTAAAGCGAAAATAGAACGAACATGGTTACTCTCCAGCTCTTGGGCTAAAGCTAAAGTGTGTAGGAGGTCATGAGGTTTTATTGCGAACAGTGTGTTCATTAGTTGGCCGTTTAGTCCACTAATAAATATGCTTAAAGCTTCTGCTCTGTTTGCAACATTCATTTGATGAGAAAGTTCACAATTACCGTGTGTCATTATGACTTTGTTTGTTAATAGGGTGAGCGATTTATTAACCTTCTCGTAGTATTGCAGTACTGAAAGTGAACCTTGTCTGAGAACAGACATTTCTTGCCTTAACGTGCGGATTGATCTTTGATCAGCATAGGTAAAATCTAGGCGTGCAATTATCGCATCAAAGTTCACCACTGTGCCGTGAATCGTTAAGACATCATTGGCTGATCCTATTATTTTATTTCGAAATATTGTGAGTGCAGCAAAATGCCTTTTGCTACCGATTTTGTATAGTTTAATGGAGTTATGTGCCAACTCTCGCCAGCTTACATATGAGGTGGCTGTGCCATCAAACTCCCTAAGAGATTCATCACAAATAATGGAGGAATTTATTATTTGTGTTTTAAATTCGGTTATGTCAGGTGTAAAACCACGTTCGTTAAGAAGCGCACGGAGATTGTCAATTTCCCCCGCATACGTGCTACGTTGTTCGTCTAAACGTCGTTCGTATACCGCGTTATTTTGGGCGATTGCCTGGGAGATAAGATCACAAACTGCTTTTTGATCCATAATATGAATTAATTACAAAACTTTTTTATTTATACTTAAATATAATAATAATAATATAATAATAATAATTTTCTTTAATGAACAGTTATTCTTACTAATAATTATCTCGTTCTCCTGGTGCGGGATACTTGAAGACTTCTGTTGTTCTCCTGGTGCGGGATACTTGAAGAATTAGTCTTTATTTTTCTCCGATTTTATGATCGAATGATCCGGATACTTTTTATTTTACACTTTCTCTTGTCTTGCAAGATATTTGGCTTTTTATTGTTTTGGCAGGATCTCACAACACTGAGTTTACTTTTTATTTTCAACTTTCTATTTTGCGCGTGAGGATCCCGGTTGAGCCCCCAATAAAACTTTTACCAAAAAAAACTTTATTTAAAAAAATATACCAAAGATACAAAAATTACTTAAAGATAAAAAACACGACTGGTATCTTTGACGACTGGATTTGAATTGAATTCTGTTGACCGGAGTATTGCTGTTCTGTAGATATTTCTCATTTGGATGGGGGTTGTTTTTGTAATTTGAACCAATGCACATGCACATGTTTTAATGGCATTCCGATGCCGCTCAAGTGGTGGTTTGGTTGAGTCGTATCGCTTGGTCATCATAAACAATGGAATTTATGACTTCCAGATTGTTTGGTTTGTGGGATATTTGAGTGAAGTGTTAACTTATATATAAATATAAATATACACATATATACAGGGTGTTCCGAAATCACCGCCTCAGAAGAAAACCATGAGTTCGTGAGGTCATTTCAAGTCGAAAAGCTTAAGGGTTGTGTCCCTTGAAAAAATAGGTTGGGGTTTTGCGCTAAACTGTATAACTTTCAGAGTTTTCCATATTTTTTAATGAAACAAATGGTTATCGATAGAAAATATGTAAGGTAAATACTTTTGTAGATTAAAAAAAAAATAAAAAATTATTTGTGACTCAAAATCACCCGGCAAGTAAAAAAATTTACCCGATTTGCCATTCCAGCAGAGTTGAGGTACATTAGAAATGAAAAAATCATTTATGTATTTTAAAACTTTGAATAAATTCTTTTTTAAGTTTGCTCTTCTTCACATACAAATCTGGAAAGCCTACGAACAGGGTTGGCCGAATTAACTACACTACTTTTTCTACATCATTAACTACGCGTAGTTAAGTTAATAAACTACACGTCTTATTTTCTACAATTTCATTCTACATTTTCCCTGAATACGAACCTTCTCCTTTTTTTGGTGTCCTTTTTATCATCTTCTTCGTATTCTGTTTCCTCAGACCAGTAAGAACATAGCATGAACGCAATAATTTTGTCTATTCCCCTGACGTTTCGCCCTCTTTCTCTACTCGGCGTTACACTTTTTTGAAATTCTGTTGATTTTTTCACATTGTTAGTAGGTATGCCTCCGCTTAAACATTTCTAATGTTAAAATCATAAAATTTAGTACGATGCTTATTTATTTTTTTATAATATTTTGTGCTTTTCCTTGGGAAATTGATACTTATATTTTTTAATTTTCGTCAATATTTTTTTAATCAAAGAATAATATATCCTGAACATAAACTCGGTTTTAAAAATATTTTTTTTTCTTGTAGCATTTTTCTGGGGGAATGACAGCCAATACTATTCGCTTAAATTTTTTTTTGTACTTTTTATTAAATTTAAAGAACAAAATAGTGTTTCTGAACACTGTTTTTTTAATTTTTATTTTGTAAAAGTTGTCTATTTTGCGTTTTTAAACAGAAAAAAATTCTTTATCACGCTCACAAAGAAGTTTGGTTCAAACAAATGCCACTGGGTGGTGATGCATTCTCTTTCTTTCAGTTCTCTTTTTCTTAAAAAAAAAAAGAAGTCATGAGCTCTAATGTTCGTTTTGTTGTTTCTTGACTCCTCATGTTTTTTTTTCTTCTATGGAAAGTATACACACACATTCTTCTGTAGATCGTGATGGATAGCGATCTTTCTTTACATAAAATAAAAAGACAGAAGTCGTTCAAATACGTAGGTCATTTGGCAATATGTACATATGCTGTTTTTTTTTTTTTTTTTTTTTTTCAGCGGGTAGGTAGATTTGGTGGAAATTCGCGTGGGATCGTTGCAGGAGATTTGGTTGAATTTTGTGTATCTTATATGTATGGTATGTACCTATGTATATTTTTTATGGTTTATCTGTTGGAAGTTTTTCTGCTTCTTTTGCGAAAATAAATCCATCATATTGCGTGTGTAAATATATACGAGATTTTTTAGTCATTGAGCGTTAGATTTTTTTTTCTGATAAGAAATGGTGAAGGTGGTTGCGCACCTAGGTAATGGATGTATTTAAAAAATACATTAGATACATGTTATGCAAGTAGATACTGTACCAAGCAAGGAATGTGTCAAGTGGCGCCATAATATATACCTTATATGGGTAGGTTAGGTACATTAGTAAATAGGAGAAAATCGATCACTTTTGCTTTCGGTGGTGACATGACATTATTAGAAGAAGGGTTAGAGTGGGTGATAAGTCAAAGTGTGTTGAAAGAATATGGCAAATACGCAATCATGAGTTTTTATTTTACATAGGACGAGTTTTTTCTTCTCTCTCGTGGTATGGTGATGGATGAGATAAAATGACCGTTAAATTCCCGTTAAAAAGAGGAGAATGTCTCTTTGTTTTCGTTTCAGTTTGAGATTCTGTAAGTAGGTATCTAACCTAATTTGAATTCGTTTTGTTTTGAATCCTGTTTTGTACGCTACGCACCTAAATTTGTCGCGCGGTCTTTATAACGTTTTGCATAAACTGTAGATTTAAATTTAATTTCATAACTTTCGATCAACATAAAAAGGAACTGAATTCTGATTCTGAGCTTCAGACAATCGGATGGAAAGTACTCCCCAAATTTATATTATGTACCTATACATACATATCAAACAGAAAATAAATTTTATAAAATAATTTAATATCATTTCTTATTTTGTCTACTTATTTATATAAGCATACTGATAAAAACATTAAATATTTGATTTATCAAGTTTTGAAGAGCAAAGAAAATTTTTTCAAATATTTTGAAACTGCGAAGAGCACTTGAACGCTTTTTCGTATTGCCTTATGCGAAAAACACACACAGGACGATGATTTGACTTCATTCATTTAGGTACTCTCAAACTAATATTTTGCTGAACTGTTTATTATAAAAAGTTTCGGGTGTCTATTTCCGGGTATCTTGAACTTTGAATTTCGACTCAAAAATTAATTTGTTGGTGTTTTTTGCAACCTTGTAGGTAGGTTTCTCAAAAATTAATTAACTATAGCTGTAACATAATCTTTTGTAAAGTTTCCGAATAACATTTCTTTTATTTGTTTTGAAAAATTACATCCTCGTTTTTTTGCGATTAAAGTTGGAAACCCTATTGGCTAACATCTTCCCACGGGCTCTGCTAGCTGTAGGTACTGACGGATCAGATTTGTATTGGTAGTTTCATATCTACCATAAATCTATGGGATATATAGGCAGCACACCCAACTATCCATTCCTAAACATTCAATCAAAACACTCGCCAATCAAGCAGAAAATACCTATGTACCCTACGTATTTGCAACTTTGATAATTTTTTAATTCTTTTACAATAAAAAATCCACGTAAAATGCTTATCAAGAACAGAATATAAATATAATTACGTAGCAATCTGCCCCCATTTGATAATAAATTATAAATAAATAAAGGTTTTTTTAATAATACAAATTCTATATACTATACTACTGAAATACATCAGCCAAGTAGAAGACTTAGCACTATTTTAATGGACTTTGTTGAATTATTGATTCAAAATAGCTTTAAACGGCCTTTAAGACCTAAAAAGCTATTTTGAATCATAAATAAATCCTTCAACTGGCTCTAGTGTTTGGTAAATATAGGTATGTATGTAAATACCTAGTTAGTTTGGTACCTATTTTTTGATGCGTCAAAACACTTTAAAATGCGATCACTCCAGAAATCGCATTTGCATTAAAAAAACAAGTTTTTTCCTACCTCATGAATGTATGTAGGTACATCATCATCGCTAAGAAAAAAGTTGCCCTAGGTAAAGAATATACACTTTTTTCAAAAACATAAAATATATCTAGGTAGGTATTCCTCCTAAGTTTATTCTTTTATATTTTGTAAACAAAAAAAATATACCACCAACGCCGCCGCCGCGCACCTCGCTGCGCTGCCTTCACCGCCATCCAACAATTCCATCATTATTTTTTCTCTTAAAAATATTTCCGCGATATTCGAAAGAAAAAAAAAACATGTGACTGGTATATTCATACACTCCTACCAAAGATAATAAGAGTATTCACGAAACGTCGTAAGTTTACAAATTGTGTAAAATGATAGGTTTACACAAAAGTTTGCATGAACGCCCTTTTAATTCATTTGTTTAAATGCTGTGTAATTGAATCAGCTGTTCGTTAAACGTCAAATATTAAACTTCAAAATATGTATACAAATAAGCGTGCTCAGATTTCGACGTTATTTTAAAATGGAGAACCTCTCCCAAACTAACTTAAAATTAAAGCAGAATGTCTCGGACCGGAAAAAAAAAGTAAGATACACGAAAAAACAGGTTTTTTTAAAGCCTGCCGGGAATTATATAACAAAAAGATTTCGGGGTTAAATTTAGAACTTTAACAGTCGTAAACTCATGGGAGTGATCGAACGAAAATGAGCGAATACAAGAAAATCATATGGCATGCCCATAATGGTGGATATCTACTTTTCCTTCAGTTTAGTTCACTTTCGTTTTCCACAGTAAAAGTTGTCCTGAGCTAAACTTAACTGAAGTTTGATGAAAGAAGAATAAAAACAAATAAATGGTTCCTTTCACTTCGATGACAGTTCGGAAACCATAACAAATACAAGCATTAACTTTTGTATATCTATATGGCTCATTATATGGATTTGCTGGTCAATAATATTCAGAAAATGTGGATGTCCTAATTATTTTTTGTTTTATAAACTACATTTTCATTCACAACTTTTATCGTCAACTAACCTTAATGCGATAGTAACAGAACACGGGCAGAGTTTTTTTAATTCTCTGAGATACCTAATCTTTATCTTTAATCTTTATCTTTAATCTTTATCTTTAACATTATATAAAGATGAAATGATTATTTAGTTTGTCACGCGAAATCTCAGAAACTATTAACCTGATTAAGTTGAATTTTTTTTTACAATATTCTTAATGTTTAGAAGATTGTAAATAGAAAGTTTTTGTTTATCGAATTCATTTTTTTATTACGAAAATTAAATTTTTTAACTTTTTTCATGAGATTGACCCACATATTCACTTATAAATACCAAACTAATTGATACTTAAAAAAAACGAAAATTATTTCCAAAAGTCAATTTTTGTATGCAAATTTTAAGCCCTAAATCTTTTCTTAATTATGCATACAACCTGAGAAATAAATATAAACAAATGTCTAACTCATTAACTTTTTCTATTTTTTTAAATCCAGAAATTTAATTCAATCGCATTCAGGAGGTCGTTGCTTTGTTTCATTTCATATCATTTCCACCCTCTTGCATTTTCTCTACCTCCCTTATGTTTTTTTATTTATGTTGTGCAGGTTTCTCTTTGTTTACTCTTTTTCCACTCAATTTTTTTTCTCACATTCTTTTTTTGCAAAATGAATTGTGAAAGAAAAATGGAACATTTTGAGTATAACGCTGCAGGCAGGGATGGCCGAACTAACGCTTTTTGGAATAAACTACATTTTTTTACATTTGCTACGTAGTTTAGATATGTAGTAAACTTTGAAGATTGAATTTGAGTTGAAATGTTTTTATTGAAATTTTATTATTTACCTAGATTTACTATGTATGTAGCAAACGTAACATTTTGTAGTATATAAGGCGTGTAGTTTATTAAATTATAGCTACGCGTAGTTAATCATGTAGAAAATGAAGTGTAGTTAATTCGGCCAACCCTGGTTGCAGGTAGTCAGGCAAGAAGAAGATGTTTACTTGGGTGTGAAGTATTATATGTATATTTGTATATGCAATAAGAAAATCAACGGGAGATAAAGATTCTGTTTATGTGTCAAACATGAACCTACTTAACATTCAAATAGGTAAACCATTTTTTAAGAACTCACATTTATCAAAACGTAAGTGTATAATGTATAAACTTTTTGTTAATAAGATGAAATAGAAATTAGGTACGGGTAGCGGTAGCCCTATTTAGTACTATCGGTATATATGTATGTTAATATTAATTCTTAAATTTTTGCGAAGCAAGGCGAGCACGGGTCTACTAGTATATCATATTTCTGAACACGCCTTATTCACAATGACGTTTGGTTAAGTTTACCAAAAAAAATTTGGTTAATTTTATCCATCAAAATCCTTGGAGAATTTTAACCAAATTGTGTAAATCATTTCTCATACAAAATTTGACAGTTCATTAACCAAATGGTAAACTTAACCAAATGGTAAACTTATCCAGTGTTTTACATCATTGCGTGAATACCAAGGTGTCGCATCCCATACAAAATATTGGAACCCAAAAATTAACTGCTGGGATCGAATATGCGATCCCACAACATGTTGCTATCTGTCAAATGTTGCCTTGGCCAGTATAAAGAGCGAGAGCAAGAGATCTCTGCCTGTATACAGCTTAAAATTTGAATTCTCTTCAAAATGTATATCTCAATTCTCAAAGGCAAAAGTATTTGGTGTTTTTGTCTTTCGTAGGAATAGTATGAATGATGTACATATAAATTGAATTTTTTATGAAGCGATGCCTTGTTTGTGGCGAGTGGAAAAGACTTAAGTCTCTTGCGGTGGTTGTTTTTTTTTTGTTTTTTGCTTATCATTGGTAATGGTGTGTATCATCAATATAATAAAACGACAAACACGAATTTTGGGGTACCATTTACGCGGTCTAAAAAAGCCGAAAGTATATAAATTATATATCGATGGAAAGGTTTTTTTGCACAGAAGTGCACAAAGCAAAAATTTATTAAATAATTTTACCACAAAGATTAAAAACAATAAAGTAAAATTGCATTATAAGTGTGAGGAGAGCGAGAACCAAAGCAAGAGCCAGAGCGAGACCGAGTATTTGTTCACAGCACTTATTATATTTTCGTAAAATGCAATGGTTCGTGCATTTAATATATTCGTTAAGATGGTTAGTGAATTCGAGTAAGGGTTTTTTGTGGGAAGAATTTTATTTCTGAGGATTTTTTTCTGTTGTGTTGGATTTTCGGCCATTGGTCGATTTAATGCGAGGGCATAAATTATGTATAGTTGTAGGTATATTGGTTTTCCATGGAAATATTCTGCAATCTATTGTGTCTCTCGCTCATTGGGTGTTGTTTTTTAAATTGAAATAAAATGTGAGCAAAAAAAGGAAGAATGCTTTCAATTTGTAGATGTAGTGTGAGGGATGTTTAAGCTGAGGCGTGGAACAATAACTTTTTATTTATATTCCTCGCTCCAATTCACTAACCATCTTAACAAATATATTAAATACACGAATCAATGTATTCGACGAGTTTTATTTTCGATATAAATTTAATTAATCTTTATGACTACTTCGGGGATGGTCTTGGGACCAGTGGCTCTGGGATCGGCTTTAACCAACCCGACAGCGTTCAGTGCTACAGGAAATAATAATAAGTAGCTCATATAAAATAACTACCTCAGTTTTTCTCTACGCTAAAGACTGCTTTTAAACGATGGAATTATTCTTGCGATTTTTTACTTAATG
Source organism: Epistrophe grossulariae (assembly GCA_929447395.1). Lineage (NCBI taxonomy): Eukaryota > Metazoa > Arthropoda > Insecta > Diptera > Syrphidae > Epistrophe > Epistrophe grossulariae. The sequence continues at coordinate 77,317,432 of OV839566.1, forward strand.
TTGGAGTGTCCACATCCAAAAATCGTATGCATCGAAAAATAAAGTTTTCTAGGATTGCATGTGAATTACAATACATTTTCTAGAAGTTGTTTTTCAATCAGACGATAATGTTATTAGCACTCGAGTTTCGGGGGCTGGACGTACTAGTCTGTATAGATAGACGTGCAGTAACTTTTTTGTTCGTTCGTCGCGATTTTCGAATAAAGGGTAGCAAGGATTTTCTTCTGGTGTTTTTTTTTGTGAGGTACCTAGGTAGGTATACCTATGTATGTACATAGGTTCGTACATAGTTGGTTATTTTGTATTCCCTAAGAAATTAAAGAAAATTATTGTTCATTAATTTATTTACGTGTGAGTTCAAAAGTTGTGAGGTAGGTAGGTAGGTTAGGTGTAGGTAGGTATGTATGTAGGTGTGAAATCTGTATGCTCCGATTTAAGGAACACGGTATGACAAGGTCATTTGCAAGGATTTTATTTGTATTCTATTTTTACTTGCGATATATAGGAACTATATAGGTACATATATGGCAAGTTATGAATTCGTAAAAAAAAATCTAACTCGGGATTTTGATCAAAGTTGACATTACGATGAAAGCGAAGTCGAAAAAGGTTGGTCTCGAAATTCTTTTTGTCTATCCCTTCGGCTGCAGCCTAAACGGGTCGGTCGATTTTCTTTAAAGTTCGTACCTACCTAGCGTTTCTTGGGCATCATACCCACCCGTTTTTTAAATTTTTTTTAAGACCAAAAACAACGGTACCTTCCTCCCATACAAATGTTTAAAAACCGGTATTGAAAATCTCATATTTCTCAAAAAAGGCTCCTACGATTTTGATTAAAATTTTTATGTGATCTAATATTTATACGATCTACCATATTAATGAAAAAAAATGTCAGCGGTTTAAAAATGGTATCTCTCATAAAACCATTTCTTTGATTTTCGACTACCTCATTATCAGTTGAACTAATTTTAATTAATTTTTTTTAACAAAAGCTTCAAATAAGTTCTAATAATATTGCATACCAAAATTTAAAAAAAAATAAATGATTGGTTTTTAAAAAAAATTTTAAAATTATTTTTTGAAAATTCCATATTTCGAAAATGTGTAGATGATATTTTCTTTTAATTAATTTTTTAATTACACTATAATAAAGTCTAAAAAATTGCGTACCATTTTTTTTTTAAATTTTTCAAAATTTTATATATAAAAAACTATTTAAAAAAAAACCGCTCCAACGATTTTCAATTTTTTGTCTCATAAATTGAGATTTTCTTAAGAAATCGGGTGATGTACATCGCATTGGTGTCAAAACAATTTCAGAGGTTTATTAATTTAATTATGTTGTGTGACCAATTATTTTCAATTATATTTTTTCATATTTTAGGTAGGCTTTTTTGGTCAATGTATAATTTAATGCAAATAAAACAAGTCTATTTCGTCGCTACAATGCAGAACTAGTCTAAGTCACATTTTCCAAATTTTTCAAGAAGAACCTTAGTGCGTAAAATGCTGACTTTCGACATTATGATTATATTCTATTATTTAAATTCTGAAGGAATTACTGCATGTAGGAATATTCAGAATATGTAGAAAATGCGTGGAACACAACAAGTTTCCTTATGACATAAAAAAAACTCATTTTTAAATTTTGGACTTAGACTAGTTCTGCATTGTATCGCCGATTTCATCTTTTCCCAACGTTTCGTCGTTATTCACGACTTCTTCAGGGTGTATCTAGATCTTTTATTACGTATATAATTTTTACATTTTAATATTTTAATAATTTTGTTTTTTTAAAAAGAAAAACTTACTTATTTTATTGGTTGATTTTACATAATAATTGTTAAGCAGCTATTTTTTAATAAATTAATGTGAAACAGAAACAAAATAAATTAACACAAAAATAAATAAATTAACATGAAAAAAACTTAATACTTTACGGAACAAACAAAAATTATCACAGTAGTGTATGCAGGTACTTATTGAATTGCCAAAGCATAGCTCGCGATCATATTTTCTCTGTCCTCTTGTGTATTCATTGTTTTCGTCATTTTTTGTTGAATTCTTAAACTCTCAAGAGTAAATCTCGCGTTTATTCTCTTTTCTTTGTCCAGTACTCTTACATCGTCAAAGTTGGCTGTGTGTCCACTGTCAAGTATATGTTGTGAGAGACCCGGGGAAGCGTGCAACCTGGAACAACGAAAAGACTGTTAGGTATAAGAATGACAGAGCTCAAAGCAGACATTAAAAAAGGAAAAGAATCAACGGGTCTCTCACAACATATACTTGACAGTAGACACACAGCCAACTTTGACGATGTAAGAGTACTAGGAAAGAAAAGAGAATAAACGCGAGATTTACTCTTGAAAGTTTAAGAATTCAACAAAAAATGACGTAAACAATGAATACACAAGACAGATAAAATACAGGGTGGCGCACAAAAATAAAACGTAATAACTTTTTTTCTGTGTGAGTAATCGGCTTATTTTTTTTTTATTTTGTAGGTTACTATTTAGATTTATAAAAATGGATGCTTGGGATACGGAGAAAAGAATTTGGATAGTGCAACGGTACCATGCTTTGCAGTCCGTCATTTCCGTCCAAAGGGAATTTAGGCGGGAGTTTGGTGGTAATCCCCCGAGTAGATGGACCATTATGAGGTTTGTAAACATGTTTGCCGAATCTGGAAGCATCGCACGAAGGCCGTACCATCGAGATGCCAATGTTCGGGTTCAGGATACAATCGCAGCAGTAGCATCTGCAATACAGGCCAATCCGAACGTTTCGACCCGAAACTTATCGGGCAAATTGGAATTAGTAGACGGTCATTACAACGGATACTTCATGACGATTTAAACTTGTTTCCGTACAAAGTCCAAATTACTAGCAAGTTAAACCCTCAGGATTTGCATGTTCGCCTGGAATTTTGCCAAAAAATGATATCAATGGCCGAAGAAGACAACACATTGATCAATTGTTTGTTCATGTCTGATGAGGCCCATTTTGATCTTAACGGCAATGTAAACAAGCAAAATTGCCGTATATGGAATGAGTCTAATCCAGAAATGCTCCATGAGACGGAACTGCACCCAGAACGAGTCACTGTGTGGTGCGCAGTTTCATCAAGGTGTATTGTCGGGCCGTACTTCTTTGAAGAAAACGGTGTAACCGTTACTGTCAATGGGGACCGTTATTTAAAGATGTTGAAGGAGTTTTTTTACCCAGAACTGCGCCGAAGACGTATACCATTCAACAGCGTTTGGTTTCAGCAAGATGGAGCAACTGCACATATAGCCAGACCAGTTATGGCGGAGCTAAACAAAAAATTCGCAAACAAATTAATTTCTAGGAACTCCACTCTTCGCTGGCCCCCAAGGTCACCTGACCTGACTGCACCAGACTTCTTTTTATGGGGTTATGTCAAGCAAGAGGTGTATAAAACGAAGCCCAGGAATTTAACTGAATTAAAGCAGTCCATAACGACAATAATTGAGGCGATCCCAACTTCAACTCTTCAGGCCGCAATGAATAATTTGTTGACCAGGTGCCGCATATGCGTGGGACAGCGTGGAGGTCATTTGCGGTCTATAATCTTTAAAAACAACTAACTATTTAAAATAAAATTTAATTTTCTAACCAATAAAAAAAAATAAATGAAATACATCGATTAAAAAAAAAGTTATTTGAATTTCTTATTGTAGCACAATTGGTGCGCCACCCTGTATGATCGCGAGCTATGCTTTAGCAATTGAATAAGTACCTGCATACACTACTGTGATAATTTTTGCTTGTTCCGTAAAGTATTAAGTTTTTTCATGTTAATTTATTTATTTTTGTGTTAATTTATTTTGTTTCTGTTTCACATTAATTTATTATAAAATAGCTGCTTAACAATTATTATGTAAAATCAACCAATAAAATAAGTAAGTTTTTCTTTTTAAAAAAAACAAAATTAATAAAATATTAAAATGTAAAAATTATATACGTAATAAAAGATCTAGATACACCCCTGAAGAAGTCGTGAATAACGACGAAACGTTGGGAAAAGATGAAATATACTTGTTTTATTTGCATTAAATTATACATTGACCAAAAAAGCCTACCTAAAATATTAAAAAATTTCAGAGGTTGTTTAATCAATTTATGTTTAATTACGTATTTTGTTTTTACATTTTCCAGTCTAAACTGTAAGTTTCATGCATATTTGCAACAAGGTGCTATATTGTTCATAAATAAATGTACCTACTCGCATAATACAACCTTAAACTTAACTACGTTTTAAGCAGGTGGTATAAAATATAGAATCCCATAACTAATTTATTTCTTTTATAAGATAAAAATATAGTTTTTGAAATTTTAATACTTTAAAAACAGTGTGATCGCACATAAGAGCAAGTTCGTGCGACCCAGTCGTGCACATATTTTTTTTCTGAGTCCCCTCGCCTCACTTTTCGGGTGCTTGTTTTCTTTGTTTTCACTTGTATGAGTGGTGAACTTAATGTTTATCCTTTTGAAATATGTAGATATGTCTCTATGCACATACAAAATACAAAGCTGGGTTTTGACGGCTTAAGATGATAAATATAAAGTACCTAGATAGGTAGGTACCTACTAATTTAGATAGGTAGGTTACTAGTTTCTCGGCCTGTCTCTGAAAAAAAAAAAAATTGAACCTGAATCAGGGAAATTGTTTGAATAACTTAACATAAAGCTTACAAATTAAAAAAAACATTGCAAGTTGAAACTTTACGTCAGATAAATTTAACTAAATTAGTAGGTATTGATTAATTTGTGAAAAATGATGAATCTTCAAGGTGAATTTTTGATCGGTTTTTAACTTTTTATTGTTTTTGTAGATGGATATTTTTGAAAAATATCAATAATTGAAATTGATGATATGAATTTTTGAATTTTTAATTCTATGATAACTCACCTTATATTTTGTTTTATGAACTAATTATTTTATTAAACAATTGATAATTAATATAATTTGAACTGTTTTTTTAGAAAATCTAAAACAAAACAAAATGGGGGAGAGTATGATTACTATGGCGCCAAGAATTGATAACGGTTTTTGAAGAGGGGTCAAAAAAAAGCATTTTTTACTATAGGAAGGGGGTCTATCTCACCCCGTTTAGGAGGTAGGAGCAATTTAAAAAAAAAAAACTTACAGCCCTATTCTGGCAAACCTCACTGATACCTCACAAGTCACAACAACCTCACAAGGAAAGGTGAAATCGATTTTGTGAGTTTTCGTACCCTCACAACTGTGAGCCTCACAAAAACTATCGAAATTGTGATCTCTTTTTGAGAACCTCACAACAACCTCACAAGAAATCAACCTCACAAAGGCTTGTGACTTGTGAGTTGTGAACCCTCACAACGCCAGAATAGCCCTGTTAAATTGAAAAAAAAAAAATATTAAAAAACAACGACAACACTCACAATAAAGTTCTATACCGATTTTGAAAGTAAGAAATCTGGTTTTACATACGTCTTCTAGTTATTGAGAAAATTGAAAATTACTAAAACTACTTTTTATGAGATTTTTGTTTTTTGGTATTTACGGTGATTTCATTTTGAGAATTAATGTTGATGATAGGTTCATCTTTGTAAGTAAAGTACAGCAATTAATTAAGCGTTACAGTTGCATTATATAGGTATGTAAAAACATACTAAGAAATTATATAGATTTGCTGCAGTCGTACAGTCGTACCTAGTTAATGTGAATTTTTTATAATGCATTACGTTTTATGAAAATGTTAAATGAGGAATTTTGAGCCACGTATACGTATATCTACCCGAAAAGTGAGAGGCGAGGGGACTCAGAAAAAAATATATGAACGACTGGGTAGCACGAACTTGCTCTTATGTTCGATCACACTGTGTTTTTAAAGTTATAAAATTCAAAAACTATATTTTATCTTATAAAAGAAATAAATTAGTTACGGGAGCCTATATTGTAAACTATATTTTATAAGTTTAAGGCAGTATTATGCGAGTTGGTACCTCGTTGCAAATATGCATGGCACTTACAGTCTAGACTGAAAAATTGTAAAAAAAAATATATAATTAAGGGTGGTATTCATCGAACACTATTAGGTTAATAGCTTCGTAAACCTATTCATCAATGCATATTAGTGCTGATTTGCGAGCGCTCTCAAAAGTTAATAGTGGTTCTGACCACTATAAAGTTGAGAGCAAAACCTATCGGAGGATATCAGAAGTAACTTCGAAACTTTTCGAAATCACAATGTAGAACGCAATAATTTCACCTCCAGACAGAAATGCTCCAAACTCTTCCTACCTGAATGCTCAGCTGATAAATCTAAATTATTGTTAAATCTTGACAGAAAAAACTTACTTATTATTTTCAAAATAAGTTTTAAATTTGTTGATACATTGTATGCACAGTAAAAATCTGTTTTGTTTTATTTCAACAAGGTGAAATAAAACAAGGAAAACAACTGAAATGAAAACCGACGTTAACAATGACATGTTCGAAAGAGGTACGCCCACGATTCACAATCGTCTTTGGCTTGTTCGAAAGGGGTACGTTCATCAGGTCCAAACACTAATATTTCGAAATATCTACTTAGCGACACCCAGAACCTATTAGAGCTTGGTGAATAGGACCCAAAAAATTAAATCTAATAGACTCTTAACTTTAATACGGCTATTAGTACGCTCGATGAATACCACCCTAAACATAATTTGATTAAACAACCTCTGAAATTGTTTTGACACAAATGCAATACATCATCCAATTTCTTAACCAAATCTCAATTTATGAGAAAAAATTGAAAATCATTGGAGCGGTTTTTTTTATATATGTACCTATTTTTTCTATATAGAATTTTGAAAAAATAAAAAAAAACATGGTACGCAATTTTTTAGCTTTCATCGAAAATCAAAAAAATGGTTCTATGGGAGGTACCATTTCTAACCATTTTTTGGAAATTTTTTTTACAAAATGGTTGCCTTTTGTAAAAAAATTGGAGATTTTTTAAAAAAAAAAGTTGTGGGCACGTTTTTGAGAAATATAAGATTTTCATTTTTTGGTATAAAAATTTTTATAGCAGGTAGGTACCGTTGTTTTTGGTCTTAAAAAAATGAAAAAAAACGGGTGGGTAGGTATAATGCGCAAACAAATTTCTAGGTACCAACTTTGGAGAAAATCGACCGACCCGTTTAAGCTGCAGCCGAAGGGACAGACAGACAGACGAACGGAATTGCGAGACCCACTTTTTTCGACTTCGCTATCATCGTAATGTCAACTTTGATCAAAATGCCAAGTAGTAAGGCGGCTAAGCTAGGGTATTTGAACGAATTGTGCACTTTGTGATAAAAGCACCAAATTTTGAACAGAAGTAGAGCGACATAATCAGCCTTATTGGGAATTCCATGGGAAATATTTTTCCCTTGGAATTTTTCCCTTGCCAACATGAAAATAATAAATTAATTTTCGAACATAATTTCGGAATAATTTGACAGTCGGTTTTTAGTTAAAAAAAAATTGTTTGTTTTTGTGCTAATCCTGAGTTAAAAATGCAGAGAATATCCTTTTTATTATTAATGAATGAAATACAGCAAGAAGAACGATGTGAACAAAGAACCATAAGGCCAAGTTTAAGAGATCATTCAAATCCATTAGAACTACCACAGCCACTGTAAGTAAAAATATTTATTGATAGAAAAAAAATGATTTTAATATCTTTTCTTCTTCTACTGATTCCATCGCTATTATAGAGTAAACAAGCCATTGTTTAAACACTTGCTTGATATGCTGTCTAATTTCATGCCTCAAACCAAGAAACCAATAGCAATTCCTCCTATAGTCAAGCTTAGTGCATGCTTGCGCTTTTTTGCCGAAGGTGGATGGATACCAGACGGGCGTAGGAAAAGATCATGAAGTTGGGCTGGCTCAATCTTCTTTTTCGGAAGTCCTGACAAATGTTTTGGGTTTTTTTGAGACCAAAGCTCAATGTTGTTTATCCGCGCAGATAGGCTCTCACACATATGGGGTTCTAAAGGAAAATGGAGGTGTCTGCTCGGTGCAAGAGAGCTGCACTACCTTCCAAAAAAAGCAATTAAAATATTGAATGCTTGCTGCGCCTTACACAACATGTGCATCTATTTTAAAAGCGATTTTCCTGTTGATGTGAATACTGCATTTATAGATGATGAAGACTATTCCACCGACACCAATAATAGAGGTGATGTTTTTGATATAAACGATTCAGAACTCAATCGCCAAGCAAAACGTATAAGAAGAGAAATAGGAAATAGCCTTTAAATTTTTAGGCTTACAAAAATACATTTATTTTTGATATGTATGTAACGGGTGATTTTTTAAGAGGTTTAGAACTTTTTTTAAAAAAAAAACACAAAAAATTCGAAAAAATGAATGAAATATTTATTTGAATCGATAGTTTGAACCTTGCAATTTAATGTTTAAAGATAATTTCATGCAAATGTTGACCGCGGCTGCGTCTCAGGTAGCCCATCCGCTGAGTCCAATTTTGGCATACTCTTTCACACATATCGGCCGGTATCTCACGAATGAATGCATGGATGTTGGCTTCCAGTGCGTCAATCGAAGCGGGCTTGTCCCTATAGACATTAGCCTTGACATACCCCCACAAAAAATAGTCTAATGGTGTCAAATCGCACGATCTAGGCGGCCAATTGACCGGCCCGAAACGTGAAATTAACTGTTCACCAAACTCGCCTCGCAATTGCGCCATTGTTTCGCGTGCTGTGTGGCATGTGGCACCGTCTTGTTGAAACCACATATCATACAAGTCAAGAACTTCCATTTCGGGCAAAAAAAAGTGCTGTAACAAAGGCCTAACTGCTGGGAACGGCGCCGAATCGACATTTCGCGGTCTTCTGTCACACTAGCTGATACGGCCGCAATATTTTCTTCACTACGCACAGTACGTAAACGTGTTGGTGGTTTAATGTCCAACAAAGTAAATTTGGTGCGAAATTTGGTCACAATCTTCCGAATAGACTGCTCAGAAGGTCGAGAATGCCGACCATAAAATGGAAGCAGCGCGCGATGAACATTTCGAACCGAGCACGAATTTTGTAGTAAAATTCAATAATTTGCAAGCGTTGTTCATTTGTAAGACGATCCATGGTTAAATTGCAAACCAAACTGAAGCTGTTTGACAGTGACACAAGGTACTAAACACACGTCAGCTGTCAAAACCAGTGTTGCCAAAACCAAACCAGCTAAAAAATCACCCGTTATTTATGTATTTTGTACTCAAGCGGTAATAAAAACAAAAAATATACATATGTATATGAATTCATAAATAAACCTTAACATAAAAAATACGTAAAAAAAAAAACAAATTAAAAAAAAATAAAAATAAAAATTCGTCACAAAAAAGGCACTTAAAATAAATTATTTAAGTTCGTTACAACTTTTCTAGCTTTTCTTCTTCGATTTCAAGTAAACGTTTTTGGAACTCGAGCTTTGCTTTAACTTCCTGCATTCTCATTGCTTCCATTTCAAGATTGTGCCTCGAAGTTTCATCCAACGTCTTCTTCTGCAACTCACTAATTTTGTCAGTGGACCTGTATACTTTCTTGAAATGGTATTCCATTTCTTTTTGGTGTCTTTTCAAAGACTCAACTGCCTCTTCAATCTCATTGCAGAGTTCTTTTTGGATTTCAATTTCTCGTTCCAAAGCGACGCCACAAGTTATGCCTTTTTGTGGCTTCTTTGTAGGACGAGGAGTTGAAGTTCTGTTTTCAATATTCATCTGCGAATCATTCTTTTCAACGTTCTGCTCCTCCGGTTCAGTTGAATTCATGATCATATCAAACATAACATTCTCGTCGAAGGATTTGTCCTTTAACACTTCAACAGAACGGCTGCCTGATGATGAATTGAGAAATATGGCCTTTTGACGCATTCGAAATGTGTCATCAGGGCATACTGAAACATATGGCCTATTGACACTTTACCAAGGTGTCATAGTGCCATATTTTTTTGCGACTTAAGGCCATATCTAAATATGGCCTCATAATACTTGCTTTAAGTGAAAAAATATGATTTGTTTTTTAATCCAGAATCTTTAAATGCAAAAGAAACTGCATACACCCAACCTCGCACCTACCCCAAATCCTATAGTGTGCCCAAGCAGGGGGGTTGCAGGGGGGCACATACCTCACTGTTTATACGCCGTAACTGAATTACAATCAAAGTGTTGGACAAAAACATTTGGCCAGGTTTATTTATCAAACAAGGAAAGACGGTTGAAAGTGACATAAGGCCATATGGCCCTATGTCTTTTTATTAATGAGTCAAAAGGCCATAAGTTGGAATATGGCCTTATGTCACTTTGTAAAAGTGTCATAAGGCCATATTTCTTAATATGGCCTTATGACGCATGGCCTTATGACACGGCACCGAATTTGGACAATTTTCACTATCGATGATTTGATTTCGATTACCGTCTGTCTTTCTCTTTTTGCTGCATGAGGGGATACCAAAAGTTAAAGCATCTGGGATCCTTCCACCGATTCTTCTAAGGCACAAATTCGTATTATCGTTTCCTCCAACGCACTGAATTTATATTCCTTGTTTGGGCGTCCACCAGTTGCTTTTTTTTGTCTCATATTTTCAGACATTTTCTTCCTCACGTATTTTTTTTTTATCAAGCCATACCTTAAATTATTTTTTTTTAAGAAAAACATCATGGTAATCAATTTATCACCTACTTTTTTCCATTCAGAAATAGATTTTGTTGGTGGGCCCTAACTGTTAAGTTCTTTTTCCACTTTTTTCCAAAATGTTACTACATCTTCTTTCAGCCAATTTGTTGTGTACCCATTAGCAATATCTCGATTTTTTTCAATAAAGTTGATTAAAACTTGAATTTGTTTAATATTTGATGAATTCGACCTTAAAAAGATAAATTTTTTTGCTCCGTTTTCAATTCCGACAGCTAAATAACGGGGAAAAATCCAGACAGAAAAAACACAAGATTTCCCATAACAAAAGAGTTCCCGATAGGTATTTTTCCCTAGGAATTTTTTCCCAATTTCGGAAAATTCCCGATAGCAATTTTATGAATATGGGAAAAAATCCATGGGTAAAGAAGTTCCCGATAACCCCAAATGTAAGCAAATTTGGAAGTGGAGCCATCGTCGAACTGCCCCCTGGTGGCCGTGGTGGGCATTTTCCAAAATGGCCGCCAGTTAAAGGCAATTCAAGTTAAATAGAGTTTGCTGCTGAAGGTTTTAGTGAATGTTTTGAATGAAAACATACCCTTTTGTGAGTTTTATATACACAAATATACATATACATATATTTATATATATATATATATGATAGTCCGGCGGTAAAGCTAGGATATATCAATTAATGTGCACATTTTGATAAAATTGAATTGAATGATATATAATATATATATTTATATATTATATGAGTTATAACTGTAAAAGAAAATAAACGAATATTTTAAACACTCATATATGCTATCATAAACCACGCTGGCAAAATATCATAAGAAACAAAAGAAATACATGCTGGCAAAAATTCTAATAAACAAAACAAATGCAAGCTGGCAAAAATCATAAGAAACAAAGGAAATGCATGCTGGCAAAAAAATCACAAGAAGTCACATACCAACCTATAAATACTGGTTGTCGGCGACGCTTCAGTTAGATCTTAAGTATATCTTAAGTATGTCCCAAACACTAAGGGCCAGTTTCACAGTGCACACTTAACAAAATAAGTGGCACTTAAATTACCCATTTTGGCACTTTAACCGCAGTTTTACTACCTGAGTAAGTGGAACTTAAGTGGCCAACATGGGAGACTTAAGTGTCACTTATTCTGATAAGTTTACACTGTGAAATTGGGAATTAGTTTTCCATATTTGGCACTTAAGTGACACTTACTTCACTGTGAAACTGGCCCTAAAGAACTCAAACGAAAAATCCCATACAAAAATGACACAACGAAATCATAAACGGAAAATTTCGTTCTGCTTTTCGTTTTGCAGTACGCTGTTCGAAGAGCGAAATTTATAATTGTAGCAGATTATTTGGAGAAGTCTCCGCTCCTTTTTCGCACTGAATAAATTATACAGACTATTTATTGTGTGCGGAAAAATTACATTTGTGTTTTATTTGTGTTTTTTTTTATCATTTTCTTACATCATGGGTTTCTCTGATTTTTTGCGTTTATGTTTGATTTTGTTTTTGGAATTAGTGAAACTCTCCAAGGATATTTTCGTTGTATTTTCGCAAGCGTTTCGTTGTCTGTTTGGAGATCACAAGAAATATTCGTTTCGCATCAGCAGCGTACTAGGCTTAAAAACGCAAAATAGACAACTTTTAGGGTCTGTTTCACAATGTCTGATTAAAGTTCCAATTAAGCTACATGGAACTTATTCGACAATTAACAACCTCATTTACGTCTCACAGTGTCTGAATACGTCTAATTGGCAATTAAAATTCTAAGTATTTTACTGGCAAGATGAAGTACCGATTAGCAAATTAAACTGACAATTAAAAAATCAAAACTTTTTTCACTAACACTCACACTTCAATTCAAAACACTTACCTCTTATTATTCACATCTCTTTGAAACTATCCTCTCGACACTTTTAACATTTAACGATAAGATGACCCACCATGAAAAACTAACTATTTGATTATTATAAATATTTTTTCTTCAATGTTTGGCATGAGTCAAATTCAATTTGTCTGGAAAACTGGAATAAAGAACGAATAGCTAATTGATCACTGTGAAACGCAAAGTTTTTTAATGGGAGGATTTAATTTTAGGATAAATTAAATGTGGGATAACTAATTAAAAATTTACTCAGACATTGTGAAGCAGACCCTTACAAAATTAAAATTAAAAAAAACAGTGTTCAAAAACACTATTTTGTTCTTTAAATTTAATTAAAAAAATACCAAATAAAAATAAAAAAAATATGTGCGAATTGTATTGGCTGTCATTCCCTCAGAACGGCATGGCAAATAGTGTCATACTGAACTGCATTTTTGAAAATGCTACAAGAAAAAAAAAATATTTTTAAAACCGAGTTTATGTTCAGGATATATTATTCTTCGATTAAAAAAATATTGACGAAAATTACAAAATATATGTATCAATTTCCCAAGGAAAAGTACAAAATATTATAAAAAAATTAATATTTTTTGTGTTTTTGTCTCTAAAAAGTTGCTGTGAAAGCTTTAAAAAAAAAATAAAAGTAACTGCACATTTCTATTGGCTTTGTAAAAAAGTTCATTTGACCTCGTTGCCTTTCATACTTTAGAAGTTTTATCAAGTAATTGATTTGTACCACTTTGTAAATTTCCTCAATATTTCATAGTTTTGTCCATTTGTTTTAGGGAACAAATAAATTAATAAAAAAAACGAAAAACGGTGTTCAGTATTGAGATCTATTGTCTCTAGAAAAAAAATATAAAACAAATAAAAAAATAATATTCAACGAATTTCCCATTCATATGCATAAGCATCGTACTAAATTTTATGATTTTTTCACTTGCCTGGTGATTTGAGTCACAAATAATTTTTTATTTTTTTTAATCTACAAAAGTAATTTACCTTACATAAAAATATGGAAAATTCTGAAAGTTATACAGTTTAGCGCAAAACCCCAACCTATTTTTTCAAGGGACACATACCCTTAAGAGGTAATTTTCTCGTTTCGCTTCGTTTTTGACTTATAACGATTTTTATGATTTGTATTCTTTTTTCCTTTGACTGACTCTAACTTTGCCAAACTACAACCGATTTTTGAATTTTTTTTTATTTAAACAAAAACAGTTAGAAATTTTTATCTACCATACAACTTTTTTCTATATGGATTACGGTTTTCCCGCAATATATTATCAAACACTTTTTTTTAAACATTTAAAGGTTGTTTTTTTTACTTCGATATGATTTTTTTCTAAAAAAAGCGTTATTAAGTATAATTTTTTTCTTTTTATTATAAAAGTCCAATATGTGTATATTATATGTGTATAATACTTAACATTTTTTTTACCTAAAAATTCATTTAAAATTATTAAAAAAATAGAAAACAAAAAATAAAGGAAAATCAAGAAAGTGTGAATATTTGATGAAAACGAATAAAAAACTATGGTGAGCGTTGAGTGTTGAATGTTAGAAAGGATAAAGTAAGAGTAAGGCTGAAAACATACTGCAGCTGCGAGCAGAGCGGCGATGCGAGAGGTGAGCAGAGCGTTAAAAACAAACACATGCTTTCTTATGAGAACTGATACCTCGTTGCTAGAAGCCTCAGTATGAGAGCTCTGATGAGAACACATTTGTTTGTTTTCGTCGCTCTGCTCAATTCTTGCATCTCCTTTCTGTCGCAGCTCCAGTATGTTTTCAGCCTAAGACCGTTAAAAGCTTTTATTCATTTGAATTCGTTTTTATTCAAATATTTATATTTTCCTTTCTTTTTTATTTTTTTAATAATTAAAAATGTATTTTTAGGTAAAAAATGTTAAGTATTTTTAAGAACACATATTGGACTTTCATAATAAAAAGAAAAAAAATTATACTTAATAACGTGTTTTTTAGAAAAAAATCATATCGAAGTCAAAAAAACAACCTTAAAGTGTTTAAAACAGTGTTTGATAATAAATTTCGGGAAAACCGTTATCCACACAGAAAAAAGTTGTTGTATAGCAGATAAAAATTTCTAACTGTTTTTGTTTAAATAAAAAAAAAAATTAAAAGTCGGTTGTAGTTTGGCAAAGTTAGAGCCAGTCAAAGGAAAAAAGAATAAAAATCATAAAAACCGTTATTAGTCGAAAACGAGAAAATTACCTCTTAAGTTTTTCGGCTTGAAATGACCTCAGGAACTCATGGTTTTTTTCTGAGGCGGTGATTTTGGGACACCCTGTACATAATATATATAGGTATGTATTTGCATTAGTTGCTGAAAATATTTTTGTATTTTTTTTTTTTTTTTTTTGGGAAAAAATTTAATATTTAACTGACGCGCGACGCGTGCCTTGCATTTAAAGAATCAGGGGATTTGAAGCCAACCTCGCTCGTACACCAAATCCTATGGTTTCGCGTACGCGCTGTCGGGTCTTTATATTATGTTGATTGAAAAATATGTTTTCCTTCGGCTGTTTTGGTCACAATAATTTTAGCAATGAAACAAGATTTGTTACTTTTACTTTTCCCGACGTTTCGACAGGGGTTGCTGCCTTCTTCAGGGTGAACTTTATTATATACAAAATACAAATATAGTTAATCACAATGTTATGCAACAACAATATACAGTGAAAAGTGAAACTTACACTTTAAAAGTTATAAAAGTAGTTTAAATTTTACGTAATAAACTTAAAAAATTTATAAAATAAAATTTATAAAAAACAATGAGACTTCCGATGAAGAAGTTAAGTCAATAACTGACATTGCCTTTGTCAGCTGATAGAATAATGATGTTCTTGTGCTGCTTAAGAAAAGAAATAGCTTGTTTGTTCACACCTAGTACCTAGTATGTATATTAGGGTGGCTCGATTTTTTTTTTTTTCAAATTCAGTTTTCGGGCGCTACCCAAAAGTTGCCTTTATTTCTCAAGATGTCAGGTAAATTAAAGTTTTGGAAATAAATTGCGATCTTCTACTGCCCCAAAGTCATAGAAACTTCTCATGAAACCAAAAAAATACCTGAAACAAAAGATAATTTTTTCTTGGAAAAAAAATTTTTTTTAGTCCACTGTTATTATTTTTTATTATTAAGGATAATCAAGGACATTTAAAGAAAGAAACAATTAAATATTAAGAATAAAAAGTTAAAACTGAAATTAAAAAAAGGAAAATTCATAGGTCAGAAATATAATTACAACATTTTGAAATCTTTTTTAGAATTAAAAAACGGCATTTTTTTTCGCGATTCAATTCTTGTTCTTATAAATCCATCACGCCTCATCGGACTACAGACAGCAGCTGAGGCTTCAGTTACGATTTTAACGCAACGCTCCGTCGCTTGAGTATGACAAGGGTAATCTTTTATTAACGGCAAAATAAGAGTTTCAATCAACTGAGGATTTTGAATGCAATCACTTATGACATCCAGACTAATGTTTCTTAATATTGGTGGATTACACAAAATACCCACATTCCAATCGATTATATCAATGTAATCCTTAGCATTAAAGTTAAACTTCGGCAAAATGAAAGACCGCACCGGATTTGAGGATGTTCCAAGCTTCTCTCGTGCTTTTTTAACTCTTCTTAAAGCTAAAACTCGAATTGCTTCTCTTTCGTCTGCAATCATTGCTATCAAATTATTTTCCGGATGGCCGAAATAACCATTTCTCTGAATAACAGGATCAACTACTAGTTTTAAATTTTCAGGAAGGTATCATGTCAACATTATAGTTTTTTGAAGGTGTCGAGCGCCATAAATACACTGCGGTCTAGTTTTTATCCGAAACCACATTGGCGCATAAACTTGCATTATAAAATTGACCAACAAAAGCAAATTTTTGGATGGATTCAAAGTTGAAAGATAAAGCCTTAATATTCTATTGCCAGTTGTGAGCCACCTTGAATGGACGACTTTTCCGGGATTCCTTTTTCCCAAGCCATCACTACAAATTCCTGAACTAACAGCTTGACAAATTTCAAACAAGTAGCGTTGATCAGTGCTGAGATCATGAGTGTTTGACATATCCGGAAAGTTACACTGAATGGCTTGAAATGGCACTAACGGCAAATTCTCACAGTCTTTCAATTTATTTCCCAAAGGACCGGTAAAACTTCGTGGTCCGGTTGTAGTTCCATCAAGATGCTCAAAAATGTGTCGAAGTATAAGTTCATTTGCATGTAACTGGCATATGAACCATTGCAATGGATTTCCTAGCTCTAGTTCCAAACGACGGATAGCACCTCCCTTCGGTCCTGTGTTTATAACTGTGCCATCACTTCCAATAACCACAACTTTTGATTTATCAATCCCCTTTTCATCAAAGAATTCTTTCAATTTCTTACTTACGATTTCAGCTTTTCCATTTGGAAGCGAGAGATGTCCTAAGTATTCGGATCCAGGTTCTTTCACTAAACTTAAATGCTCTTCAACAATTAACTTTCTTCTGTTATCTATCATACTGAAAGTTTTGTCTTTTCTTCCGTCAAAATATATCCCAAACTGAAGATCTTGAAATGACATTGATAGTGACAAAGATGATAAAGATGCCCTCTCCTTCTCACGGGCACGTCTGATTTTGTGCCTATCTACAACATTGGCAAAATTGTCCTTTGAAATCATTCCAGCATCTTGAAGAGTAGCCGAAACAATTGCAGCTGCTGCCCTGTCTGAAATTCCAAATCTGTCGAGAGTTTTCGCAACTGTAGATAAGTTCTCAATTTTTCTTTGAGTTAAATGTTCGGCACCAATCGAAGTTTCAGGTATCTCAAAAGAAGATTCCGGTGATGACTCGGATGATAAATTTGAGTTTCTTGCTTCATGAGGAGGTGGTGGTGGATGCATTTCATGGTTTTGAATTTCAGTTATTAAAGCCCCACTAGTTGAAGGTGTTTGTTCCAAAAGTGATGTTGATGTATTTGTATTTGTGATGCTTCATGTCTTCTTTTTCTTTGAAGGCTTTTTGAAACCTGCCTTGTGACTTTGGTATCAACATTGCTTATTACCATTTTTCGTTCGGTTCGTTGGTCCAACAAAAATTGTCTCTCTCGCACTGGAACTTTAAATTGTTTTTCACATTGGCATGAATTCAAATCCTTACATTTGCATATCGTTATATCAAAGAGACGACGAGACTGGTCTTTAAAAATTTTAATTCGATTTTTGTAGGACTCTCCGTCTTTTCTCGATTTGTAGGGTTTCAACAAATTTCTATATTTCTCATGATAATTTTTGATTTTATTTACAATCGAACGATGATCTATAACAGCTGGTATCGACGCAAACTCCCACAACTTAATTAATTTTTCACTTATTTCCTCACATGTATTCGAAACCGAGTTCTTGTATTCTTTTGGTTTATTCCGACTTATCCACAAAAAACAGAGTATAACATCTTCATATGTTGGAAGTACGTTCTTTGGTAAGTCTCGACCAAAACCGAAAACAGGACAAATTAAATCACTCCGTAAAACCGACATTTTTCTATTAAAACAACTTAAGCACGTGTTAACTGAAATAAAAACCCGCTACTAACTGAAATTGCTTGGCCTACCAGATTAAACGCTAAAAGCCCGCTGCAAACTGAAATTGTTATGCCTACTTGATTAAAGGTTTTTTTTTTGCAGAAATATGGGTTGCTTGGATTTATATTTTTAAAAATTCTATTAAGTAGGTATAACGGAATTATGGAATTTAAAGGCTATTTGGAGCTATATTTAATCCCAAAGGCGTTCTCAGGAGGAGAGTGGGGGTCAAACCGTATAGACGCCAAAAGAAAGTAGGCAAACAAACAGACGAATTTTTCAAAAGTCCATTGTAAAAGTAGTAAAATATGTTGGAAACACGATATGTTCCTTAGCCAGGGGGCAACTTACCCTCTTGCCCCCCCTGTTGTGGGCCCCTTTGGCTAACCCTTTTGATTTTCAAACAAAGTTTTATATTTAACTTATGAAACATAAGTCATTTTTTGAACGATTATATATATATTTTTTTTTTTAAGATTTATCATATTTCGAAAATCTTTAACGTCCTTGGGGCGTTTCCTACAATTTAAAGAGGATATTTTTAAGCAAAGGGCAACCCCCTTTCACCCACTATTGCTGACCTTGTGATGGATATTTTGCTTGATGAGTGTTTTATTGGCTCTAAAGAAAAACCACACTTCATAGTAAAATATATGGATGACTTATTTGCGGTGATGGATAGGAGTAAAATTGATGATGTTTTGTTGCCCTAAACAGATTCAACATAAAAATACAGTTTACCGTCGAAAGGGAACAGAATAACACACTAGCGTTCGTAGATGTGGAAGTCTATAGGGAAGAAAATCATCATTTATAACTTTTAAAGTGTAAGTTTTACTTTTCACTGTATATTGTTGTTGCATAACATTGTGATTAATTATATTTGTATTTGGTTTGTAATAAAGTTCACCCTGAAGAAGACAGCAACCCCTGTCGAAACGTCGGGAAAAGTAAATGTAACAAATCTTGTTTCATTGCTAAAATTATTGTGACCAAAACATCCGAAGGAAAGCATATTTTCCAATCAACATAATACAAATCAAATTGGTCAATAAATCTACATATTAATGTCGGGTCTTTAGACAGATTCTTTAGAAATATATTCTCACTGATAACAAATATAGTAATCCAAGACTTTTTCCATGGAGCCACTTATGTACCAGATGCACTGTAATAATAAGGTTTAAGCCCAGTACGCTGCTGATGCGAAACGAAAATTTCCTGTGATCTCCAAACAGACAACGAAACGCTTGCGAAAACACTACGGAAAATATCCTTGGAGAGTTTCACTAATTCCAAAAACAAAATCAAACATAAACGCAAAAAATCAGAGAAACCCATGGTGTAAGAAAATGATAAACAAAAAAAAACTCAAATGTCATTTTTCCGCACACAATAAATAGTCTGTATAATTAATTCAGTGCGAAAAAGGAGCGGAGACTTTTCCAATTAATTTGCTACAATTATAAATTTCGCTCTTCGAACAGCGTACTGCAAAACGAAAAGCAGAACGAAATTTTCCGTTTATGATTTCGTTGTGCCATTTTTGTATGGGATTTTTCGTTTCGCATCAGCAGCGTACTAGGCTTTATCGACAAAGGCACCAACCACGGCATGCAAGGCTTTCATATTTGGATATTTGGTTAAGATATATTTAAAAATGCCAGTGAATTTTTTCTAACATTCACACCCAAAAATAGCTTTGGGCTGTCTTATATTTATTTATTTAACATAACTAAATTGCTAGTTTACAAAAAAAAATATTTTACAAAATTCTTACAAAAGTGTATATTAAGATTTTAATTAATTGCAAAAAAAATGTTGATTTAAATTTACATGAATTAATTGTTGTTTTATCAAACAAATTGTTATATTTGTTATTGTAAAAATTAAATACTTTAAACATATTATTTAAAGGAGAACATTTTTCGTAATTGGTACGATAGTTTTGAATAAGTATAGTTATCCTGTATGTTCCTCAAGTTTCTTTGTGGAATATTAAAGTTAATACGAGACAGAAGGTGCAAAGAGTCTATGTTACCGTTGATTAATTTTACAATGAAAACAAAATATGTTTATGAAACAAAACTGCCTAAAATACATTTCCCTAAAGGACGGAAATAAAAGGTATTTATATCAATCTAATAAAAATTTACTGCATTGAATTATTTTAGAAATAATAGGTTTTCGCTCTTTTACTCGGTTTCATGTTAAATTTTTGTTTGCCTATGTATTTAACAATAATTTGACCATAGGGAAAACTTTAAGGGCCAGTTGTACAATAGTGGTTCAGCCTCGGTTCAAGATTTTAATTCACCGATTTCGGCGGATTAACTAAAGATCAACGCTGGTTCAAGTATGTAATTGGTTATTATAACACACTTGAACAGTAATCCACTGTTGAAACTCAATTAACCCGCCGAAATCGATGGATACAAATTGCTGAACCACGGTTTAAATATTTGTACAACTGGCCCTAAGAGGTTAGAGAATGTCAGGGAAATTTATGTTGAAAAAAAGTAACAACTATATAATTTGTTTAAAAAAAAAATGTTAGGCGTATGAACATATTATCAAACATTAATATGTTTGTCATTTATGATCTACAATCTTTTTCTATTTTATTCTTCTTTTTTTTAATAATTTTTTTCTTCCAGAGGTTGTTCCTGGAAATATTCGTAATGCCGATCATTTCATTAATTTTCTTCGGCGTTTTGTTGAGTACATCAAAACTCGGCTTCGTGTCCATAACGTTGTCCAAGAATCACCAGCCAGCTTTCTTAAAGATATTGCAGCAAAAATCTGTGCAGATAGGAAACCTTTAAGATTCTGTGCGGAACGACTAGCAAGCCTTTTAAGGACACTTGAAATAACTGACATGACTGAATATGGTGCTCTAGTTGTGGTAATAAAATTCTTTAAATATGTACTCTTGAAGACAAATCTTCGACTGAATGCTTATTAATTTTCTTTTAAAGATAACACATTTTGCCACATTGGTGTCAACATACACAAAGGGTTTTACAATCATAATTGAACCTTTTGATGATAAAACTCCTACCGTTGCGAATCCTATTCTATATTTCAGCTGTTTGGATTCATCAATTGCAATGGCTCCAATTTTCTCGCGGTTTCAAAGTGTTGTTATTACTTCAGGTACATTATCTCCAATGGATATGTATCCTAAGATTTTGGATTTTGATCCTGTTGTTTTAAGTTCCTTTACTATGACACTGGCAAGGCCATGTTTGTTACCAATGGTAAGTTTTGTGAGATATGTACATAGATTATTCAAAAACACCTTCTTTATATTTGTTATAAGATTGTATCCAAAGGCAATGACCAAGTAGCGATATCATCGAAGTTCGAAACACGTGAAGATACTGCTGTAATAAGAAACTATGGCCAACTTTTAGTGGAAACAGCAAAAATTGTCCCTGATGGTATTGTTTGCTTTTTTACATCGTATTTGTATTTAGAATCGGTAGTGGCATCGTGGTATGACCAAGGCATTGTAGATACTCTGTTGCGTTATAAACTTCTCTTTATTGAAACACAAGACAACGCAGAAACGAGTTATGCACTTATGAATTACGTTAAGGTGAATAATAATAAAATAACAATATTTAATCTTTAAGTTAACAAATTTTTATTTTTAAAGGCTTGCGATTGTGGACGTGGTGCTGTACTTCTGGCCGTTACTCGGGGAAAAGTATCTGAAGGAGTGGATTTCGATCATCAATATGGAAGAGCTGTTCTTATGTTCGGTATTCCTTATGTTTATACTCAATCAAAGATACTAAAAGCCCGACTACAATATCTCAGAGATAATTTTCAAATCAATGAAAATGATTTTCTTACTTTTGATGCTATGCGACATGCAGCTCAGTGTGTTGGTCGAGTACTTCGTGGTAAAACCGATTATGGTATTATGATATTCGCCGATAAACGTTTTTCTCGCCAGGATAAACGTGGTCGTTTACCAAAGTGGATTCAGGAATATTTAGTGGATAGCTACTGTAACTTAAGTACAGAAGAAGCTATGCATTTAGCTAGAAGATGGTTAAGGCAAATGGCACAGCCGTTCACACGAGAAGATCAACTCGGCATATCTTTGCTTACATTGGAGCAATTAGAGAACTCTGAAAGGCAAAAACTAGAAAAGCAGTCTAAAAACAATAATTGATTAAGCATATTGTATTTAAAGCGATATTATAACAAAGCACACAAATCAACTGGACTTTAACTTGTATTTTATTAATTTATTATTATCTAGTGCGCTTTAATATAGGTTTAAAAAAAATTACATGCATAATTGTCGGTAAACAGTTAAAATCATCATCATCACTTTAACTAACTAGTGCCGATAGGATTGACTTAATTTTCTGAACATATATTAAATGCCCAATCCATCATTTCTCTTAGAAAATGAAACATTTCTACAAACTCTGAGCGCAATTATGGTGGATTGTAATTAAATTAAATATATAAATTAATTTAGAATTACGACACCCTTTCGTATTTTCATATAAAATGCATAACTAAATTTCAACTGCAGGCCACCGGTATGTCCACACGGTCACTGTCTGGATTAGTCGAAAAAAAAGTGCTTCTCGCAATTTTATCCTTCCAGGATAGACAAACAGACAGACACTGTTTTTCTTTAATCTTCGTAGGTACATAGCGTTTTTGGGCAGTCTTCCGGCAGGTTTTTTTTCATTTGTTGTTTAGAACTAAAAATAATAGTAGCTGCCGTACAAATATTTTTAGCAAAAAATGTGCCCACAACTTTAAAAAAAAAATTCAGTAATTTTTTATAAAAAGGCTACCATTTTATTAAAAAAAAATCCGAAAAATGGTTATAAATGGTACCTCCCACAAAACCATTTTTTTTATTGGTTTAACTGATTTCGATCAATTTTTTTGTGTAGAATGTTTCCAAAAGTTTTAAAAGAATTGTATACCAAAATTTTCTAAATTTTTTTTTGGTCTTATAAAAAAGTTAAATTTTTTTTTGAGAAGTTAATGATTCGGAAATGACGATCGATTTTTTTTTAAACTTGGCATCCAGCAGGTTTTTAACACCATCTAGCAGATTTTAAATTATTGTTATTCTTATAACCAAAAATAACGATACCTCCCATACAAGTGTTTAAAAACCAGTAAGAAAACCTCATTTTTCTCAAAAAAGGCTCCTACGATTTTGATTAAAATTTTTAAGTCAACTAATACTAGTACGATCTACCATATTATTGAAAAAAAAATGTGTCTATCGATTAAAAATGGTACCTCTCATAGAACCATTTCTTTGGTTTTCGACTATCTCATTATCTGCTGCACCGAATTTAATGAATTTTTTTTTACACACGACCTTCTAATAAGTTTGAATAATATTGCATATCAAAATTAAAAAAAAAAATAAATTGAAAATGTGTAGATGATGTTTTTTCAAAATTAATTTTTTAACTCCGCATTACTAAACGCCAAAAAAGTGTGTACCAGTTTTATTTTTTTAAAAATGTTAACAAAATTGCATGTACAAAAAAAAATATTAAAAAAAAAATCTCCAACGATTTTACATATTTTTCTTCATTAACTGAGATTTGTTTAAGAAAGCAGATGGTATGCATCGCGTAGGTGTCAAATCAATTTCAGAGGTTGTTCAATCACTTTGTTTCTAATTATATTGATTTTTTTAACAATTTTTCAGTATAAAACTAAGTTCCATGCATAAACACTATACCAATTATTTACTTAAGAGGCCTTTCCTTATATTTGAAGAAAAACCGAAAAATCGATGATTCGCTCTACAATTTCACGAAGGCGTTTGTGTGCGTATGGCAATAATTTAAAAAGCATATGAAAGAACCATTTATCTTTAAACGTGTGAAACCAGTTTTTGAATAGTTGGCACACAGCAAAATATATTAAAAAAATGTACTGATGTATTTTCAGATTTTTGCTGAAATTGCTTATACGTCTACAAGTTCATAGATAAATTAGTCCTTTGATTAAAACGAATTCGGTCTTATTTTAAAGGTATTAAAAGTATCTTCAAACGTGTGAGAGCCAAAAATCATAAAACAGTAAGATTTCGAAAATATATTGATTTAAAAAACAAAAAATACAGTTTTTCAACTCGTTTTTTCTAATATATATTTAAATAATTTTGTTCTCGAACTAATTTAAAACATTTATATTTTTAAATTCAAATTCAATCAAAAAAATTAATCATTAACTATGTATTTTATATAAAAGAATAATTTTTTAAAACCTCTACCTAAAAAAAATTTATCAAGATTTTAGTTCAGACACAAATCATTTGTTTTTGGCCGCTAGAGTGTGTATGAAAAGGAAAATAAAAAAAAAATCTAGACAGTGCATTTTTAGTTTGTAGGTATCTGATGTAATGAAGTGTGCGGTATATTTTGATTGCTTGGTATTGGTGGGGTAGGCGTTTTGTGTTTATTTGTTTTGTTATTTTTTTTTTGTTATTTTTTTTTAGAAATCTAATAGGTACATAAAATATAAAATTTTTGTTTGTCAATTTCATTTGCGTATTATGCAATTTTATGATTTCTGTTACTTATGGTTGCAGGTTTTTCAAGTACTTTTGAATTATACTGAAAACTTGGCTCGATATTTTCAATTCTATCAAAAGTAATAGGTGTAAATGGAAGTTTATATATCTACATAAATGTAGAAGAGAATCTGAGTAGGTAGAAACTAGAAGGTATTTATATTTGTTTTATCAAAGCCACAAAGTGACATATGTAATTCATAGTTTTTTTTTTATTGTAGATAAAAAAAATTGTTTTTCAGGCATAAATATCATTTTAAAGGAGAGGTAAAAAAAACATCCACCACCAATTATGTATACCTATTCATCACATTTCCAGGTCACTGAAACCCACACAACCAACGGTTGATCTCCGCATTCAAGAGTGTGTGTAGGTATATTGTTTGTGTTTTTTTCTTCTTTGTAGCACAATAGAAACAAAAAAATTCAGTACGATCGCCAAAGAAGAAAAGAGAACACATTAAATTTTTTTTGTTTTGATACGAGTGCTTTACTTGTGTGTTGTTTTTTATGCAAAAAAAAAAGAGTTTCGTTGGCAATGCAGGCATTTTTTTCTTTAGCTTAGTGTGACCCACAGTACACATATTAAAGGTAATATCATTAGCGTTTTCATTTTTGTTCAGTTCTGCGCATCTGTCAAAAGCGAGGTATTATGGTGGTAAAATGGTGGAGTTAGCGAATAGCCATTTTTAATTTTTTGACATTTTCAACTTTGACAACCTGCGCAATATATTACCTTTAATATGTGTACTGTGAGTGTGACCTAGGTACTTTTATTATATTAGTTTTTGGTTATCTTTTTGTTGTCATTTATAAATTCACATCAACTGGTCATACTGATTTGGTGTTGTCTGTTTGTTTAGCAAGTTTGTACTACCTACATTTTCTGCATAGATTTTATTTTAGATTTTATATGTATATTATATAGTATGTATATTGTACATATTATGTAAAATATTTTAAATTAGCCAGGAAGAGTAAGCTCAACAATAGAACTAACAATTTTGTCGAATTTAGAAATTTTAGCTTCAAAATAGTAGGATGTTGATAGCGATTGAATTTATTCTTTTTTTCTGAAATAGAAAGAGACTTATTTTTGTAAATATGCATTTCGTTTGGCTTGGATTAATAATTGAAAGAAATGTTTAGAATAAAAAAGGTAAGTAGGTATAGTTATGCTATGTGTACCTAAGTTGTATGATATACGTATAGGTAAGTGAGATTCACAATGTTATGGCATAAAGGCGACATAAATAGGTACCTAATCCTTCAATTTATTTATTGTAAATTGTAATTGAAAGTAAATTCGTTGATTGTAGGTACCTACTTAGTTCCATAGATAAAAATAAAATCTAGACTGAATTTATTGTACCTATAAATAAAAACTAAGTAAAGTAATAGAAACTGAACCTAAAATAAAATTAATATAAAATTTAAATCAATGTTTAAAATGTTAAATCTTACATTTGTTTAAAATAAAAATATAATATATACATATGCACAGAAGATGTAGGAAGAAAGGTTAGTATTTTCAAATAAATAAGATTTTTTTATTTTTAGGTCTTTTCCACACCACCCATGAGGTAAGACTATGGGTGCGTTTTTTTTTAAAGTGGTATAATATCATATCATAGATGAAAATACTATTTGCGACCATGGGTAACTTTGTATGGAGTTTGGGCCCACTTTCAACATTGCTCAACAGTGATGAAACTTATGTCATATGAAAGCGTATGGAGAGCACTTTATTTCAGTATATGGCAGCTAAATTGAAATCGAGCGCAAAAGTTGTGTTTTGGCACATTTAAAAAAAAAAGTATTTAAAATGCAAACAAAATATTTAAAAAAAAAAGGAAAAACTAATTTTTTTTTATCTACAATAAAAAAAAACTATAAATTACATATTTCACTTTGTGGCTTTGATAAAACAAATATAAATACCTTCTAGTTTCTACCTACTCAGATTCTCTTCTACATTTATGTAGATATATAGACTTCCGTTTACACCTATTACTTTTGAATTGAAAATATCGAGCCAAGTTTTCAGTATAATTCAAAAGTACTTGAAAAACCTGCAACCATAAGTAACAGAAATCATAAAATTGCATAATACGCAAAGGGTATGGACAAACAAGAAACCTATATTTTAGGTACTATCAGAATTTCTAAAAAAAAAAATAACAAAACAAATAAACACAAAACGCCTTTCTCTTCAAAATTTGTGTTCTCTCAACTCAACCAAAAAAAATTTTTTTTCTTGTTCTCATGCTTCTGTCTGTTTTTTTTGGTACACTTTATTTTAATCCAACTCCAAGAATGGAGATAGATTTCTTATAATGTGCAAGAAAAAAAGTCATGTGTATGTTGTGTATTCAGATTGTATGGATTGGTATTTTTTTGTGTATCCATGAAGGAATATTTTTGCAATTGTGTCTCATGAAGATTTTCTTGACGTCGCGTTGCATGAAGTCAAGGAATAAAGAAATCAGTGATTATGAAAGTTTTTAATTTTAAGATTTTTGTGACTGTTACAGGTGTTTACTTTTGTTATTCATAAGTGCGCTTGAGATTTTTATTTATTAAATGCCTCTTATAGGATATGAGGAAACTTATTAAATTCTGTAGATGATTTATTTAAAATAAAGTGGTCAAATAAATGCAAACCTTTTACAATTTTATACTTTTTGATTAATGATTAGGTATGTCGTAGGGGTCTGGTGTGTACACAGGTACAGGTTTGTTGATACTTTTACTGCAATTCTTGGATAATATAAACAAATTTACGTGCTGGGAATTAAAGTATTTTAATACCTACGTACCTATACCTACACAGGGTTCATGACGTAATCTCGAAAAAAAAATATTTTTTAATCCAGAATGAAGAAATCTCGAAAGACTAGGTAGGTAAGGTGCCTACATATGTATGTAGGTATATCTAGAAAAAAATAACAAAAAAAAATATTATTCGAGATTTTTTTTGTCACTTAAGCAGCCTTATTTATTAGATTTCACTAATACTCGTTTCAACCTCGGAATAGTTAAACCGAGTCGAAGCACTTACTCCGTCTTTACGCCACGTCAAATAAATTCTTATTTATAAAATATTTTCTTGGCGGTTTTAATTACACCGTCCTTATGTCAAATATATTACCAAACAAATGACCAATATATAACTCTGGTTATTATAAAAGTAAACAAACCCCAGCTGATTTCCAAACTTATTCATTTTAAGTTATTATTATTGGTGGTATAACAAAATAAAAGAAAACGGCCTGAAAACTGGGATAGTTCACAAAAGGTATGTGAATAAATAATTTGCAGATTACAACAGATAAAAACAAATATATTTGTTTATGTTCATAGATACTTCATCATCGCTAGGCCGAACTATAGCTATTAATTTTTTCATATTTTCTTTCGAAAATCGGTACTTCGAGCGGAAATCTTCATCTCAGTGCCATGGGATTAAAACGAGTTTTGTACTGCTTAGCGTTTAAAGAATTTAAATCTATTATAAATGCAAAATAAACATCCCTTTTTTTCTTACAATTAGTAACAAACAAATAAAAAAATTCTTCTACACTCTTTTTAGTTTCTAAATGTCATGTCAAATTGAAATTTAGATACTAAAACGGCTTTACTACGGCTTTATTCCTACTATGTACCAGTTTTAGCTTACTCCGCCTCTAATACTCGTTTATTTTTTTTATAATATAATAGGTTTTTCAGGATTAGAGACGTTGTAAAGTCGGAGTAAATTCACTCCGTCGCTAAAACGAGTTAATAAATAAGGCTGAAGGAGTTTAAGCTCAAGTAAAACTCATTTTAGGTAGGTATAGTAGGTACTTAGATATATTCAGTTTATTATGCAATTTATTTTTCTGGGCTCACTTTTTGTGGCGTCACTTGTAAATTAGTTGTCGCACTTCGAGCTCTGTGAATATTACACAATGTAAGAAAATAAATCTTAATTGAAATTCTGTGCGTTTTACAAAACAAAAAAAAGTAAGTAATCTAGGTATGTATTTATTTTTGAGGCATTGGTTACAAACGCGAACCATAGTTTCAAAAATTAATAGGTACCTATATCTATATTTTTACATTTGAGGTTTTTTTTAGATTTTTGTGTTTCTAGATTTTTTCAATTCTAGATTTTTGCTATCGAGATTTTTACTTTCGAGATTTTTGCTTTCTAGAATCTAGATTATTGCTTTCTAGATATCGTGGTAAGCCCGTCCGTGAACAAGAATTTTGCACGCTTTTTGAAGAAAATAAAAACTATAGGTAGCTATACCAAATTTTTGGGTTGTTTTCATATTAGTCCATTGAAATGTTACATTGGCCTCGCATTTAGTATAGGACAAGGTTTTTTTTATTGTGTAGGGTGCATCAATGTGAGTATACGAAGTGATTTTTGGGGCTGTAGCCCCCTCCAATTTGGCCGCTGTGGAGACCGGTGCAAACAGGTCCTAAAAGGAATGACACAGAGAGACCGAGTACACACGTGCAGCCGTCTGAGAGTCAGTCGTGTGTAGATCGTCATGATAAGTAGATGTCGTTTGGAGAGCTTATCTTAATAAATGAATTACGTTTATGTTAAATTACTTCGGTTGTTTTATTTAGTAGTTCTGAAAAATATAGGAGGTTAATACATTGGCGACGAGAGAAAAAAAAATTAATAAATAAATAAAAAAAGAAGTGCGCGCAAAGTGATAAATAAATTTGAACCTTCGATATCAGAAATGGTAACACTAAATTTCTTTTGTTTCTGAGGTAATTCCATTAAATTGGAAAAAAAATTGAGATATTTCCATCTGGGGTAATTCCATTAAATTGGAAATATTATGTTCTGACATTTAATTGTAGAGAAGTTAAACATGAAGATGGATGGAGCGTTCTGATATCACATTTATTTTACAGAAAAAAAAAGTACGTAGAAACGCATTAAATTGCGAAGATCAAATTTAATAATTTTGGAAACGGAATATTATTACATTCAATTGTGAAAAAAAAAATCACATTCAATTGTGGAAAAGGGTAAATTGAAAAACACGAGGAGTATGAAACTCGATGAGAGTCTATTTTTGTTTTTTTTTACAGAAAAAAAAAAAAACAAATTATTCAGAAGCACAATAAATCACAGCGAATAGGTTTGCTGTTTTGCATTTAATTGCACTAAAGAGTAAGGAGAATTGGAAGATGAGTGACATCAAGCCTTTCCTTTGTGAGACATTGGATAAATCCATAATTCGGGTTGAATGGGAAAAATGGCTTCGGTCATTTTCATTATACTTAGAGGCTGAAGAAATCGGGGATCAAATTAAAAAACGAAAGAAATTACTGCATTTAGGGGGGCCACAGCTCCAAGAGGTGATATTTAATATTCCCGGAGCTTTAATTGAACCAAAAGACGGACAAGACGTTTTCAAGACATTGGTTGAAAAACTGAATAATTATTTTTCTCCTCAGAGAAACTCTATATTTGAAAGGCATCTGTTTAGATCTTTAAGACCAGACCAAAGTGAAAATTTTAGCAAATTTATTTTGAGGTTACGAAATCAAGCAGCTAAATGTTCATTTGGGGAATCAAAGGAAGAAATTTTAGAAATAAATCTGAAAGATAAGGTTATAGATTCATGGGCATCGGCGGACCTTAAGAAAAGATTATTGGAAAAAGAGCATTCGTTTACCGAGATAATTGAAATGTGTTGCGTCTACGAACAAATAAATAGTCAAACGGAAACGATGTTACAACCAACTTCGACTTCCATAGTTAACAACGTTTCATCTCGAACTAAGAACTGGAAAGAGGAAACTGGCAACGGTTGCAGTAGATGTGGTCGCCAGAATCATTCCAGCAACTATCCGAGTTGTCCAGCTAAACACTCAAAATGTAATAAATGTGGGTTAATTGGACATTTTGCTCGTAAGTGCAAAACAAAAGCGAGTAAACGTAAGGCTAGTACCTATGAAGTGGGGTCGGAAAAACGGCAAAAATTTGGTTCATCAAAAGTCAGATTGATATCTGATGAAGCCATGAACGAAGGGCTAGATCAGTTGGGTGAACATCATTGTTTTAGAATAATGAAAGAGGATGAGAGTTACATGAGCGAAATAATAAATTGTGCCATTGGGGGCCAAAATATATCAATGGTTATTGACTCAGGATGTCGATTCAATCTGGTGAGTGAAGATGACTGGTGTAAACTTCAAAGACATGGGGCTGTTGTTTGGAATGTACGGGAAGAGTCAACAAATAAATTTCGGGCGTACGCCGGCAAGGACTTACTTAAGGTAAAGGCTGTGTTTGACGCACCTGTTTGTGTGGAAAAGAGGGAGGAGCTGATTTCTTCATTCTATGTGATTGAGAGTGGAAGACAATCACTGCTAGGTCGTGATACAGCCATACGTTTGAGGGTTTTGAAATTGGGTTTAGACATAAATAGTATCGAAAACAATCAACCGTTTCCAAAAATAAAAGGTATTAAAATAAAGCTGTCTATTGATGAGACGATAAAACCAGTACAACAGCCACTTCGACGAGTACCAGTTGCTATGGAAGAGAAAGTTGAGGCGAAAATCAAAGAGGCTTTAGAACTAGATATCATTGAACCAGTGTTAGGACCAAGTCCTTGGATTTCCCCAATCGTCATTGCTAATAACGGGGAAATTAGATTATGCATCGATATGCGCAGGGCAAATACTGCAATATTAAGGGAAAACTATCCACTACCAACGTTTGAGTCGTTCATGACCAAATTGAAAGGAGCTAAATATTTCACACGACTGGACCTAAAAAGTGCATATCACCAGCTGGAATTAGACGAAGATAGCAGGCATATCACTGCATTTATAACACATAAAGGCGTGTTTAGATATAAGAGACTTTTGTTTGGGGTGAACTCAGCACCTGAAATTTTCCAAAGGATAATGGAAAACCTACTTGCATCTTGCGAAAGGTCTCTTAATTATTTAGATGACGTTGTAGTATCGGGACGTACGGAAAAAGAACATGATAATGAAGTTAAAAAGGTATTACATATTTTCAATGGGTATGGAGTATCTTTGAATGAGGAAAAATGTGTATGGAAAGTCCAAGAAATGAAATTCTTAGGGCATATTTTGAATACGATTGGTATAAGCCCAGATCCAGACAAAATAAAAACCGTTTTAGAATTTCGTGCCCCAGAAAACAAAGAAGAAACGAGGAGTTTCCTTGGCCTTGTAACATATTTAGGAAAGTTTATACCAGATTTAGCTAATATTACCGACCCTCTGCGAAGTTTGATAAAGAAGGATACAAAGTTCATTTGGAAAGATACTCGGCAAAAGTCCTTCCAGCGGTTAAAAGAGGCCTTGGCAAATTTGTCAACCCTATCATACTTTAATCCAGAATACTGCATCCGTCTGATTGCAGATGCTAGCCCGGTTGCTCTTGGCGCAGTCTTAATTCAATTTGAAAACGAATATCCACAAGTTATATCGTTTGCTAGCAAGAGTTTGTCCGAGGTAGAGAGGAGATATTCTCAGACCGAAAAGGAAGGCCTAGCTCTGGTATGGGCTGTGGAACGTTTTCATTACTATTTGGCTGGAATAGAGTTTGAACTGGTGACCGACCACAAACCCTTAGAGGCAATTTTCAAACCGACATCTAAGCCTCCAGCCCGAATAGAAAGGTGGGTACTACGACTGCAAGCTTTTAAGTTCAGGGTAATTTATCAGGCTGGCAAACTTAATATAGCTGACTCTTTTTCGCGACTATGTAAAATTCAAAATTCCTACACATTTGATCAACATGGTGAAAGTTCTGTCTTTGCAATATTAGAGAGATCCGTCCCAAAAGCAATGACAATTTCACAAATCGCCGAAAACAGTAAAACTGACCTCGAACTAATGGAAGCAATTATAAATGTGAAACAGGAATCTTGGGAGCAAAAAGCATCAAACTGCTACTTTCCTTTCCGACAAGAACTTTGCGTCGTAGGCGACATTCTTCTGAGGGGAACTAGGATTGTAATACCACGAGTGTTAAGGCCACAAATTCTAGAACTGGCACACGAGGGTCACCCGGGTGAAAGTGTCATGAAACGGAGAGTTCGATCGAAAGTGTGGTGGCCATTGGTTGATAGAGATGTTGAAAGTTTTGTTAAACGCTGCCGTAATTGCCTAATCGTATCCAGACCTACACAACCAGCTCCGATGAAGAGACACATCTTTCCAAACAGCCCGTGGTCTTGGCTGTCTATGGACTTGCTTGGACCACTTCCCAACAACGATTATATTTTTGTTATCATCGACTATTACTCGCGATATCAGGAATTAAAATTTCTGAGAAGAATAACCTCAACCGATATTATAAATAGCCTGGAAGAAATATTTTGTAGATTGGGTTACCCT
Source organism: Epistrophe grossulariae (assembly GCA_929447395.1). Classification (NCBI taxonomy): domain Eukaryota; kingdom Metazoa; phylum Arthropoda; class Insecta; order Diptera; family Syrphidae; genus Epistrophe; species Epistrophe grossulariae. Next base: position 77,350,604 of record OV839566.1, read on the forward strand.
AAGTCGATAACGGCTGACAACGGCCGTCAGTTTGTTAGCGAAGAGTTCAAAAGATACTGTGGGAATAATAATATAACACTAATAACATCTCCTCCTTACTGGCCACAAGCAAACGGAGAAGTGGAAAACATGAACAGATCGATTTTGAAACGTCTCCAAATAGCAAACTCAAAGGGAGTTGAGTACAAAAAAGAAATTCAAAATTGTATATTAATGTATAACGTGACACCTCATGGAACAACCGGTAAAGCTCCTTCTGAGCTCCTCTATGGCCGGCTTATTCGAGACAAAATCCCGTCGGTAGAAGATATAGATGAGGAAACCATAGATTCAGAAGCAAGAGATATGGATGCGATAAGAAAACAAAAAGGGAAGGAAAGAGAGGACAAACGTCGTGGAGCGAGAGATCCTGAGATAGAAGTGGGAGACAAGGTCTTACTCCGAAACCTGGTGGTCGCAAATAAGTTAATTTCGAATTTCGATGAAACCGAGTTTAATGTTATTAACCTGAAGGGTAATGAAGTTACGGTACAGAGTGGGGATAAAATATATAGGTGGAATGTTAGCCATGTGAAGAAAATACCTCCCCAACAAGGAGTCATTATTCAGCCTAATACAAACTCTTCTAATTTCACAGGTAACGAATCAATGACAGTTCCAGACAAAAACAATCAAGCCACAACATCAGCAGCAACCCCGTCAGAAGAACTTCCAATAGGGTCCCAATCATCTGGATTGACATTGAAGCTGAAAATATAGGAGGGATGTGGAGACCGGTGCAAACAGGTCCTAAAAGGAATGACACAGAGAGACCGAGTACACACGTGCAGCCGTCTGAGAGTCAGTCGTGTGTAGATCGTCATGATAAGTAGATGTCGTTTGGAGAGCTTATCTTAATAAATGAATTACGTTTATGTTAAATTACTTCGGTTGTTTTATTTAGTAGTTCTGAAAAATATAGGAGGTTAATACAGCCGCCATATTGAAAAAGGGGAAAGAACCCCTTTTCACAATATCTTAAGAAATACAGCTCTGACAAAAAAAAAATTGTAGCCCTTTTTTGTAGAGAATTTAATTCTTTAGAATTTTGGTTCAGAGACCTTTTTATCGTTCAATTGAAAATAAAAAAGATATAGCCAATAATCGACGAACATTTTCAAAAAACCTTACTTTAAAGGGTAATAACTTTTTTCTAGCACTTTTATTGTAAAAAACACTGAAGATGTTTTTTGTAGATCATTTTATTGCGAACAATTTTGTATACCCAGTTTTCAAATTCCATCATTCTACAATGGGTTCACACCAAGAAGTAACCTTTTTTGTATTGTTTTTGTTTTTTTTTTTGTACTGATGGGTGATGGGTATAAGGGGCACCAAGAAGCTAGAGCAAGTAGGTTGGCTTAAGACAAGAAAAAAATCATACATGAGGGGGGTCTATTTTCCCCCGGGAGGGGCAATTTTCTAAAAAAATTACTTAAAACAGAAAAAAAATTTTTGGAAAGCCAGAAATCTCTTCTTTAATCTTTGAAAAATATTTTTTCAAAAACTATTCACTAACACAACTTAATTTAAAATAAAGATTAAAGAAGACATTTCTGGCTTTCCAAAAAGGTATAGCATGGCATTGTATGTTTAACCTTTGTTTTTTAATATTTTTTCCGTTTTAAGTCAATTTTTTAGAAAATTGCCCCTTCCGCCTAAACGGGGGAAAATAGACCCCCCTTCCATACCATTTTTTTTCTTGCCTAAGTTCAACCTACACGCCCTATCTTATTTTCACACCTTATGCAAATCACACTGTATAGTAAAAGCGGCTTTAGCACCTGAACTATTCCATTTGTCGATATTTTCTACTGATATTTTTTTACAAGGGGATTGTGATAAAAACTTGTTAGTTGTTATCCAAATTTCTGAAATTTTTAATCCTTTTTTAAATATAGAATGTCAAAAAATCGATTTTATCAATCCCTATACACTATTCTAAAAAAGACCGTTATCATTTCTTGGCGCCTAAGTTATCGTACTCTTATCGTACATTTTATGTAGTATAAAGGAAGAAAATTTAATTTTTTTAATTTGGATTTGTTTGTTTTTATTTTATAAAAGGTATACCTAGTCGAATGTTATTTGAGAGTAGGTATGTACCTATCTACATACCTATATTCCAATATTTGTTGTAATTTGTAATAAGCTATGAAGATGCAAACGAAATGTCGTTCGGTTTATTGCTCCGGTATAAAGCTTATTGTATCTAAAACCTGTATCTACCCCACTCCTGGTTTCTTTATTATGATAGGTGTTCACTGTTCAATGAATAAAAAAATGGACTTTGGTTTATTTTTTTTGGAAAATAAAATCAAAAAAAATCGTAGCTTAAAAATATTTGTTTGTATTCTATGCTAATAAAAAAAAATAATACAAAAATCCTGACAGCATAAGCTTCTTGGACAACACAAATATGGTACCTACCTACCTACCTCACATTTCATTCTCATAACAAAAAAAATGGAAACCAAATTCTCATATTTTTGCTTGCTCATAACTATTTTGTCTGTAGTTGAAATTATAATTTACATAGATTCTGTTTACAAACCACCTTCGCATACAAACAAAAATCAGTTTGACTTGACCTACAGAAATTTTTTTCTCTTTATTTCTTTTTGACATTACCCACAAAATAAGTGGATGTAGCTTTATGGTAGAGCGCAGCGCTCGCTTAGTCCCCTATTACACGATGATTCTTTGCGTCTGACTCTTTTTTCGAATTTCTCTTTGAAAATCATCCTGTGAGTCGCACGCTATTACACGATGATTCTTTGCGCCTGAGGCTTTTTCGGATTTCCCTTTGAAAATCATCAAAATAAAGTTATATAAAAAGAAACGTCAAAAAGAGTCTCGGAAATCTTGGCCCACGACTCACAGGGCAACTGGTCTTCCGTCTCATCTTTTTTCTCTTTCGCACACGTTATGTTCGAAAAGAGTCAGACGCAAAGAATCATCGTGTAATAGGGGACTTAGCAGTACCCAGAAAAACACTTTTTTTTATTTCATTTTATCATCAACACATTCCCATTCTATTTATAATGCTGCCTCTGGTTCATGTTTGATTCGATCTACAACATTCATTTTCGAAGAAAAGCCATCATGTGGCAGCTAGATTTACTAAAAATTCGAAATATTTGAAAATAACGACTATTTATTGCAAAACAGACCTTTGAAAAATTTGTTATTTCTAACAAAATTTAAGTTTTTGTGCTAGTTTTTTTTAGTGAATTTGTTTATTAGAAATTTTTTGTCATTATGAGAAAGTTTTGGGTTATTTGGTTTATTTCTTGTTATTTAAAAATACAATTGAAAAATAAAAAATTTGTCACTTTTCAAAAGCAAATATTTCAAAAAAAAGGATCAAATTCAAAAATCGGTGCCCAAGGCATTGAAGCCCTAATCAATACCTTTAAAATGATATACATTTTATATATGTACTCCTCTCCTGTTCTGAAATCGTTAAGCATCCATTTGTCAGTTTTGCGTGATTTTTATAAAACCTCTTACTGGATTTTTGAAATAAGACGAAAACAAAATCCAAAATCAAAAATATAGCCCCAAGACTTTGAAGCCAAAATGTCATTCTTTCATATGCAATTTAAATTTTGGCCATATATGGTCCCGTGGCGGAGATCCTTCGGAATCCATTTTGCCAATTTTCCATATTTCTCAAAAATTTGGGTAGAGGCCTCTTAACGATCCAACTATTAGAATAAAAGTTATCAGCCAACCAAACTTACCATATGAAGGCACCTTAACAAATTATGAATGAAAAATACCTACCACAAACGTGCATACCTACATATGTATAGCAAATTTTTTCCCGATGCGACCCAATTTGCCAAGGTTATGCTGTTTTGTTGCACACACTCCCCCGTCTTTAGAATTACTATCTCCCTCCACCCAGTATATTCTTAGCAACATTTTTTTTATTTTTTTTCTTGTGTTGTTGTATCAACAATTCACACGTATTCACGGACAGGGAATTTAATAGAGTTTTCTCTCATTGAGCTAAAATAAAATTTTAGGGTGTTTTAGGCAAGGGGGGCACGAGTCGGTTCTCTAGATAATATAGGTACTCTATGGCTTTTACAATGAGATACAACACACAGTGACACAGCCTGCTTTTTTGTCTTTATTACCTATTATTACCCATCTCCATATAAACTCATGCAGGATACAGGAAAAAGAAAACGAGACGAGCCAACAAATTTTATTCGCTTCGTAATTCGTTAATGCGCACGTAGCTACATGTGTATGGTGTTATTTCTTTCGTGTAAACGAAAAGATTTTTATAATGAATACGAAAAATAATATGAAATCTGGTATGAAATGTTATATTGGGGGATGCAATATTTCAAGAAGGCTGAATCCAGAAGCGAAAATGTTTAAATTTCCGCTTCTAGATTCACCTATGTGTCAAATTGGGAGAGAAAAATGCGGAATAACTGAAAATAATTCCAACAAAAAATTATTTATTTGTGACCGCCACTTTTTTTCTGAGGACATTGGGAAAAAAAATTAAAGAACGGTGCCGTGCTTATAATGAATTTAAACGTTCCTGTTGACCAGGACCCATGTTCTGTAACTCGGCGATAACTTTTCGAGGCGATAAACGGCGAAAAATGGAACAAAACCCACAGGATTCCTATGAGTTTTGTTCCATTTTTGTTCCATTTTTCGCCGTTTCTCGCCTCGAAAAGTTATCGCCGAGTTACAGAACATGGGTCCAGGGGTCAGGAGTTTGATATAGCACCTAATTATTTTAGTTTAAAAGAATTGCCTATACTCTGTTCAATTTATATTTGCAGGACAGGGAAGATAGGCTATTTGCCTTTTAGTCTCACCATTATGGAATTCAATAAGCTATCTTCATTTTAAAGCTCTTATAGGGTTGCAGTAGTGAGCATTTAAAATTGCCGCAAATCTCACAAAAATATCGATAGAGTTACCAACTATTTATTAATATACGCATATTTTATAATCAAAAACAATGATATCCTAAATAAATTTAATCTATCTTTTTCCACACCTCTCTGAAAGACAATAGCTAACAATTTGTATAACTGCATTTTAATTTTTAACTGTTTTTCCATACATAAAAGGAAATCCTAAAACATGAAAACAGAAAAACACCAAGTAGAAATATTTGCTACCAAAAGCTCTAAGAAAGCTTAAATCCTGAAAGTTACATTGCAAAAACCAAAGAATATGCCATATGAATTTCCATCAACTGGGCAATGGTAACTCTGATTCAAAGTGTTTTTTTTTTTAGTAAACACAATGTCAACAAGGGTTGGTTGCAAATTTGCGATCAGTCTCCTTTCACCCGGGGAGCAGATAGGTTATGGTGGGATAGACGTGAGCTCAAAGAAGATTACACAAACAATTTAAATGTAACTTAGTGATTCTGTTTCTTACTTCAGTGGCAATTTCTTAAGTTAAGGTGCCGTGCAAGCAGCAACAGGCACCAGTGTTTTTGAAAAAGCTCTTCCATAAGGCCTGTACTGCAAATATAAATTGAACAGAGTATAGAAAAAGGAATTCTTCCGATAGTAATATGTCTCTAGAAGTTGTTTGCACAAGTTGCGAAAAACATAATAAATTAACTGCGTTTTACAGAAAAAAAAAATACTTTTCATGGAAAACAAAATAGAAAATTAAGGCAAAAACTTAAAGAAACTCTGAATGAGAATACAAAAATTTAATAAAAATAATAAGTATCCAATAATTAAAACTTATATTAACTCTTTGAATATAAGTGAACAATCTAAAATTTTTTGCAAGTTATTAATAAGTAACCAACCAAAAGAATGTAGCAAAGATGAAACTCATATAGTTCAATCAAGAGGACAATGATCCAATGCTAAACAATATTGAATTTGATGAAAATTTATCTGCGTCCATCTTAACTGCTCAAAATGAGCAACAATTGTACAAGGAAATACCTGAGCTCGATGCTCTTCGACAATATCCAATTTTTTCTTTGGTGATAATTTTGAAAATAATGATTTTGAAATGAATATTGATTTAGTCTCGATGAGGTATTTCATAAGCTACGTTACTTTTAAAGTTTCAACTAAAATAAATTGCGAAATATGCAATGCCAGAATTAAGAAAAGTGATGAAGTAATCAGCTCTCCTTCAGAATTTTTTATATTTCACAAAAATTACAGCCGCAACTCGGATTTTGGCAACCTTAATGCGCCATCAGATGAATTCTTTGAAATAAGTAAGAAGCATATTTTAGTATTTGATTCAATATTTTCGGTTATTCCTGATATTAAAAATATTAAAGAAAAAATAATTGAAAAGTGCAAAAACGCCACATATGAATGGTTCTCCAGCGACTCATGCCTGGACCACAAATTGAAATTGGTTGATTTTTTGATCTTAGTTCTTTTAAGAACAAAATGTTCATAGTCAATTGACGAAATAAAGTCGAAGAGCAAGAAAAATACTAAATTTTTAGTCAATTAGCCCCAAAAAAGCAGTGGTTCTTGATTTAATATCTTCAATTAATATATCTTTAGTAAGTTGTACCACCCCGTTTATATAAGGTCCGTTCGCTTACACGCCAGAAACTACCATTTTTTACCAGATTTAGTCCGAAGGCGTTCGCGTACGCAAATTTTGGGTAGTTTCTGGCAGGAGAGAGCGCTCATGAGAGAGAAAATAATTTCCCCTTCTTGCCAGTTTTTACCCGAGAAATTTCTTCGGGCAAAAACTGGTAAGTGCTGTGTTGTGTCAGAAGCCAGTTTGAAAGACAAAGAACAACAAAAAATTTACAAAATGGCTGTTGTTTACTTTTTGTTTTGTCTTAGTAAAAATGTAGTTTTTAATTCGTTAACTTACAAAAATGAATTATTTTAATAAAAGAAGTGACTTTTTAATAAAAAAATTAATAAATTATTTAAGAAACTTTGTTTGTGAAGTGTACTTTAATTCAGTGTTTTTTTTTTTAATTCTGTCCTATGTAGTTCTGAATTCTTCATAGAATTCGGGATTAAAAAAAAAAAAATTTCGTGATGTTCCTGTTTAGTGTCGTATTTTGTATTTGTAAATACTTACAACGTTAATTTTAATTTGTTCATCATCAAATTTAATAAAGAATGTGAAATTATCATGAAAATTTCAATTTGTTGCTTTGTTTACTTTTTTTCTTTTGTTTACTTTTTGTTGACGTTTAAAAACTGGCAAATATTTTGGTTTAAGGCGTTCGTGTATTCTCGGACAGTTTTGCTTCTCTTTGAGAGAATTTCACCCCCACTCCTCCAATTTTGACAGTTTGCCAGATTTAGTCCGAGAAGTACACGAACAAACCTATAGTTTGTTCAAATGTCTTTTAAAAAATACAGTTTTTAATTGGTGCAATAAGGATACTTCGGCAATATATGTTTTTGAACGATTTTAAGAATTCATGCACACAATTTTTTTTTCTATAAAAATTGTCGGAATTCAGAGAACCACATTCGTACAATCAGAAAGCTGAGCAATTTTACCAACAAAATTTCTGTAAAAAGTGCAGCTTCTTTTGCAACATGAAGTCTAAGACAAAATAAAATATAGTAGTAACTGTAAAAGATAAAAAAAAAAAAAAAAACAAAAAAAAAAAAAGAAGACAAATCCATTCACGTCCACGTCGTTGGCTTTGGGTAACGCAAATTTTGGTAAAAAAGATATTGGTTTCTGTTATTTTCTACATTAAAATCACTATTTCGTTGATTTAATTCTTAATTGTTGACGGAATTTAAACTTACCGTCTACTATGAAGATCCAACCATTAGAACTGAAGTTATGAGCCCGTTTAGCTAATCAAACGCACTTTTTTCCCAAGATTTTTTTTAAATGAGTATTCATTTTTTTATTTGTTTATTTTTCAAAAAATATTCAATAGACAAATTTGATTTCAAAAGAATATTAAAAATATATTCTTGACTTTTTTTTAGTATTTAATCAAAACAAAATGAGTGGTCAATAAACATATCACGTAGTGTTGACCAATAGTGTTGACGGGTTTTAATATATAGCTAATTGTTTTTAGTTTTTGCATGTGTGTTTTCACTTGCGAATATATGTACAATGTATATAGGTATGTAGGTACTATATGGCAAAGCTATGGATTCGTACAAAAATCTAACTCGAGATTTTGATAAAACTTGACATTAAAATGTTATGGATATTCCGTTCGTCTATCTGTCTGGTTGATCGGCTCCATCCTAAAAGGATTTTAACACCTAGTGGGAAGATATTTTTTTTAAATTAAATTTTTAAATCTATAATATTAAAATATGGCGAACCAATTTTTTTCTTAATTTGTTAAAAAAATGTTCGATGTAAAAATTTTGTTTTAATAAATCGATCCAATGGTGCTATTTTTTTCATTTTTGTGTATGGAACTAAACTAAAATACGTTTTTGGCAGGTGTTACATAAAATGTAGCATTCCGTAATATATTTATTTCTTTTAAAATCAGATAAATAGTTTAACAATATTCAGACTTTAAAACCATCACAGTGTGATCGTATATAAAAGCAAGTTCGTGTGACACAGTTGAGCATTTTATTTTTAAATTTATTTTTCCAAGAAATATCGTTTTCTCTTTTAAAAATTTTAATTTTTCAAATTTTAAAACATTTTTTGATGAAAGCACAATTCGTCGCTACAATGCAGAACTAGTGTAGGTCCTAAATTTCAAAATGAGTTTTTTTTTGCCTCATAAGGAAACTTATTATGTTCCACGCATTTTCTACAAATTCTGAATATTCCTATGTGCAGTAATTCCTTCAGAATTTAAATAATAGAATACAGTCATAATGTCGAAAGTCAGCATTTTACGCACTAAGGTTTTTCTTGAAAAATTTTGAAAATGTGACTTAGACTAGTTCTGCATTGTAGCGACGAATTATTGATTTGCAAACGTTTTTCTAATTTCAATTAGGTACCTACATACAATCGGAGTAGTTTTGCTGGGGTCCGAAATAAAATACTAGTGCTCTTGACTCTTCCACTTTCAATCAAAAAAATGTTTTTCTTTCTCAACGTAAGAAGATAGATATGCATTAAAGACGCAAAAAAAAATGCTTGACTCCGACTTGTCTCGTTTTTGTTCCCCTTTTTTCGATCGTCATCCTCGCTCATGAATCCATTTTGATTAGGAATTTAACTCTTCAAATACCCATTTTTATAATAATACTTAACCTTGTTTCGAATGCAGGTGCATATACTACCAAAATTACTACAAAGGAAGGCTGTTCTTGTGATAGTATTGCAAACTCAAAGTGCAAAAGGGGTGGGATCGTGTGTTCGGTAGGTGACAGCTGTGAATAAGAATATTGAATAAAATGGTATGTGAGTTAATTGGCAAGATTGTATGCGTAAGAGATTTTCTCTCAAATATTTTTTTATTTAGTTGTTTTTATTATTCTTCAGAAAAGAGCTTTCAGAATTGAATTTTATTTTCAGATGCAGATAATAATGGTATTCATGCAACGTCTTAAACTTTACGATGTCGTAAAATCGTAAAGTTTTCGACACTCGTTTCATGAACGCCCCAAAAAACATTTTGCGTAAATGTGGTAAACGATATGGTAAACAAATCAGCTGTTCGTTAAATGTCAAACAGCTTAAGATATTTAATTTAATTTTAGCATTCGTAAAATTTGTCATCCGCATTTTAAAAATGCCCAAAGTAAACAAAAAAAATTATATTTATACAATATTGTATGAACAAATTGCTTTCAATGATCTATTAATTCTTCAGTTATTTGGCAAAAATGATGAAGTATGTTTATTGTTGTGATCAACACTTAAGTGCATGTGTGCTTGTGCATTTGTGTAACTCACACTTTTTGTCAAAAAAACTCATTTTTCCTCGAAATGCCAGTTCCTCTATTTTTTTTTCTAAGGTTACAAGAGTTTACCCAAGTAACATTTTTAGTTCTTTAAAGGCTTTAGCAGCGTTTCTAGAGCTAATCTTAAAGCTCCTTTTTTTAATAATGAGCTCTAGAAACACATTTAGAGATTGAGTCGAGCTCATTTGCAGCTAATTCTTTGAGTTTGAGAGCACTTTTTTGCTCTTAAGAAAGCACGTTATTAGTGGCAAGTGACTCTGAAAGTCTATGTCATACACCTATAAAGAGCATCTTTTGAAAGGTGTTTGTTCGTATTGGTTTGAGTAGTAAATATAATACCAAACATAAACGCAGGCACGCTTTAATACTAATATAGAATAAGTCAATCGTTTGATAGTATAAATAATATATAATTTTGTATGATATGCCAATTATAATTTCCTACCAAAATAAATAATAAAAGAATTTAATATTTTTCGGTGAAATGTTAGCTTGATTTAAGTGCGAATTAAATTTTTTCACAAACGTAAAGCCTAGTACGCTGCTGATGCGAAACGAAAAATCCCATACAAAAATGACACAACGAAATCAGAAACGGAACATTTCGTTTTGCTTTTCGTTTTGCAGTACGCTGTTCGAAGAGCGAAATTTATAATTGTAGCAGATTATTTGGAGAAGTCTCCGGTCCTTTTTCGCACTGAATTAATTGTACAGACTATTTATTTGTGTGCGGAAAAATGACATTTGTGTTTTTTTTTTGTTTATCATTTTCTTACATCATGGGTTTCTCTGATTTTTCGCGTTTATGTTTGATTTTGTTTTTGGAATTAGTGAAACATTCCTAGGATATTTTCCGTTGTGTTTTCGCAAGCGTTTCGTTGTCTGTTTGGAGATCACAGAAAAATTTCGTTTCGCATCAGCAGCGTACTAGGCATAGAGTACCTATATTATCTAGAGAACCGACTCGTACCCCCCTTGCCTGAAACACCCTCAAAATTTATTTTAGCTCAATGAGAGAAAACTCTCTTAAATTCCCTGTCCGTGAATAAGTGTGAATTGTTGATACAACAACAATTGGTGCCAGTAGCTCAAAAAGTTGAAAAATTGAAAAAAACCCGATTTGCGATCATTTAAATGCTTATATCTTTGAATCCAATGGTTGGATTTTCAAAATTTAAAATTCAAATTAAAGCCAGAATGATAGTATAAAAAAATTTTCAAAACCGTTAAAAATTTCTTACTAAAAAAATTTAATTAATTTTTGGAGAATAATTTTCGTCGAGGCAAACGTAACGAAGAAGAGGAATACACAAGAAAAAAAATAAAAAAAAGTTTGCTACTAAGAATATACTGGTTGGAGGGAGATAGTAATTCTAAAGACGGTGGAGTGCGTGAAACAAAACATCATAACCTTGGCAAATTGGGTTCGCATCAGGAAAAAATTTGCTATACATATGTAAGTATGCACGTTTGTGGTAGGTATTTTTCATTCATTATTTGTTAAGGTGCCTTCATATGCTTAGTTTGGTTGGCTGATAACTTTTATTCTAATAGTCGGATCGTTAAGGTTGAGGTCTTAAAATTCAGGTTGAATATCAGGCTACATATTTCTTACAAAATCATTGCAGAGTAACACAAAAGTATGTTTACAATACAATATGTGTAAGATACAATATATAATTAATTATAATTAATCATTAATTTTGTCTAAAAATTCAGGTTGAATATCAGGCTACATATTTTTTACAAAATCATTGCAGAGTGACATAAAAGTATGTTTACAATACACATACAGTATGTGTAAGATACAATTGATTATTAACTATAGTCAATAGCTTTAAAGATTGTAAAAGAAAGAAAAAGAAATGGCTACCTTAATAGACAAAATTAATGATTAATGATTATTATTAATATATTGTACTTGTACCTATCTTACACATATTTTAGATAACCAATATCTATCATCTGTGTGATTTTGAAATTTTTTTAAGCATCCGCCAAAAAGATAAAAATCAAAAAGCAAAAAATTAATTTTATTTTTATTTTTTGAATTTAACGGACTCTTATTTTGAATATCTGAGCGCATAATCCTCCATATTTCAAACTGAGCGTGTCTACTTTTGCTCAAAGAAGTGTTGGCATGGGCTCCCATTTAAAATGCACGGGACCACTAATACATGGTTATGAAAAAGTAGATTTCAGTGTTCTAGCAGCTTGTAGGTCGAAAGAGAACAAACCCCTTAAGTCAGTTCTCTAGATAATATAGGTACTCTATGGTACTAGGCTTAATGCGGGTACTTTGTTAAATTACAACGCGCCTTCGAAATTTTGTATTTTAAGCTGTCACATAAAAATAAATAATAACTAAAAAAATTTTAAATTCTAAAAAAAAAAATTTAAATTCTAAAAAAAAAATTTTCAAAGTGAAAATAAATTTATTTTGGTTAAAAATACAATTTAGTTTGATTTTGAGTGAGTGCGCGGGGATAGATATTTCTTTTTTTTAATGAATAAAAGAAAATATTGCATTATTTTTTTTCTCGCCGCCATGTTTTCATAAGGGAAGAAGGTTTCTTCAATACAGTTGTTAAATCACTTTGAGCTATATTTTTGATTGTTATAGAGCTGCAATATTAATTACTGTTGATATCGAGCTTTTATATTTGCTTTCTGTACTTTTGGAGCTAGTTTTAACAAGATGGTATTTTTCTGGTTTTTATATTTTTTTAATGAAATAAAAAGGGTGTTTCAGAAATTGAAAGTTTCGGCAAGTGGATAATAAATAAAAAAGAATTGTTTCTATGAACGAAGATTTTTATTTGAAGAATATTTTATTCCAAAAATGTATTTTAGGTCCTCGGTATATTTTTGTATTTACCTAATAAAATTTTCAAAGCTTATTTTTAGAAACGAAATTGTCATCAAATAAAGTTTTTATAACTCACCCGCCATTTGGAAAAAAACATTCCTTTTAACAACCAATATAACGAGAACGACACATCATGCAGAATGAAATTAATTAATTTATTTTAAACTGGTTTAATTTTTTCTTTTGAAATAATTATTTCCGTATATCCTAAAACTTCTCTTTGTATCTATTGTACGACCAGTCCTCGAATACGGATGTATAGTATGGGCACCTTACTACTCCATACACATTAAAAGGCTGGAGGCAGTCCAGAGAAGATTTATGCGCTTTTGTCTTCTTTTTTTTCCATGGTCCCAGAGTACGGCTCTCAAAGACTCAAGTTGATTAATCTTCCCTTGCTCTCGAAACATAGAGAGTATCTTCAGCTATGCTACATTGTTGGCATAGTCAATGGTTCTGTAAAGCTAAGTACAGACGATTGTCAGATCTTACAATATTGTCAAAACTGTCAATGGTCTGACAATAGCTAACAATTAGCTGACAATTGACATTTTTCTTACAATGAAAAATTGTCCGTTCACACGGTTGGTAGATTTCTTCCCAATTTGATTGTCAGCTATTTTTTATCTCTCTTTAACCAACTCATTGACATTTCAAACAATGAAAAATTGTCAGCAATTGTAAGATGTTTTCAATTAAAACATCTGACAATGACCAATGAGTCTGACAATGTCCTAATCGACTGACAATGATATAAATTGTGTGTTCAGACGTGTGTAAGATACCTGACATTTTTTTGTCAGATTGTCGTCTGACAATGACGTGTCTGACAATATTGATAGACAAAATTGTGTGTTCAGACGATTGTAAGACATTTGGAACAGGTTTTTTCACTGACAGATCTGACAATATTGTAAGATCTGACAATCGTCTGTACTTAGCTTAACATCATCATCAGCTCTGGATCGATTAAATTTCAGCTATAGTCAAGCTAGCATAGCTACCTTTATGTCCTCTATTCAGTAGACAAAACTATGGTGTCCATAGTCCTATTAATCAATTGATTTCAGTTTTCAATAAATTTTATTTCTTAATTTCATCAATTAATGACAATTTAAAATCTATTAAATTTAAAGTTAACTTTTTCAAAACAATTTTGTAATAACCGAGGTTAAGGCTGTTAACGTTAGTATTTACCGGATTAAATAAATAAAAATAAAATTTTAAATTTTCGCATATATTGGTCCTATTTTCCGGTGTCTTTTGAAGATTTCCACTTGTAGAGACTTTTTTTTTTTTGATTTGTAGGTAGGTATACCAGATCAAATTTAAATATTTTATCATAAGCCTAGTTCCTTTACTTTGAAACTCTGTGAATTTCTACACCAAAGTCTATCAAAGTTCATATAAAAAAAATAAAATGACGTAGAAATTCACACAAATGCACAGTGTTTTTAAGTAAAGAACACACCTATAATTACATATTTTTAAATAATTTTGTATTCGTTTCCTTTTACCACAGATAATAAACTATACAGATGTAGCATCCATAAGGGAAAAATGTCCATGAAAACGAAATTCGTCCAAAAAAAGAGCTTTCTTAAAAGTTCAACTTCTTTGAGAAGGGACAACACGGAAAAAACGCACAATTTTTATTTTGTTTTCTTATTTCTTTTACTCTGTTGCGGATCCCTGGCCATTTCACAACAGGAACCTAAACAAAAAAAAAAGGAAGCGAACATGTAAATTTGTTTACCAATTTATGCTAAACTACCTACTTACCCTTCCCCTCACTTCGCTTACTTACCCTTCCATCTGCCGTCTGAAAAGAAAAAAAAAAAACAAAACCTGAAATGAAAAAGAAAAACAATAATGAAATTTTTATAAAAAGAAATAAACACAAACGAAAATAATTAAAGATACATTAACTAAGAAAACAAAACAAAACAAATAAAGAAAGAAACTAAATATATTAACTTTTCGCCGCCATGATGCTCCTTAGTTCTTGTTGTTCCTTTTAGTGTTTAATGTAGACGAATAGAACATTGACATTTATATATTAAATCAGAAGATTGATAACAAGAAGGGAATTCACACCCCTGAGTCAGAAAGGGATATTTTAGGTAAGAGGGAAGTTTCCAGCGACTGGAAAACTAAGGGTGGTATTCATCGAGCGTACTAATAGCCGTATTAAAGTTAAGAGTCTATTAGTTTTAATTTTTTGGGTCCTATTCACCAAGCTCTAATAGGTTCTGGGTTTCGCTAAGTAGATATTTCGAAATATTAGTGTTTGGACCTGATGAACGTACCCCTTTCGAACAAGCCAAAGACGATTGTGAATCGTGAGCGTACCTCTTTCGAACATGTCATTGTTAAAGTCGGTTATCATTTCAGTTGTTTTCCTTTTGCTATTAATTGAAATAAAACAAAACAGATTTTTACTGTGCATACAATGTATCAGCAAATTTAAAACTTATTTTGAAAATAATAAGTAAGTTTTTTCTGTCAAGATTTAACAATAATTTAGATTTATCAGCTGAGCATTCAGGTAGGAAGAGTTTGGAGCATTTCTGTCTGGAGGTGAAATTATTGCGTTCTACATTGTGATTTCGAAAAGTTTCGAAGTTACTTCTGATATCCTCCAAAAGGTTTTGCTCTCAACTTAATAGTGGTCAGAACCACTATTAACTTTTGAGAGCGCTCGCAAATCAGCACTAATATGCATTGATGAATAGGTTTACGAAGCTATTAACCTAATAGTGTTATACACTTGGGTGGTGAATGAAAGTGAAGTTGAGAATAGCGTGGAGAAGATTCATCTTGCTTAAAGCCGATAGTGACGTCACTATCGTAAAAATATAATTTTATTTATATACTTAACCCTACGACCACAACGTCAGGTGGGAAATAGCGGATTGTTATACGAATTATGGGATTGGAAATGAGAGGTGGTGTGACCTATGTACTTATCCTAACCGTATGAATAGTTAAATAGATTTTGGGTTTGTCATATGGTATACGAATAGACTTTGATTCATTTGATTATCAACTGTGGTGTGGACACTAGTCCAAGTGTTTTTTTTTTGGTGCGAAATTTAGGTACGTTAAAAGAATAGAAGAAAAAAAAAAGCTTTGTATCGTGTATTTTTTGTGATTAATTTTTTTTATTCAGATAAAACTACAGATAAAGAAAAAAAAACGAGAAATTAAAATACATTTACAAGACAACACAAGAAATATACATTAACTTTAAAATATATTAAAAGAAAAAAAGCAGTGAGTTAAATTGAAAATAAAGTGAAGAAATTTGTGCTAATTTGTTAAAATTTTGTTAGGTGTTTTTTTTTGCGGTCATAGTCGGCCGATAAGGACTGGGCCGCCACGCCGTTTTTCTTGAGAAACTTTTGTTCAATATTTGTGCTGTACCCTGGACGTATCTCTACGAATTTTTTGATACGTGTTGCACGTGGATTTTGTTTCTACCCACCACTATACCACAGTGCAGATAGTCGATTTCGTTTGGGATTGAGGCAAGTGATATCGGTGTCCCATGGGGTGGTACCAGATCCACCCAACGCCAAAAACAAGGAACACTAGCGCTGCCCAAACGGAGGATTGACGAAATCAAAGTCACCAAGGTCTAAAGAAAAAAAAAAGAAAAAAGAAAAGTTCCAGGTATATATATCTGTATGTTTGTGTTGGGCAGGATATAATCCAAGAAAAGCGAAGAAAGAAGATAGAGAAAAGAAAAGTAAAGAAGAAAGAAGGAGATACAATCAAAAGATTTACTTTTATTTACCTAAAAGGATTTTATAATTAATTTTTCAATTAAATAATTTGATTGCTGATATTGGTTATTGTTATTTGTTGTGTTTTGTCCTAGATTAAGTGGTGGCATTGAAGTTTTATTCCTTATTTAAAATTTAATTTAAATTTTTCTGTTTTTTTTTGATTTACTTTATTGTTGTAAGTGATCAGTGTAGGGTTTCCTAAGTTTTTTTTGTGCCCGCGTTAACCATCCTTGTGAAATTTAGTACACCTCCAAAGAGCTCTCTAGGGGTAGGTGATTCGAAGATCGATAACTAATAAGAAAGTACTGAAAAAGGGTATATTTTTAAAATCACTTAGGAAAAGCTATCATATCACGTTTCACTGGTAATTTGTTTAATTGTTTCAACAATATTGTACATCTTGCCGAACTTTTCGGTAATGATAAAGCAAAATTTCCCAAATACCTTCTTTTTTTTTGTTAATTCATTTTCAATATAATCCATATAGTATTTTTTTTAATGTTTTTTTTTGTTATTGCTAAATTAAGTTCAATGTTTTGAGGAATAATTTTTCAGTTTGTTAATAAAACTTCCTTTGCCTTTTTCGGATGAAAATTTTTGGAGTTTCATTGTTTCGTTTCAAACGAAACATGAGTTATTGAAGAGAACTTTTCAGGGGTGCAGAGGTGAAGCTAAGTAGCCAGTGATGATGGAGTGACACGCTTAATGATGATTTCTAAAGTAGCTTTTGGGGGAATCCAAATTGAGGCCACAGGATTCCCAGGTTGGGTGGGTATAGGCCGCACTGCGCTTACATCTGCAGTGCCCTCGGTGTGGTAAGTTTCCGTCCGCTGTCCAATTGTTTGAAAAAAACCGGCCTGATATGTGTTTTTGCTGCTGGTGAGGTCTGATTCCGGGGACAAGATCCCCCCCCCCATCCGGCGAGTTAAGCTGTGCATAGCAAGCAGGCCACGTTCTCGGGATCAGACATTCCATTCCTTTCCCACATCATTCCTTTCCTTCCTTTTGGTTCCCGTCCTGGTAATTCAGATTTGCTGCCTTGCCGACCCTTCCTTGCCCTCTATCCCCCTCCTCTCCATTTGCCCGCAACAAGATGGCGCCCAACGTGGGGCACTTGTCTTAGATTTATGTAGTCTTCGTTTCTGTTTTTTTATGTTGTTATAGTTCACAACCAACCTTACTGAAGATTTTCAAAACTTGTATGTCTTCATTTAGAAGGTCCTTGACGTACTCGATTGAATTGCGACGAGTGTTTGGAAGTCTTTAGTGACGGCGGTTGATGAGTGTATGAGTGATTAGTTTGGCCTTGCTCCGGTTTCTACAGAGTTTAGTAAGTCTTCATCTAGAAAGTCCTTGACATACTAGGATGAATTGCGACTGACTCTGAGAAGTTGAAGTAGATCATGTTATCACCGTTGTGTTTTGTTTTCCTTTTTCCTTTTTCCTAATCCTAACTTTATTTCACTTTACTATCCAATTTTAATTTCATATCCTTTTGTCCAGTTAATTCCAGTATTATTTTTGAGATCGTGACCATGTTTGGCTAGGTGTCGAACATCGCTGCACGGTTTTTTTTTAAAATCAGATTTGAGTTTTTGTTACAGCTCTTATCCTTCTTCTTTGTGTAGTTACTTTTTCAAGCCATGTCTTCAACGAAAGTCCAAGTGACAGACTTGAATTGCGGGTTTGAAGAGTAACTGTGTAACGTAACTTTGTCCAATTGTGTATTTCCCTTATCAGTCTTACTACACCGAGGGAAGTATTGAAAGTCCGTCCGCAGTCGTTGAATTTCTAGATTAGGTTTCAGAAGTCACTCCATATCGTCAAGAAAATAGCATCACTGAAAAGCTAACCGAAGCACCCCGTATGCTTATGAAGAAAACCCCAAACAATTTATATAAAAGTACTTTTCTTATACAAAAGTAATAGCACTTATATTTTTTTTGATATACTAAATAAAACCATCATTGTTTTTGACATTAGTCTTTCAAGTTATTCGTTACTTATATAATATATTAATAGTATTTTCATTACTCTTTATAAATTTTTTTTGTTTCTTCTTTTGAAGAAGACTTGGTTTTTGATTTCTTAGTTTAGTTTTTCATAATTTATTTTGTTTTTCTTATTCAATTCCATAGGAAGATTGATTTTGTTAGTTTTTTTTAACTAATTCGTTATTTACATTCGTTAATTTTTCAATTCGTTATTTATTTTCATTCGTTATTTATTTTTGTTCTTTCGTTAGTTCACTTTTTAAGCTTATTTTCTTTATTTTGGTTTTTTTTTACAAAAAAAAAAAAAAGATTATGTAAGTTTAGAAAAGAATTTAAAAGGTAATTAGTTTTGTTATTGGTTACATTTGAAATATTAACTTAAGTTTAAGTTTTTTTTTTGAGAAAAAAAAAACTCTAAGCGCAGTAAGGAAGTACAGAAGTTTGTAATCAAATCATTGTTACAAGTTTTTTGTTTAATTCATTCGTTTATTTATTACTTGCACAATATTTCTTCGTTTTTTGTTTGCATTCTTTTAAGTTTAAGTTTTTTTTCGTTTACCGCGATCCAATCAAAACTTTTGAGTTTTAAGTTTTTTTTTGTTGTCTTTAGCCTTTTGTTTTTCTTATTGATTACCGTTATTGTTTATTGGTTTTGATTCCGTTTACGCGTTAAAAAGAATAGAAATGGCTCACACAAATACTGAAGAGCAAGATCGCATTAATCGATTGATTAGAGACGCGGAAATTTTTGAAGAGTCTAGAGTAACTAGGTCCGCTACTCAAAGTTTAGATCCTGAAGCTAGACGTCGAGTCATGCTATCACCTCTCATTTCCGATCGACGCACAAAATGCCAAAATGTAGTCAGTTCTGGTCTTCCGCCTCCGGTTGATCAAAACTTCGATGCAAATGCTTCAATCTCCGCTTCGTCTTACAGTAGTCTCAGTGGGGTGGGAAATGAGTCTTCACATTCTCGGCCAGAAGTTTTCGGCTCACATAACAACACAGTACAGCCAGGAGCTGGTAGGGAATTTGATCTTAGGTAGGGTACCTGGAGCTAATTCCGTAAATCATGGTCGTTCTAGACAAGCTTCACCTACACCTCCACTTAGGTCCAGGGAACAAATAATTTTACCTGAAGATTTGAAAGCTTATATAAATCTCGCCGTGGTAAATGGATTTTCTTCGTGTAAAGATGCTATACAACGCGAAGTGACCAATACATTGAAAGAGGAGATCCAAAATCAAATCGGTGGCTTACTGAGAAACTTGAACTTAGGTGCTTCCTCTCAATTAGCAGCTGAAGATCCAAGGCCTAGACCAACAGGTCCACCGTATAACCCTGCGCCGGCAGAACCACCACCATTGCCTCGAAATCCTCCAGCTGATCCTCCGAGAAGTGCTTTTGTGCCTCTGGGACAACAACGAAGAAGACAACCGGAGCCGATGAGAGTCACAGATAGGCCAAACCAACCTCAAGGCTACCCGGAAAGTCAATATGGTCCGAACAGAAATTATAGAACTCCATTTACTACTCCGAATCCGTATGGTTATTTTCCAGCTTATCCAAGCCCATTCCCTCCTTCAGGGTATAGAGCCCCGATCAAGGTGGAAAAGTGGGGTCTTAAGTTTGATGGCTTATTAACGACATTGACAGTTGAAGACTTCGTTTTTCGGCTGGAAAGATTGCAGTGTCAGTACGCCTGCCCTTGGAATGAGATATTAAGAGACTTCCATCTATTTCTCAAGGATTCTGCTTATAATTGGTTCTGGCAGTTTCAGAGGGACAATCTTCAACTCGACTGGCCCACTTTGAAAGATGCTTTGTTGCGCCGATACAAAAATACTATGACGGATTTAGAAATAATCCACGACATCATGGAACGCAAGCAGAATTTTTCGGAAACCAGTGAAGAATTCCTAGCGGCAATCAATAAAATGAGATTCCAGTTGAAGACGCCCATGTCAGAGGTAGAAATGGTGCGAATCTTAAAACGGAATTTGAACGACCGAATTGGGAAGTATGTTTACCCACAACCAATCTTTTCGTTAGATCAGCTCAGAACCGCTTGCAAGGAAGCGGAGGCAGCATTTCCGAGGAGAGATCGAGAAGTCCACAAACCATTTGGGAGACCTCCACTTAAGTACACCGCTAATGAGTTAGACTATGAAGAAGGATATCCTGCTCCAGATGAACAAATAGCAGCTTATCAATTTGGTGGTGCGAGACCGAAAAATCCTCCTCGGAGATATGCCGATGCTTCTACCCTGGTGTGCTGGAACTGCAAGGTGCAGGGTCATACCTATTTCGATTGCGAGTCAGACGTTCGCAACTTGTTTAAAAACGCCAAATTGTACTCGATGTCAGCAGGGAAACCGGGTGTGGGACGCGAAGGCTCAGGGGGATTCGTGTACGACCCAGAAACAGAACCCCCAATAAATCCAAAAAATGAAGAGCGAACTGAAAAAAAAGATAAGAAAAAAGAAGACAGTGAAAAAAAAATTATAATTTTAAAAAGAGAAGAGGGTGAGAAACTAAACGAAAATGTCGAAATAAAACCAAAATTGTTTCAATTCAAGCCGTTACACGTACGAATACAGGAATATAAAAAAGCGAGAAAGAGAATTTTTAACTGTGAAATTTATGTACCTTCTTCGAAAATATTGAAAGCTAGAGCTAGGTTTAAGTTGAGAAGAGAGACCAGAGCGAGAATTTCGTCAACCATTTTAAATTTAGAGTCTGATCCTCGGCCTTATGCTAGGATTAACTTAGGATGTAAGGAGTTTTTAGGTTTGCTAGATAGTGGAGCTAGTGTTAGCATTCTCGGGAAAAATTGTATGCAACTGTTTAAGGATCTAGAAGCCCAAGTAATTCCTTTTCATTCAGGTGTCAGAACGGCAGATGGTAAATCCCAGTCTATAGTGGGTAAGGTCGAATTGAAAGTGCGATATAAGGATAGGGAAGAGGGGCTAACTTTCTTCCTCGTTCCTAATTTGGATCAGGAGATCTACCTTGGGGTGGACTTCTGGAGAGCGTTCCAGTTAGCCCCAAGCATAATTAGTTGTATTTCCGTTGACGAGCCTTCAGACTCTTTGAATGCTCACCAATTGAGTCCTGACCAACAGGCCAGACTGGATGCGGTCACGGAGAGTTTTCTGTGCTTTGAGCGGGACGGTCTCGGAAAGACGTCCTTGATGGAACATGTGATAGATACAGGGGATGCGCTCCCTGTAAAGCAGCGTCACTACCCTGTCTCTCCTGCGGTACAAGCTGTCTTATACGAAGAACTGGATCGGATGTTGAGTCTCGGCGTTATTGAGGAGAGTGAGAGCCCGTGGTGTTCACCGGTGGTTCTCTTGCGGAAGCCAGGCAAAAATCGACTTTGCCTGGAAAAAAAATGCTAACCCTCTCCCCCATATCGAGGGACTCAAAAGCCGATTTCCAGACGCGATCTATATGAGTAGTATCGATTTAAAAGAAGCATGGGACTCAGGGAGCGTGTCTTTGTGTATCTTGACGATCTTTTAATTATGGCCCCGGATTTCGAGACCCATATCGCCCTGTTGAGCGAGGTAGCCGACTGTCTACGTAAAGCCAATCTCACCATCAACTTGAAGAAGTCCAAATTCTGCTTCAAAGAGCTAAAGTATTTGGGCTTCATAGTTGGTGGTGGGAAGTTTAAAACCGACCCGGCCAAGGTGGAAGCTATTGCGGACTTCCCAATCCCCAAAACCCAAAGGCAGGTTCGGCGGCTACTGGGCTTAGCAGGGTGGTATCGCAAGTTCATACGGAATTTCTCGACCCTGACCGCACCCCTGACTGACCTGTTACGGAAAAGGAATGAAAAATTCAAAATGACGGATGAGGCTCTGGTGGCTTTCGAAGATTTGAAAAAAGCGTTGACCTCAGCGCCGGTTCTCTCGCGTCCGGAGTTTACAAAGCGCTTCTTTATTCAATGCGATGCTTCGGATGCAGGAATTGGAGCCGTTCTGTTCCAACTTCATAAAGACGACGAGGAACTCCCCATTTCGTTTTTCTCTCAGAAATTCAACAAGAGTCAGAGGAACTATAGTGTTACCGAGAAGGAGTGCATGGCTGCGGTGATGGCAGTAAAGAAATTTAGGCCGTATGTCGAGGGTATGGACTTCACTGTGATCACTGATCATTCCAGCCTTCAGTGGCTGATGAGTATGAAGGACCTGAGCGGTAAACTCGCCAGGTGGAGTTTGTCATTACAGTCATATACCTTCGACATACGGCACCGAAAAGGCACGCAAAACATAGTTCCGGACACTCTTTCTCGGGTATACGTGGATTCTCTGACTCTTGAAGAAGTAGCTCCTTTAGTGGACTTAGAGTCCGAAGAATTCCAATCGGAAGAATACAAAAGTTTAATAGAAACTATTAAATCCCATCGCGAAGAACTCCCTGATTTAAAAGTCGAAGGCGACTTTGTTTACAAACGCGCGTTTCGATGTGAAGGTAACGAGGCTATAGTTGAGCATGCGTGGCTGCTCTGGATTTCTTCTGGTCTTACAGAAGAAATTATACGTAATGCACATGACCCCCCTCAAGTCGCCCATGGAGGCATTGCAAAAACCCTTCATCGCATTCACCAATACTTTCACTGGCCTAACATGACCGTTCAGATTCGTCAATATGTGTCTAATTGTTCTATTTGCAAACAAAGTAAACCGTCTAATCAAGTATCTCGTCCACCTATCGTAACCTCGTATTGTTCCTCTCGTCCTTTTGAAAAGTTATACGTCGATTTCTTAGGCCCTTATCCGAGGTCAAAATCTGGTAATGCCTATGTATTCATTGTCCTAGACCATTTGTCTAAGTTTGAAACAAGCCAATAGTTCAAGTATTATTAAATTTTTAAGACAGGAGGTTTTTAACGTGTTTGGTGTACCCAACATAATCCATTCAGATAATGGCAAACAATTTTTAGCCAAAGACTTTCAAAACTTTTTATCAAAATATGGCATAAAACATTTTAGAACAGCTAATTATGCTCCGCAATCGAATGCATCAGAAAGAGTAAATCGCACTTTATTAGCAGCTATCCGGTCGTATTTGAAAACTGACCAGCGTGAATGGGATGTGCACTTAAGCGATATTGCTTGTGCCTTGAGAAGCTCAGTTCACAGTTCTACGGGTGTGTCACCATATTTTGTTCTGTTTGGGACAAATATGATGACGCACGGTAGTGGCTATGAACTGGCAAAGAAGCTGAATGCAGTGGATGACAATGAGCTTCTAACTATTCCTCGACAAAACCGACTCCAGTGCTTGAGGAATCATATCCGCGAGAATATTTTAAAAGCCAATGAAAAATCGGCTAAAACATACAATACGCGTACTAAGAAAGTTAGATATCAAGCCGGACAAGAAGTCTATCGACGAAATTTTATCCTAAGCGATTCAACTAAATGTTTATCAGCCAAGTTATTGCCGAAATACATTAAATACCGAATATCGAAAGCAGTGGGAAATCAAATGTACGAACTTGAGAACTTAGCAGGAAAAAAGATTGGTATTTTTCACGCCAAAGACCTCAAGCAATAATGAAAGCTATCACCTACAATATATATCGACACCTTCAGACGTATGTAATTCATCTTTCAATGACTTACAGCCTTACCTAAGGATACGTAGGTTAAATATTTTCACCTTGTACCTACCTACGAAACTTTTCTATTGAAGATTTACATGCCCTGCACATACTGTACCTGATTTTAGCTTTAGTTTTCTCCACTGTACCTGATTTTAGCTTTAGATTTTCCCACATTGTACCTGATTTTAGCTTTAAACTATTCCACTGTACCTGAGATTCACAAGCACTTCAAACACAAAACTGTCTACCTTTTTTCAACATATATACTGATTTACTTTTAAAATTGTTCACTTAGTACCTATTCACTGTTTGAGCATTGAAACAGAACCAAAGATTTTCCACTTTGTACCTGACCACAAAATACAAATTTATCTTCCCCCTTTTCCTAACGTACCTGATAGTTTTAAGTCCTAAATGTCGTATCCGTCTCTTATTTATTCATTATTTATTAACTCAACACCTAAGAGCAAAGACTGATAGCTTTTATACCTCCGTTTGTTTTTGTTTATAGCCATGAGCCATTGTTTCTTTTGGTTGTATTTTTATTGAACACCACCCACTACTCACTTTTTACGTAGAAACATTTACCAAAAGAAGTAGCATAAATGTATTTAATCTGGCATGGCATGAATCAAGTTGTCTTCTAATACATTGTTGGATTCGGCAAGGCACTGAAACTTGCAGGTCAATGACCGCGTCAACTTCGCATCTGAAAAAAAAACAAAATTTAAAACAGCTGTTTAATTATTGGCCATACACTCTAACCTGTACATGCATTTAATAAGTAAACCAATGGCATTGAATTTGTGACATGTATGCCCGGCTAATAGCGTGGGTTTTTCCCCACAACTTAAGCCAGGTAGCCTTCTTGTTTCGACCATGGAGTTGGATAGAAACCCCCATGGCCGAAATTTTGTTGCGGATCCCTGGCCATGTCACAACAGGAACCTAAACAAAAAAAAAAAGGAAGCGAACATGTAAATTTGTTTACCAATTTATGCTAAACTACCTACTTACCCTTCCCCTCACTTCGCTTACTTACCCTTCCATCTGCCGTCTGAAAAGAAAAAAAAAAAACAAAACCTGAAATGAAAAAGAAAAACAATAATGAAATTTTTATAAAAAGAAATAAACACAAACGAAAATAATTAAAGATACATTAACTAAGAAAACAAAACAAAACAAATAAAGAAAGAAACTAAATATATTAACTTTTCGCCGCCATGATGCTCCTTAGTTCTTGTTGTTCCTTTTAGTGTTTAATGTAGACGAATAGAACATTGACATTTATATATTAAATCAGAAGATTGATAACAAGAAGGGAATTCACACCCCTGAGTCAGAAAGGGATATTTTAGGTAAGAGGGAAGTTTCCAGCGACTGGAAAACTAAGTGTTATACACTTGGGTGGTGAATGAAAGTGAAGTTGAGAATAGCGTGGAGAAGATTCATCTTGCTTAAAGCCGACAGTGACGTCACTATCGTAAAAATATAATTTTATTTATATACTTAACCCTACGACCACAACGTCAGGTGGGAAATAGCGGATTGTTATACGAATTATGGGATTGGAAATGAGAGGTGGTGTGACCTATGTACTTATCCTAACCGTATGAATAGTTAAATAGATTTTGGGTTTGTCATATGGTATACGAATAGACTTTGATTCATTTGATTATCAACTGTGGTGCGGACACTAGTCCAAGTGTTTTTTTTTGGTGCGAAATTTAGGTACGTTAAAAGAATAGAAGAAAAAAAAAAGCTTTGTATCGTGTATTTTTTGTGATTAATTTTTTTTATTCAGATAAAACTACAGATAAAGAAAAAAAAACGAGAAATTAAAATACATTTACAAGACAACACAAGAAATATACATTAACTTTAAAATATATTAAAAGAAAAAAAGCAGTGAGTTAAATTGAAAATAAAGTGAAGAAATTTGTGCTAATTTGTTAAAATTTTGTTAGGTGTTTTTTTTTGCGGTCATAGTCAGCCGATAAGGACTGGGCCGCCACGCCGTTTTTCTTGAGAAACTTTTGTTCAATATTTGTGCTGTACCCTGGACGTATCTCTACGAATTTTTTGATACGTGTTGCACGTGGATTTTGTTTCTACCCACCACTATACCACAGTGCAGATAGTCGATTTCGTTTGGGATTGAGGCAAGTGATATCGGTGTCCCTGGGGTGGTACCAGATCCACCCAACGCCAAAAACAAGGAACACTAGCGCTGCCCAAACGGAGGATTGACGAAATCAAAAGTCACCAAGGTCTAAAGAAAAAAAAAAGAAAAAAGAAAAGTTCCAGGTATATATATCTGTATGTTTGTGTTGGGCAGGATATAATCCAAGAAAAGCGAAGAAAGAAGATAGAGAAAAGAAAAGTAAAGAAGAAAGAAGGAGATACAATCAAAAGATTTACTTTTATTTACCTAAAAGGATTTTATAATTAATTTTTCAATTAAATAATTTGATTGGTGATATTGGTTATTGTTATTTGTTGTGTTTTGTCCTAGATTAAGTGGTGGCATTGAAGTTTTATTCCTTATTTAAAATTTAATTTAAATTTTTCTGTTTTTTTTTTATTTACTTTATTGTTGTAAGTGATCAGTGTAGGGTTTCCTAAGTTTTTTTTGTGCGCGCGTTAACCATCCTTGTGAAATTTAGTACACCTCCAAAGAGCTCTCTAGGGGTAGGTGATTCGAAGATCGATAACTAATAAGAAAGTACTGAAAAAGGGTATATTTTTAAAATCACTTAGGAAAAGCTATCATATCACGTTTCACTGGTAATTTGTTTAATTGTTTCAACAATATTGTACATCTTGCCGAACTTTTCGGTAATGATAAAGCAAAATTTCCCAAATACCTTCTTTTTTTTTTGTTAATTCATTTTCAATATAATCCATATAGTATTTTTTTTAATGTTTTTTTTGTTATTGCTAAATTAAGTTCAATGTTTTGAGGAATAATTTTTCAGTTTGTTAATAAAACTTCCTTTGCCTTTTTCGGATGAAAATTTTTGGAGTTTCATTGTTTCGTTTCAAACGAAACATGAGTTATTGAAGAGAACTTTTCAGGGGTGCAGAGGTGAAGCTAAGTAGCCAGTGATGATGGAGTGACACGCTTAATGATGATTTCTAAAGTAGCTTTTGGGGGAATCCAAATTGAGGCCACAAGATTCCCAGGTTGGGTGGGTATAGGCCGCACTGCGCTTACATCTGCAGTGCCCTCGGTGTGGTAAGTTTCCGTCCGCTGTCCAATTGTTAGGAAAAAACCGGCCTGATATGTGTTTTTGCTGCTGGTGAGGTCTGATTCCGGGGACAAGATCCCCCCCCCATCCGGCGAGTTAAGCTGTGCATAGCAAGCAGGCCACGTTCTCGGGATCAGACATTCCATTCCTTTCCCACATCATTCCTTTCCTTCCTTTTGGTTCCCGTCCTGGTAATTCAGTTCTGCTGCCTTGCCGATCCCCCTCCTCTCCATTTGCCCGCAACAAGATGGCGCCCAACGTGGGGCACTTGTCTTAGATTTATGTAGTCTTCGTTTCTGTTTTTTTATGTTGTTATAGTTCACAACCAACCTTACTGAAGATTTTCAAAACTTGTATGTCTTCATTTAGAAGGTCCTTGACGTACTCGATTGAATTGCGACGAGTGTTTGGAAGTCTTCAGTGACGGCGGTTGATGAGTGTATGAGTGATTAGTTTGGCCTTGCTCCGGTTTCTACAGAGTTTAGTAAGTCTTCATCTAGAAAGTCCTTGACATACTAGGATGAATTGCGACTGACTCTGAGAAGTTGAAGTAGATCATGTTATCACCGTTGGGTTTGTTTTCCTTTTTCCTTTTTCCTAATCCTAACTTTATTTCACTTTACTATCCAATTTTAATTTCATATCCTTTTGTCCAGTTAATTCCAGTATTATTTTTGAGATCGTGACCATGTTTGGCTAGGTGTCGAACATCGCTGCACGGTTTTTTTTTAAAATCAGATTTGAGTTTTTGTTACAGCTCTTATCCTTCTTCTTTGTGTAGTTACTTTTTCAAGCCATGTCTTCAACGAAAGTCCAAGTGACAGACTTGAATTGCGGGTTTGAAGAGTAACTGTGTAACGTAACTTTGTCCAATTGTGTATTTCCCTTATCAGTCTTACTACACCGAGGGAAGTATTGAAAGTCCGTCCGCAGTCGTTGAATTTCTAGATTAGGTTTCAGAAGTCACTCCATATCGTCAAGAAAATAGCATCACTGAAAAGCTAACCGAAGCACCCCGTATGCTTATGAAGAAAACCCCAAACAATTTATATAAAAGTACTTTTCTTATACAAAAGTAATAGCACTTATATTTTTTTTGATATACTAAATAAAACCATCATTGTTTTTGACATTAGTCTTTCAAGTTATTCGTTACTTATATAATATATTAATAGTATTTTCGTTACTCTTTATAAATTTTTTTTGTTTCTTCTTTTGAAGAAGACTTGGTTTTTGATTTCTTAGTTTAGTTTTTCATAATTTATTTTGTTTTTCTTATTCAATTCCATAGGAAGATTGATTTTGTTAGTTTTTTTTAACTAATTCTTTATTTACATTCGTTAATTTTTCAATTCGTTATTTATTTTCATTCGTTATTTATTTTTGTTCTTTCGTTAGTTCACTTTTTAAGCTTATTTTCTTTATTTTGGTTTTTTTTACAAACAAAAAAAAAAAGATTATATAAGTTTAGAAAAGAATTTAAAGGTAATTAGTTTTGTTATTGGTTACATTTGAAATATTAACTTAAGTTTAAGTTTTTTTTTGAGAAAAAAAAAACTCTAAGCGCAGTAAGGAAGTACAGAAGTTTGTAATCAAATCATTGTTACAAGTTTTTTGTTTAATTCATTCGTTTATTTATCACTTGCACAATATTTCTTCGTTTTTTGTTTGCATTCTTTTAAGTTCAAGTTTTTTTTCGTTTACCGCGACCCAATCAAAACTTTTGAGTTTTAAGTTTTTTTTTGTTGTCTTTAGCCTTTTGTTTTTCTTATTGATTACCGTTATTGTTTATTGGTTTTGATTCCGTTTACGCGTTAAAAAGAATAGAAATGGCTCACACAAATACTGAAGAGCAAGATCCCATTAATCGATTGATTAGAGACGCGGAAATTTTTGAAGAGTCTAGAGTAACTAGGTCCGCTACTCAAAGTTTAGATCCTGAAGCTAGACGTCGAGTCATGCTATCACCTCTCATTTCCGATCGACGCACAAAATGCCAAAATGTAGTCAGTTCTGGTCTTCCGCCTCCGGTTGATCAAAACTTCGATGCAAATGCTTCAATCTCCGCTTCGTCTTACAGTAGTCTCAGTGGGGTGGGAAATGAGTCTTCACATTCTCGGCCAGAAGTTTTCGGCTCACATAACAACACAGTACAGCCAGGAGCTGGTAGGGAATTTGATCTTAGGTAGGGTACCTGGAGCTAATTCCGTAAATCATGGTCGTTCTAGACAAGCTTCACCTACACCTCCACTTAGGTCCAGGGAACAAATAATTTTACCTGAAGATTTGAAAGCTTATATAAATCTCGCCGTGGTAAATGGATTTTCTTCGTGTAAAGATGCTATACAACGCGAAGTGACCAATACATTGAAAGAGGAGATCCAAAATCAAATCGGTGGCTTACTGAGAAACTTGAACTTAGGTGCTTCCTCTCAATTAGCAGCTGAAGATCCAAGGCCTAGACCAACAGGTCCACCGTATAACCCTGCGCCGGCAGAACCACCACCATTGCCTCGAAATCCTCCAGCTGATCCTCCGAGAAGTGCTTTTGTGCCTCTGGGACAACAACGAAGAAGACAACCGGAGCCGATGAGAGTCACAGATAGGCCAAACCAACCTCAAGGCTACCCGGAAAGTCAATATGGTCCGAACAGAAATTATAGAACTCCATTTACTACTCCGAATCCGTATGGTTATTTTCCAGCTTATCCAAGCCCATTCCCTCCTTCAGGGTATAGAGCCCCGATCAAGGTGGAAAAGTGGGGTCTTAAGTTTGATGGCTTATTAACGACATTGACAGTTGAAGACTTCGTTTTTCGGCTGGAAAGATTGCAGTGTCAGTACGCCTGCCCTTGGAATGAGATATTAAGAGACTTCCATCTATTTCTCAAGGATTCTGCTTATAATTGGTTCTGGCAGTTTCAGAGGGACAATCTTCAACTCGACTGGCCCACTTTGAAAGATGCTTTGTTGCGCCGATACAAAAATACTATGACGGATTTAGAAATAATCCACGACATCATGGAACGCAAGCAGAATTTTTCGGAAACCAGTGAAGAATTCCTAGCGGCAATCAATAAAATGAGATTCCAGTTGAAGACGCCCATGTCAGAGGTAGAAATGGTGCGAATCTTAAAACGGAATTTGAACGACCGAATTGGGAAGTATGTTTACCCACAACCAATCTTTTCGTTAGATCAGCTCAGAACCGCTTGCAAGGAAGCGGAGGCAGCATTTCCGAGGAGAGATCGAGAAGTCCACAAACCATTTGGGAGACCTCCACTTAAGTACACCGCTAATGAGTTAGACTATGAAGAAGGATATCCTGCTCCAGATGAACAAATAGCAGCTTATCAATTTGGTGGTGCGAGACCGAAAAATCCTCCTCGGAGATATGCCGATGCTTCTACCCTGGTGTGCTGGAACTGCAAGGTGCAGGGTCATACCTATTTCGATTGCGAGTCAGACGTTCGCAACTTGTTTTGCTATAAGTGTGGGCAGGAGGGTGTAAAAACGCCAAATTGTACTCGATGTCAGCAGGGAAACCGGGTGTGGGACGCGAAGGCTCAGGGGGATTCGTGTACGACCCAGAAACAGAACCCCCAATAAATCCAAAAAATGAAGAGCGAACTGAAAAGGAAGATAAGAAAAAAGAAGACAGTGAAAAAAAAATCATAATTTTAAAAAGAGAAGAGGGTGAGAAACTAAACGAAAATGTCGAAATAAAACCAAAATTGTTTCAATTCAAGCCGTTACACGTACGAATACAGGAATATAAAAAAGCGAGAAAGAGAATTTTTAACTGTGAAATTTATGTACCTTCTTCGAAAATATTGAAAGCTAGAGCTAGGTTTAAGTTGAGAAGAGAGACCAGAGCGAGAATTTCGTCGACCATTTTAAATTTAGATTCTGATCCTCGGCCTTATGCCAGGATTAACTTAGGATGTAAGGAGTTTTTAGGTTTGCTAGATAGTGGAGCTAGTGTTAGCATTCTCGAGAAAAATTGTATGCAACTGTTTAAGGATCTAGAAGCCCAAGTAATTCCTTTTCATTCAGGTGTCAGAACGGCAGATGGTAAATCCCAGTCTATAGTGGGTAAGGTCGAATTGAAAGTGCGATATAAGGATAGGGAAGAGGGGCTAACTTTCTTCCTCGTTCCTAATTTGGATCAGGAGATCTACCTTGGGGTGGACTTCTGGAGAGCGTTCCAGTTAGACCCAAGCATAATTAGTTGTATTTCCGTTGACGAGCCTTCAGACTCTTTGAATGCTCACCAATTGAGTCCTGACCAACAGGCCAGACTGGATGCGGTCAGGGAGAGTTTTCTGTGCTTTGAGCGGGACGGTCTCGGAAAGACGTCCTTGATGGAACATGTGATAGATACAGGGGATGCGCTCCCTGTAAAGCAGCGTCACTACCCTGTCTCTCCTCAAGCTGTCTTATACGAAGAACTGGATCGGATGTTGAGTCTCGGCGTTATTGAGGAGAGTGAGAGCCCGTGGTGTTCACCGGTGGTTCTCTTGCGGAAGCCAGGCAAAAATCGACTTTGCCTGGATTCCCGCAAGGTGAACGCACTGACGAAAAAAAATGCTAACCCTCTCCCCCATATCGAGGGACTCAACAGCCGATTTCCAGACGCGATCTATATGAGTAGTATCGATTTAAAAGAAGCATTTTGGCAAATACCGCTGGAGAGACAGAGTAGAGAAAAGACTGCCTTTGCGGTACCGGGAAGACCCTTGTACCAATTCACGGTGATGCCGTTTGGGTTGTGTAACGCAGCTCAACGGTTGAGCCAGTTGATGGACAAGGTGATTCCTGCACGACTCAGGGAGCGTGTCTTTGTGTATCTTGACGATCTTTTAATTATGGCCCCGGATTTCGAGACCCATATCGCCCTGTTAAACGAGGTAGCCGACTGTCTACGTAAAGCCAATCTCACCATCAACTTGAAGAAGTCCAAATTCTGCTTCAAAGAGCTAAAGTATTTGGGCTTCATAGTTGGTGGTGGGAAGTTTAAAACCGACCCGGCCAAGGTGGAAGCTATTGCGGACTTCCCAATCCCCAAAACCCAAAGGCAGGTTCGGCGGCTACTGGGCTTAGCAGGGTGGTATCGCAAGTTCATACGGAATTTCTCGACCCTGACCGCACCCCTGACTGACCTGTTACGGAAAAGGAATGAAAAATTCAAAATGACGGATGAGGCTCTGGTGGCTTTCGAAGATTTGAAAAAAGCGTTGACCTCAGCGCCGGTTCTCTCGCGTCCGGAGTTTACAAAGCGCTTCTTTATTCAATGCGATGCTTCGGATGCAGGAATTGGAGCCGTTCTGTTCCAACTTCATAAAGACGACGAGGAACTCCCCATTTCGTTTTTCTCTCAGAAATTCAACAAGAGTCAGAGGAACTATAGTGTTACCGAGAAGGAGTGCATGGCTGCGGTGATGGCAGTAAAGAAATTTAGGCCGTATGTCGAGGGTATGGACTTCACTGTGATCACTGATCATTCCAGCCTTCAGTGGCTGATGAGTATGAAGGACCTGAGCGGTAAACTCGCCAGGTGGAGTTTGTCATTACAGTCATATACCTTCGACATACGGCACCGAAAAGGCACGCAAAACATAGTTCCGGACACTCTTTCTCGGGTATACGTGGATTCTCTGACTCTTGAAGAAGTAGCTCCTTTAGTGGACTTAGAGTCCGAAGAATTCCAATCGGAAGAATACAAAAGTTTAATAGAAACTATTAAATCCCATCGCGAAGAACTCCCTGATTTAAAAGTCGAAGGCGACTTTGTTTACAAACGCGCGTTTCGATGTGAAGGTAACGAGGCTATAGTTGAGCATGCGTGGCTGCTCTGGATTTCTTCTGGTCTTACAGAAGAAATTATACGTAATGCACATGACCCCCCTCAAGTCGCCCATGGAGGCATTGCAAAAACCCTTCATCGCATTCACCAATACTTTCACTGGCCTAACATGACCGTTCAGATTCGTCAATATGTGTCTAATTGTTCTATTTGCAAACAAAGTAAACCGTCTAATCAAGTATCTCGTCCACCTATCGTAACCTCGTATTGTTCCTCTCGTCCTTTTGAAAAGTTATACGTCGATTTCTTAGGCCCTTATCCGAGGTCAAAATCTGGTAATGCCTATGTATTCATTGTCCTAGACCATTTGTCTAAGTTTGAAACAAGCCAATAGTTCAAGTATTATTAAATTTTTAAGACAGGAGGTTTTTAACGTGTTTGGTGTACCCAACATAATCCTTTCAGATAATGGCAAAAAATTTTTAGCCAAAGACTTTCAAAACTTTTTATCAAAATATGGCATAAAACATTTTAGAACAGCTAATTATGCTCCGCAATCGAATGCATCAGAAAGAGTAAATCGCACTTTATTAGCAGCTATCCGGTCGTATTTGAAAACTGACCAGCGTGAATGGGATGTGCACTTAAGCGATATTGCTTGTGCCTTGAGAAGCTCAGTTCACAGTTCTACGGGTGTGTCACCATATTTTGTTCTGTTTGGGACAAATATGATGACGCACGGTAGTGGCTATGAACTGGCAAAGAAGCTGAATGCAGTGGATGACAATGAGCTTCTAACTATTCCTCGACAAAACCGACTCCAGTGCTTGAGGAATCATATCCGCGAGAATATTTTAAAAGCCAATGAAAAATCGGCTAAAACATATAATACGCGTACTAAGAAAGTTAGATATCAAGCCGGACAAGAAGTCTATCGACGAAATTTTATCCTAAGCGATTCAACTAAATGTTTATCAGCCAAGTTATCGCCGAAATACATTAAATACCGAATATCGAAAGCAGTGGGAAATCAAATGTACGAACTTGAGAACTTAGCAGGAAAAAAGATTGGTATTTTTCACGCCAAAGACCTCAAGCAATAATGAAAGCTATCACCTACAATATATATCGACACCTTCAGACGTATGTAATTCATCTTTCAATGACTTACAGCCTTACCTAAGGATACGTAGGTTAAATATTTTCACCTTGTACCTACCTACGAAACTTTTCTATTGAAGATTTACATGCCCTGCACATACTGTACCTGATTTTAGCTTTAGTTTTCTCCACTGTACCTGATTTTAGCTTTAGATTTTCCCACATTGTACCTGATTTTAGCTTTAAACTATTCCACTGTACCTGAGATTCACAAGCACTTCAAACACAAAACTGTCTACCTCTTTTCAACATATATACTGATTTACTTTTAAAATTGTTCACTTAGTACCTATTCACTGTTTGAGCATTGAAACAGAACCAAAGATTTTCCACTTTGTACCTGACCACAAAATACAAATTTATCTTCCCCCTTTTCCTAACGTACCTGATAGTTTTAAGTCCTAAATGTCGTATCCGTCTCTTATTTATTCATTATTTATTAACTCAACACCTAAGAGCAAAGACTGATAGCTTTTATACCTCCGTTTGTTTTTGTTTATAGCCATGAGCCATTGTTTCTTTTGGTTGTATTTTTATTGAACACCCCCACTACTCACTTTTTACGTAGAAACATTTACCAAAAGAAGTAGCATAAATGTATTTAATCTGGCATGGCATGAATCAAGTTGTCTTCTAATACATTGTTGGATTCGGCAAGGCACTGAAACTTGCAGGTCAATGACCGCGTCAACTTCGCATCTGAAAAAAAAACAAAATTTAAAACAGCTGTTTGATTATTGGTCATACACTCTAACCTGTACATGCATTTAATAAGTAAACCAATGGCATTGAATTTGTGACATGTATGCCCGGCTAATAGCGTGGGTTTTTCCCCACAACTTAAGCCAGGTAGCCTTCTTGTTTCGACCATGGAGTTGGATAGAAACCCCCATGGCCGAAATTTTGTTGCGGATCCCTGGCCATGTCACAACAGGAACCTAAACAAAAAAAAA
Organism: Epistrophe grossulariae; assembly: GCA_929447395.1. Classification (NCBI taxonomy): domain Eukaryota; kingdom Metazoa; phylum Arthropoda; class Insecta; order Diptera; family Syrphidae; genus Epistrophe; species Epistrophe grossulariae. Next base: position 77,385,947 of record OV839566.1, read on the forward strand.
AGGAAGCGAACATGTAAATTTGTTTACCAATTTATGCTAAACTACCTACTTACCCTTCCCCTCACTTCGCTTACTTACCCTTCCATCTGCCGTCTGAAAAGAAAAAAAAAAAACAAAACCTGAAATGAAAAAGAAAAACAATAATGAAATTTTTATAAAAAGAAATAAACACAAACGAAAATAATTAAAGATACATTAACTAAGAAAACAAAACAAAACAAATAAAGAAAGAAACTAAATATATTAACTTTTCGCCGCCATGATGCTTCTTAGTTCTTGTTGTTCCTTTTAGTGTTTAATGTAGACGAATAGAACATTGACATTTATATATTAAATAGATTGATAACAAGAAGGGAATTCACACCCCTGAGTCAGAAAGGGATATTTTAGGTAAGAGGGAAGTTTCCAGCGACTGGAAAACTAAGTGTTATACACTTGGGTGGTGAATGAAAGTGAAGTTGAGAATAGCGTGGAGAAGATTCATCTTGCTTAAAGCCGATAGTGACGTCACTATCGTAAAAATATAATTTTATTTATATACTTAACCCTACGACCACAACGTCAGGTGGGAAATAGCGGATTGTTATACGAATTATGGGATTGGAAATGAGAGGTGGTGTGACCTATGTACTTATCCTAACCGTATGAATAGTTAAATAGATTTTGGGTTTGTCATATGGTATACGAATAGACTTTGATTCATTTGATTATCAACTGTGGTGCGGACACTAGTTCAAGTGTTTTTTTTTGGTGCGAAATTTAGGTACGTTAAAAGAATAGAAGAAAAAAAAAACTTTGTATCGTGTATTTTTTGTGATTAATTTTTTTTATTCAGATAAAACTACAGATAAAGAAAAAAAAAACGAGAAATTAAAATACGTTTACAAGACAACACAAGAAATATACATTAACTTTAAAATATATTAAAAGAAAAAAAGCAGTGAGTTAAATTGAAAATAAAGTGAAGAAATTTGTGCTAATTTGTTAAAATTTTGTTAGGTGTTTTTTTTTGCGGTCATAGTCGGCCGATAAGGACTGGGCCGCCACGCCGTTTTTCTTGAGAAACTTTTGTTCAATATTTGTGCTGTACCCTGGACGTATCTCTACGAATTTTTTGATACGTGTTGCACGTGGATTTTGTTTCTACCCACCACTATACCACAGTGCAGATAGTCGATTTCGTTTGGGATTGAGGCAAGTGATATCGGTGTCCCATGGGGTGGTACCAGATCCACCCAACGCCAAAAACAAGGAACACTAGCGCTGCCCAAACGGAGGATTGACGAAATCAAAAGTCACCAAGGTCTAAAGAAAAAAAAAAGAAAAAAGAAAAGTTCCAGGTATATATATCTGTATGTTTGTGTTGGGCAGGATATAATCCAAGAAAAGCGAAGAAAGAAGATAGAGAAAAGAAAAGTAAAGAAGAAAGAAGGAGATACAATCAAAAGATTTACTTTTATTTACCTAAAAGGATTTTATAATTAATTTTTCAATTAAATAATTTGATTGGTGATATTGGTTATTGTTATTTGTTGTGTTTTGTCCTAGATTAAGTGGTGGCATTGAAGTTTTATTCCTTATTTAAAATTTAATTTAAATTTTTCTGTTTTTTTTTTATTTACTTTATTGTTGTAAGTGATCAGTGTAGGGTTTCCTAAGTTTTTTTTGTGCGCGCGTTAACCATCCTTGTGAAATTTAGTACACCTCCAAAGAGCTCTCTAGGGGTAGGTGATTCGAAGATCGATAACTAATAAGAAAGTACTGAAAAAGGGTATATTTTTAAAATCACTTAGGAAAAGCTATCATATCACGTTTCACTGGTAATTTGTTTAATTGTTTCAACAATATTGTACATCTTGCCGAACTTTTCGGTAATGATAAAGCAAAATTTCCCAAATACCTTCTTTTTTTTTGTTAATTCATTTTCAATATAATCCATATAGTATTTTTTTTAATGTTTTTTTTTTGTTATTGCTAAATTAAGTTCAATGTTTTGAGGAATAATTTTTCAGTTTGTTAATAAAACTTCCTTTGCCTTTTTCGGATGAAAATTTTTGGAGTTTCATTGTTTCGTTTCAAACGAAACATGAGTTATTGAAGAGAACTTTTCAGGGGTGCAGAGGTGAAGCTAAGTAGCCAGTGATGATGGAGTGACACGCTTAATGATGATTTCTAAAGTAGCTTTTGGGGGAATCCAAATTGAGGCCACAGGATTCCCAGGTTGGGTGGGTATAGGCCGCACTGCGCTTACATCTGCAGTGCCCTCGGTGTGGTAAGTTTCCGTCCGCTGTCCAATTGTTAGAAAAAAACCGGCCTGATATGTGTTTTTGCTGCTGGTGAGGTTTGATTCCGGGGACAAGATCCCCCCCCATCCGGCGAGTTAAGCTGTGCATAGCAAGCAGGCCACGTTCTCGGGATCAGACATTCCATTCCTTTCCCACATCATTCCTTTCCTTCCTTTTGGTTCCCGTCCTGGTAATTCAGTTCTGCTGCCTTGCCGACCCTTCCTTGCCCTCTATCCCCCTCCTCTCCATTTGCCCGCAACAACTCCTTCAAGAGCTATGAGAAAAAAACAAACGGAAAAAAACCTGTTTGCTTGACTCTTTTTAGGAATCGTGTGTTTATTGTTTTTGTTTTCATGATCTTTAGTCGCTATGTGCGACTGAGTCTGGTATGCGGTTTTCAAATCGAGGATGGAAATCATCAACATCGTTAGATCAATGTGTATGTGTGTTTTTAATTATATCAATATGTATTTTGCATGTGCGCTTCACTGATTTTTTGAGAATGATTGGAAAAAAATAATTGAAATAAAAATTCATTTAAATTTTACCTATATAAAAGAAAGAGTTGGCCACTGACTCACTGAGGGCCAGTTGTACAAATATTTAAACCGTGGTTCAGCAATTTTTATCCACCGATTTCAGCAGATTAATTGAGTTTCAACAGTGGTTTACTGTTCAAGTGTGTGATAATAACCAATTACATACTTGAACCAGCGTTGAACCTTAGTTAATCCGCCGAAATCGGTGAGTTAAAATCTTGAACCGAGGCTGAACCACTATTGTACAACTGGCCCTGACTGATTCATCTGACTCATCATCGCACAGCCTATACTATAAGTTTTAAAAATATAAATAATTTTTTTTATCACAAATTTTATGTATAGGCTCACTAAGAACGGATTTTTTTTTAATTCTTATTATTAGTAGGGTAAAATAAGGTAAAATTGGTCAAGGGTTCAAAAACTAACATCCAAACGGTAAGTTCTACAATATTCATTTATTCTTTTTAATACCTTATTCAAATTCTAGAACTTTATTAATTTAAAAATAAATTCTAAAATATCTACAAAGCGAGATAGAAATTTTTTTATACTTTAAACCTCACAAATTACATAATTCCAATAATTCAGGGGGTAGTGCGATTTAAATAAATAAAATACCATTGGAAAGGTTTTTCAAAAAAAAAAAATAATCCGTGTTCTACAAAATTTTGATTTTTTTTTTTTAACATCATTTTTTATCTTTCAAAAATTAACATTTTTTCAATAAAATTTTTACTACTTTTTTAATTTTTAAAAAATAACCGTTTCTTTAAAAAATTTCAAAATCATACACCTCATACATATTATTGATTTACATTATAAAAATTTTAGATTCTTCAAAATTTTTTTAACACACATTTTGACATGTTTTCTGTTGTTTTATTAATCACCTCATAACTCATTAGTTATTGCACCCTTACGATTAGTTTTTCTTTTAATCGCATCTACGAAAATACACAGTTAATTTGATACATCATACATAACTGTACACCCCACACGACCTTCACAATAGTTTAAAAAGAAATAGTTTGAAAAATCTTGCAAAACACCAAAAAATGGGGTTGTTGTTCATTGCCAACCATCGTGTCTCAGTGGAGAATTGTCCAATTTTTGTTAAATTTCGAAAACACCCCTTTTCCATTCATTCAAATGCTTATATCTTCACATCCAATTGTCCGATTTTTATAATTCAAACTAAAGCCACAATGACAGTCGAGTTAGAGCAACAAAAAAATTTTCAAAACCGAATACAATAAAACAAATAAAAAAACTTTCCTATATCAATATACTGGTGGGAAGGAGATGGCTATTCTAAAGATGGTCGAGTGTGTGCAACAAAAAATCATAATTTCCTATACATGTAGGTATATATATTATTATTTTATGAAGGATGGCATGATAGCACGTTTGTTTTAGGTATTTTTCATGCACAACAATACTAAAAGTCCCCTCATGGTTGGTTTGGTTGGCTGATAACTTTTGTTCTTATGATCGGATCGTTAAGGTTGATGCCTTAAAATGTTCATGCACGTGTACTGGACCCTATTAAGGAAATTTATGTTGTGGGTAGAGTATATTTTTTAGGTATTTTGATTGTTGGCTTATATCTTTTGTTCTACTTATCGGATCTGTAAGATTAAGGTCTTAAATTAATCTTAGAATAAAGGTTAAATGGTAGGCTAACTTATTTTGAGTTATAATAAAATAATAATTGAAATCATATGAAATGGTAGGTACCTATTTGAAAAAGGTGAATGATTTCGATGTTGATTTAAAAAAATCGATTTCGCTGACATGGATATTAAAATACATATTATGTACATTGTACATACCTACATATATATGTATGTGTCTATGTAAGCACATAATGTAGGTATGTAAATTTATAGAAAAGGGTTGATTTGGTTTCTTTTCTAATAATAGGATTTTTAAGATTAAGGTCTTAAAATTAAGAGAGGTAGGTATCTAGGTAGGTATAATGTCAGTTAACGCATATAGTTACATACAAAAGTTTGTGATATATTTGTATTGTTTATTTGCAATAATATAAATTCATAATTATCTTCTAATCTTATAGGTATTCTTAAACGACAGTGTGTTAAAGTAGGTACCTACCTAGGTATAATTATATTTGTTAAGTATCTACTTTCTACCTACCTAACCATCAAATAGACTAAGCAATAATTTAGAATCATGCAAAGTGAAGTCAAGTGATTGACGTGGCAAGTAGGTCTAACTTCATTTATAATGGTCAGATTTTCAAGGTCAAGTTTTTTAAATTTTAATTAAGTAGGTATCCGGCTAAACAGTGAACCTATATTAAGTTAGCAAAATAATTCATACGGTTCACCCAAAGGTACCTTTCTCCGAGAAAACTGTTGACTTGGGCGCCAGCCTGGCGACTGAACATACCCTAAGTGGAGCAACGGAGTTGCGTGAGCGGGGCAGGGGACCCGCAATCGATATTTATCAACTAAGGTGAAACTAAGTGAGTTACTGGAATAAAAGGTAGCCTAGATGGAGTAACAATGGTCAGATTTTCAAGGTTAATTTCCTAAAATTAAGGTGAATTATCAGGCTTGAGGTAGAAAAGTAGGTCAATACTAAACGAGATAGACAGGTATAGAGAGAGAGAGAGACAAAGAGATACAGAGATACATTGTGTTGCACATTGTATTGCAAAATACATTGAGTTGCAAATAGGTACATTGTGTTGCAAATACATTGTGCTACAAATACATTGGTTGCAAATACATTGTGTTGCAAATACATTGTGTTGCAAATACATTGTGTTGCAAAATACTTTGTGTTGCAACATACATTGTGTTGCAACATGGTGTTGGAACATTGTGTTGCAAAATACATTGTGTTGCAAATACATCGTGTTATAACAAACTTTGTGTTGCAAATACATCGTGTTATAACAATACATTGTGTTTGCAACATCGTGTAACAATTAGCGAAGCCAACTGTTCGGGTAAATATACTAGTAGGTACTATAAACAAGAACGTTTCTTTCAAGGAAAATTTTATGTCAGTTTGCACAGAGAAGAGGTTTTTTTGAATTATTTATTATTTTTAATAGATTTAATGAGGGTAGTTAAGTGGAAGAGCGTGCGTCGTCGCGTCGTCGGTTAGCTGTTGATTTTGTATATATGCAACTATTTTCATCTAGATTTGATGGAAGATCGAATAGCTTTTGCCTAGATTCAATTCATTATTGGTCATATATCGGAGTGATGTTTGATTGAGGTAAATTTGTAGATTGTATGAGTACCTAGGTATTTAAGGCGTGCTAAAAGAACTTTTTTTTTTTAATTTGGTATGTTTATGAAAATTTTTTTTTTGTTGAGGTTATTTTTTGTTGATTTTTAAGTTTTGGGGATTTAATAAGGCGGGTTTTAATAAAGGAAGGTTCAAAGATTAGGACGAAGCATAATCTGCACAATTTTGCTCAAAACTTTATATAATGTATACCTATAGAGTCGTTAGGGGCAAGTGTACGCACTTTCGACTTTGAAACATGATTCCAAGCGAAATATAGAAGATATAATACAGGGGTTTATTAAATTATAAAGCTGAATATTTGGCTATTTGTTAAAAAAAGTAAAACTATATATTTTTTTCAATTAACTTACATTATTATTGAAAAAACCAAAGCAAGTCAGATTGCGCACACTTGCCCCTATCTAGGGGTAAGTGTAGGCATGATTTAGGGTAAGTGTACGAATTTCCAAAGTTTTTAACTAAAACATTTTATTTTATTTATTATTTATTAGTTTTATTATTAGAAACTCTTTTATTTAAAAAAAATAAATACTTTTTTAAACCACAAAATCAAATTTCATAGGCGTTTTCTAAGTGCACATTCGCTTATTCCATTTTCCCCTGCGGCCCTACGGTGACTTAAACCCAAACTGACTAGAAATTTTGTTTTATCAATTTGGCATTGTGTTACAACACTTTTTCAAGATTTTCTCTTACATTACGCATGCGTACACTTGCCCCAAAAGTTTTGCGCACACTTACCCCAACTGCACTTTTTTCAATATTTTGCTTATTTTGAACAAGTTAATATTAAATCCAGTAAAATTTTCACTCAAATATAATATATATGTAATATATTCAATAAATAATTAGCACTCAATGGGCTCTATATACTCTATATAACAAACCAAACATGGTATGACTTAAATATTTAAGTAGATCCTAAATAACGAATATTACATGGTACGGGCTCTTAAATAATAAACATTTGGTGTATGGTTCATTATTTATAGTCCATACCATTATGGTTCATTTTACTTGAATATTTAATTCGTCTTTAAATTTGGTTATTGGTAAGGTCCAATGTGTTATAGTAAAATCACTGAACACTAACACGTTTTTAAAATTGAGAAATATTTTAGTAAAACTGACCTTTTTATTGTTTGGCTTGTTTGGCACAAAACAAACAAAACTGAAGTGCAACAATAGCTGACCCAAGCAAGGGACAGATAACTACAGAATTGTGCATTTACAGATACTTAATATTAATTGTTATTTTCGAGAAATTAACTGTGCGTACACTTCCACGCTGCGCGCACTTACCCCATCCGACTCTACAAAATATTTCGATTTTCAATTATTATAATTATTAATACATAATTATTAATATTATAATTATGGAAAGCAGCTAAACGCCTAAAAAGACCACAAATTCAAAATCCGCCTATCAAAGCACAAGACAGAAAATGGATTGCAAACCCGAAACAAAAAGCTGAAATCCTCGCGGAACATCTCTCGAATGCCCTTTCCAGAAAGTGCAGTTAGGTACAACTAATTTAAATTTTGTTGATAGAAACGACGAACTGGAAATTCCCTTCTTCACGCTCAAAGAAGTAAAAAGCATGTGTCAACACAAGCTATCAAATAAAAAAGCACAGGGGAATATTCTAGTTACTGCTCAGGTTTTGAAAGAAATGCCAACAGTAGCCTTCAAAAACTCCAATATATAATAAACGCATGTCTTAAGCTTCGATATGTACCACATCATTGGAAAATTGCAGAAGTCATTGTTATTCCTAAGCAAGGAAAGCTACCAACAGAAGTAACTTCCTACAGGCCAATATCTCTTATACCAATTATGGCAGAAGTTTTCGAAAAACTGCTTATGAAAAGGCTTAGCAAAGTAATAGAAGAAATGAAAACTAATCCCAAACCATCAGTTTGGATTCAGAAATAAACATTCGGCGATAGACCAAGCGCATCGAATTACGGATGTTGTTGAAAAGGTATTGAAGAAAAATAAGTATGTTCCGCTCTATTTCCAGATGTTGCTCAAGCCGTTGACAAGGTTTGGGATTTGAGTACAATCTGCATAGAGACCCCTCAAGGCAGGTCTACGAAATACTGAAATCCTATGTTACAGAGCGATTCTTTAGAGTACGGTACGAGCAAGAGTATTCAGAAATTAATAAAACTGAAGCCGGTGTACCACAAGCAAGTGGCCTAGGACCAACAATGCATTTGTTATATACTAGGGATATAAATATTCCAGTGGATAATTATGCTATCTTGGCCACATTTGCAGACAATACTGCCATTTAAGTGCCTGATAAATGCGTTCTATCAAGAACAAAATAATGCTATACAAACAAATACTGAATCGTGCCTACGTTCTGTAACTCTCGGATCTATAAAATTGGTCGAGAAACGGTGAAAAATGGAACAAAACTCATACGATTTGTTTCAATTTTCATCGTTTCTCGACTTATTTTATGGATGCGAGAGATACAGAACGCAGGCACAGTTTGGACTTACTGCATCCAATTGTGGGGTTGTACAAAGAAAATTAATGCTAAAACCATCCAAAAATAAAGTCCTTCGTGGAATAATAAATGCCCCTTGGTATATTAGAAATAGCGATTTACATCGTGACCTACAAATAGAAATGGTTTCTGAAGTGAACACGCTGTTTCAGATAATCAGCGACTACATAATCATTTTAACTCCGAGATGGATACTGGTGTGGAATCGGCTAAGGTGATAGTTGACTGTCGCTTTTTTGATTGTCGTTTTTGATTATCAACTATTCGTTGCTCTGTTTAATTCGATCGCCAAAAATTGTTTGTTTTTTGGCATTACTTACAATTCTGTTAAGAATTAAACGTCATTTTTGCATTTTTGGTGCTAAGAAATGTTCTCAAGGATATCCATAAACTGATTCGTAGTTCCAAAATGTTTTCTTTTTTTTCTCAGATTTGATCTAATCAGTCGGACCTTTTTATAATTATTTTTACTCCTTACTCTCCGTGCGGTTTGAAAAATTGCAAATGATGTAAACATTGCAATTGAACTAATTTGCCATTGACCTATTATATATAAACTGCCAGGAGCCAACTTCACGATGGTTCCACCAATAACTAAACGCCACTAGCTCTCGCGTAGAAAAGCGGAAAACACAGTGAAACATTTTTGACATTCAGTTTTTTGTTTTTTTTTTTATTCGTGTTGCTTTTTTTTATTCGTGTTCTGTTTTTTTTTCAAGAAGATTTTAGTGGCGAAAAAGATGCATGTCGGATGCCATGTGACAAAAGAGGTCATCTTGATGTGTATTCCCAGGCAAAAATGGGAGTTCTAGGGTTTCCATTCCATGGACGATAAAGGAAAAAAGTTCAATGTTTCAGTGAAAGTACATGAGAATGAGCAGGGTAAAGACGCTGCTTACATTCAGTGCTCGGGTAATAAGTCAACAGGTAAGTGAAGAGAATTCCCAAGAAATTGCCACAGAGACGAGAAATTCACTAGGATCGCTGCTCAATGAGATCAACTATAGCGTTTCCTGCTGACAAGTGCGAGAAAAGTTATTGACGATAGACGGGTAACTAATCATAATTTCACTCAGGCATTGTGAAACAGACTCACAATAATAATACATTTATTTTCGTTTAGTTATTTCTCAAGTGGGTGTAATAACTGTCGATGGAAAACCATGCCCTCCACCACCTGCAACTAATGGGCCACCACGCCAGCAGCCATGTTCGAATATGGCTCCACCTCTGCGTCCAGGGCTTCTGCCTAGTATGACAACAGGGCTATCCCCCGGTGGCCCTGTTCCGGATCAATACGTTCAAAATAGACCACCAATGCATAACAGTACGTCACCACAACAGCAATTCAACAATATGCCAATGAATAGACAGTTCCCAGCAGATGGACCAGGTAACGACAGAAGTAAATTTTGTAACCTCCTTTGATTGCAGTTCTAAATTGATGTTTCTGTTTTTTGTTCTTGTTCTTTTTTTTGTGTTGCTTTGTTGCAGGAGTCAGATTTGCGGGGATGCCACCAGTGGGTATGAAAGACAAGCCCAACCACATGTCAGCTCATCAACACACCCACAAAATATGGGTAAGTTTTGTGCCATTTAGAGCTTGTAGCTGGTCGCAAATGCGACCAACATGCGTTGTCAAATACCATCAGCATCCGGAAGATGTTCAAATCCAGAACTGGTCTAGTGTTGGAGTTCTATCATCAAAAGACGACATTCCATGCGAGTTATGCCAACAATTGGTCCATCATCTTCAAGAAGTACTTACAGCAAACACTACTGAGATTGAATTCAAAGAAGTTCTCGAAGGGCTATGCAAACAAACTAAAGGTTTCAAGGCAGAGTGCCTCAGCATTGCTGACCAATATTACGATCAAATTTACCAGATGCTTGTTAGTAATTTGGATGCAAATGGTGTATGTTTCCTTATTGGAGTTTGCCCTAAAGACGCAGGTGTATTCTTAGGTCAGAGAGATCTTATGCCATTGATCCCATATATCGAGCCAGCCAAAATAAATGTTAAAATATCCAAACTTGATAAGAGCACTTTACCAGTTATGCAACTTCCAATCGACCTTTTGACGGTGCAGAAGATACCAATAGGCAATGCGGAATTATGCACTTTGTGTGAGTATTTTTTGCATTTTCTTCAAGAGACCCTAGCTACTCCAGCCACAGATGAAAAGATTAAAGACGTGGTTATTCATTTGTGTGATAAATTCCCAGCTTCAATTCGTGAAAATTGTCACAACTTTGTAGAAATGTACGGATATGTTGTTATTGCATTAATGATTCAAGGATTTGATCCTCGAAGAAGAAGTATGATGTATTCTTTTAGTTCGTTTTTAAATAGTCTTTATCTTAGGCGAACTACCACATACATATAATTAACAATAGCACTCTAATTTAATAGTTAACAGCAACTAGGGATGAAATTTAAAATATGAAATATTGAATTATTTTTTCGTTTATCAACCCTATTCCTAACGAGTATCAAAATTTGTTAAAAAAGAATCACCATTAAAAAAAATTTACTTTTGGGACTCGCATATTGGAACTTGTATGCGTATTTTAAGAGTGCTTTATCTCATTAAAACTCTTGAGTAAAATATTTTAATGCTTATTTTAACAGCATTAAGTTCTGATTCCAAAAAGGTGTCAACGATCGCTGTACAATTTACCATTGGCCAGATACACTCGAAAACCTTTATCAATATTCTTGATTTTTCCCATCATGAAGAAAAATCAAAAACGGTTTGGAGTGTATCTGACCAACGGTAAGTCGTACAGCGATGGTTGATACCTTTTTGAAATCAGCAATTGATGCTTTCAAAACGAGTATCAAAATTTGTTAAAAAAGAATCACCATTAAAAAAAATTTACTTTTGGGACTCGCATATTGGAACTTGTATGCGTATATTAAGAGTGCTTTTTCTCATTAAAACTCTTGAGTAAAATATTTTAATGCTTATTTTAACAGCATTAAGTTCTGATTCCAAAAAGGTATCAACGATCGCTGTACGATTTACCATTGGCCAGATACACTCGAAAACCTTTATCAATATTCTTGACTTTTCCCATCATGAAGAAAAATCAAAAACGGTTTGGAGTATATCTGACCAACGGTAAGTCGTAAAGCTTGTTTTCTTTTTCCAAAATAAAAATAATTTGTTTCACAGCCTTGCAAATTTTTATTGTATCCTTATGAGGATATCTTAAAAAGCCCTTGCTTTTCAAAGATATTAGTTTTGAATTATTTTTTTTATAAGTTAGTAAAAATTCCTTACATTTTTTACATTCTATTGATTTTATAATTTTGAATTCAACAAATCCACTTATATAAGTAATTATCTCTTCCATGGGAGAATTGTTAAAGGGAGTTTCACTGAAACCTTCAAATATAAGAATCTCCTCATCTTCATAATTCATTTCGTATTCAACCCTTTTTTTTGTTTGATTTGAAGAAGAGGCAATCAAAATGCTCGTTTCATCGCATGAAATGCAGTTTGCTTCAGCAGACGAACTAACTTCGTTATGTATTAGAAGCCTTTTGTATGCTGAAGCAAACTGCGCAGCCGTGGGATTGTTGTTGAACCCACCTCTTGAGCGAATGCTTGAAAAAAAAAGTTCTAGGTGATCTTGCGAAAGTTTATAACTAGCACCCAGAATTACGGCGTATAAACAGTGGAATTTGTATGGAGGGTCAAAAACAAGCATATTTTATTATAGGAGGTGGGTCTATCACTCCCCGTTTAGGAGGTAGGAACAATTTTAGAAGAAAATGACTTAAAAAGGAAAAAAATATTAAAAAACAACGGCAACACTTAAAATAAAGTTTTATATCGGTTTTGAAAGCCAGAAACCTATTCTTTAATCCTTAATTTAAATTAAATTATTTTTATCAATAGTTTTTGAAAAATTCGCTTGCGAATTCAAAATATTGATAAAAAAATGAACAAAAAATGTTTGACACAAACATACATATTAAGAAATTATATAAATTTGCTGCAGTCGTACAGCAGTACCTAAGTGATGTGAATTGTTTATAATGCATTACATTTTCATATCTGAAAATTTTATTTCGATGATTTTTCAAAAATAAATATGAGGCCAGATTCTGTATTTAAAAAGCGATCAAACATTTTCGTTTGTGCGAAAGACTTGCATAAAGATTTGAAGCAAATCTTTCGCACAAACGAAAACGTTTGATCGCTTTTTAGATACAGAATCTGGCCCATGAATTTTATATATTTAATTTTATAAATTTAAACATAAACTCTTGACTTCATTGCACAAAATCACTCAAAATTTTCCTACAAGAATTCATTGATGACTATTTAAATGCATTTCCATAAGCTGTGCTTACAAAATACTAACGGTCATACAATTTTTCACTAAATGATATTTTGTTTTATTTTTTAAATTCTAGTGAATAAAAGATGAAGCAACCAACTGTAATCGAACAAAGAGGCAATTGTACGAGAATAAAAAAACTTTTAAGAAAAACTAGTATAATATTGTTTCAGTGTTAGTCTATCAAAATTTTCTATCGGCTCTTAATACTACAACTATCGTAAGAAATTTACAAAAGAAAATTTAAATAAAGAATACTAAGTGTTTTTTTTATAGGCAGGCAATTCACTCTAGAATTAGTGAATCCAACTACTATTCGCTCTGCATACATTTATTTTCCTTTTATATCCACGTCTCAAAAACAAAATATTCACTTGTACTTGCGTACTAGTGCTTTAAAATAAATGTTAAATTATATTTCCAATAATTTTATTTCAAATTAAGAAACAGAAACATGTATACAATTATTTATATTTATAATAATTATTAAATAAAACTTTATAGAATGCATCTTATTACACTGCGTTGAATCGTATTTTTTTAGTTTGAAGACCAAATTTTTTTTAAGTTTTCTAGTTTGATTGTTTTGGCGCTGCATATTCTAGGTGAACATCCTTGCAGGTGGAGTATGAATACGTCTTGCTTCGTTCGATCCGTTGCGCTCAACTTTGTGAATAGCACACGATACACATTAATGCAATTTTCCTTGCATAAGAGTCCCAGATGGATGCTTCAGATATCCTTCACTGCTGCAGCCTCAACAATGATTCGAATGAAAAACTTCTTTATCGCTGTATCTTTAAGAACACAGCGCGCCAATTTGTACATATCACAGGTTATGCATGCAGCAACGTCCATTACGATGTTTTTTTTGTCATTTTCAGACAACCTTTTCAATTCAAAATCGACCGCAAAAAGGATTCCAATGCATGTTGGTTTACGCTATTATGTACAAATGCTATTCACATTTATATTCATATATCTATTAATATACAAGCAGTAACATTTCAAACTTTATTTCTTAGAACTAGACTAATTCATAAAATTAAATGGCAATAATTTCGTTTTTGCATTTCTAATAAAATTGCGGTAAGTGTAAGTTAACTATATCTTTGTTATAGATTTCTTGTGCTAACATGAAACAAACTTTTTCTTCGGGAAGACTTCCAGGAATCTAGCCAGATTCATCATAAAACCAACCTGAATAAAACAAACAAAAACTTATTAACTTCTATTATTTATAAAACTGATTTAACAAACCATCTGAAAGTTTTCGTGAAATATTCACAATTTCACCAATGTATGAGGTAAGAAAATCTGTTTCGGCTGCTATAAATTCATGAGTGGCAGTAACATGTGGAGACTCCAATTGTCCGTAAAGCTTTTTTTCCTGGATTTTCTCCTTCTGCTTCAGGCAGCGGTGACTTCAATTAATGATGGGCCCATTGGTGGTGATTATTGTCTTGGAAAGGATTGTAGGCCTAATGGACGTTGAGCAAGTTGACATAAAAGTAGTTAGGAGTTGCATTGAAGATTCCTTTAAAATGAAAATTTTAATTACAAAATAATTTCCACTGCAATTGATTGACTTCGTTAAGTGTTCTATTGTACTTGCCGTATGGTTCATGTGTGCAGATTGATATGCATTCCATATACAGATGTGGCTTGTCGACCAATATTTGATATGCAGTCGAGATCATCCTAAGAATAAAATTAAAAATATATAAAAACAAGTTTTTATAGCATAGTCAAAGCTAATAGGAAATTTGATATGTATACAAATTTGTAATAAGCTATCAGGGGTTCTATTATTAAAAGTAAATTAATAGGGATTTTATAAATAATTTTGAACCTACCACAGCTGCCAATCTAGTGATCCCAATGCATCATCTACAACACTGAGTGTGGGTCATGAATTAATCGGCCTCAATGTGTAATGTGCTCAATCAGAATTGCTCGTTTCACTCAGAGACATACATATCTCTATTGCGATAATTGGTTGGGTTATCACGATGTACCTCAACCGGTCTTTCGTCTTTCTTTTGTGCCACCATTGTCTCGTACTTCTCTTCCAAAATTGTATATTTTTGTTTTAATTCATCGTGTTTTATTCGAGTCTTCAAAACTCTCCGTGTTTTCAATTGTCTGAAAAAAATTAATTCAAAACAAATTATTCAAAAAAAAATTTGGACCAATTAAAGACCTTTTTGAATTCGACTCAATGATTTTGCTTTCAAGACCAGCTTGATGAAGTGTAATTTTTGTTTACTCCTCTTGCATCATGCTGAGAGTTTCTCTTCAAGAGTTTCAATTCTCGACTTTTTCAATCAACTTTCGACAATCTCTAAGCTTTGAAGGCGGGCCTTCGAGAGTTCTTAAAAATATCACAATAATAATTACGGTTGCTAAAATTTGTTGGCACCATTATTGTAAAATTACCTAATTTGGTTAAAAACTCATTTTCTTGCTTGTCCCAATTACTCGTTCGCATTGTGAGTGCGTCGACTGCAGATACCAAAAGGTTCCTGAAACCATTGGCAACACCGTGTGGCGCGGAAGCAATAGTTGGGTATCCAACTTCCAAACATACAGCAGCCAAATTGGCAACACCTTGTTGGAACTTGGAGCGCAAATCCTCGGGCTTGATTTCCAAGATTTCTGGTGAGAAAATTGAACCAGAGTCGTAAACTTGCTTCACAATCAAAACGTATGACAACGGAGAGGTTCAACAAGTTGAGCAAAGTGGCTTCGGAAGCACCGACTTTCTCGCCTGGATTCAAGTTTGGCACATCATTGATGATTTCAATTGTACCATGAAAATCTTGGTTTGGATGGACAGAGCCTGGAAGAAAGAAGTCTTCTCGGGTCCCAAACCGGTGTTATGGGCTGGGATGATAACCGGGAGTGGAGCAATGGCACCATCACGAGCAGGGGCACGCACTTTACTCTCCAACGTGTCATGGATATCGCACAAATCCTCCTTGGTGAAAACGAAACCTACATTTTTCTTGAGCTGGTTGTTGTTCTCCAAGTGTCTGCGGATGGCTTTGTGGATCATGGTGTTTTTTCACATGAGAACGACAACCTTTCCACGAAGTGAAGTACGGATGTTCTGCATCTGGCGAGAACCTACGTTGTCGGAGCCGTTGCCGATGAAACATTTTAGGTATTCGTCAAACAATTGAACGACTTTAAAGAAATAGTTAGCTTTCCAGGCTGTTTTTTTTCACCCTAACCATCCCGAGTAATTGTAATCTCTTTTAATTTATTAAGAATAAAAGCACAAACGTTTACGTTTACGATGACTAAAAAATGACTAAAACAACTTTCAAGAGCATGAAGAAAAAATACCACACAAACGACAAATGTCAAAATGTCATTTCAATTGAAACAGGTGGCTCTATTCTAATAACAGATGTCAGTAGTTTCTTTGTCTGGACAAGCTTTTTTTTTACAAAGAAACTACTGACATCTGTTATTAAAACAGTGAAAATAATTACTTCTGTTTCCCGTGTTTCTACGCAAGGGTTAGTGTCGCTAAGGAGTGGTGGAACCACTTTTATTGGGGTTTTTGTATGAAAATGAAACTCAACTAGCAGTCCATATATAATAGGTCAATGTAATTTGCAATTTTTCTTAAAACACACTTTTTACTTTAGATATTAATTATAATATGAAAAAAGCCAACCAATTTCAAGCCGACCGCACAAAATTTTTATGAAAATGACATAAATGTATGAAAACGACAAATAAAAAGGTGTCACTTAATATCAGTACAAAAAAACGATTGTCGATTTGATAATCACCTGGCATAGAGCAAAAATGTCGATTTTGATTATCAACCATCAACTATCGCTTTAGCCGATTCCACCCCTGTATTAAATGTAAGAGATAATTTTCGAAGAACAAATCCTCATGAGCAGATGGTCTAAAAGCGATGGGAAAGTATTAAAACTTTAAACTTCTCCCAATGCAATATGGAATTGAAGAAATAATTGTCGATCTTTCATAGATTGATCCTGATTTTCCGGTGGTTTTAGTGCAGCACAAGTACAACACTACTCGGTACCGAATATTACCAAGTTTCTTTTGAACATTTCCACCTGTAGAGAAATTTTGTTTGGATTTGTAGGTAGGTATACCTACCTAATCTACCTATCAGATAAAATTTAAATATTTTATTATAATTACATATTTTTCAATTATTTTGTATTTGTTTCCTTTTACTAAACAACAGGTTCAAAATATTGAAATGTACATATTAATAATCCCTAGAAATAAATTTCTTAATATAAATATAAATTAAAAATGATGTTTACCTAGCTAATCAAAAAATGCTCCGATCTAACGAATCTAGAATAGAATACGAAAGCTTCACAAAAAAGAAAACATTTTTCCGTCATTAAAAAAATAAGGCCCTCACTAGTCAACTGATGAGTCCAAGTGAGATCGTCGGGACGAAACGCCAAATTTTTGTAGGACTAAAGGCCGTTAAAAGCTATTTTGAATCAATAATTCAACAAGTCCAAATAAAATAGTGCTAAGTCTTTTACTTGGCTGATGTATTTCAGTAGATAGTATATAGAATTTTTATTATTAAAAAAACCTTCTTATATAAACATTGCCACGGCCTCGGGCAAAAAACAAAAACAAAAACTTCCAATTTAATGATTAGGACTTCTAGTCTTGTTGGATATAGTTCACACTAGATATTCGTCACGAAATCTATGTATGATGAACTGAACTTAACAAAAAATTGCGTATTGACAAAAGCCCTCACTAGTCAACTGATGAGTCCAAGTGAGATCGCCGGGACGAAACGCCAAATTTTTGTAGGACTAAAGGCCGTTAAAAGCTATTTTGAATCTAAAAAAATAACTGCCACCACTCAAAAAAAATTTGTTTCTACCTACCCACATAAAGAATATATCCAATATCCATGGATCAATGCAAAGAAGAAAAAGAGTTCATATACTTTTTATTTTATGTCGCCAGCCTCAGACGACCTTAAAAAAATCGTACATACAACACAGTAAAAAAAAAACAAACATAATCGCAATGTCTTTCGTCTTCCTCTCGATCGTTGCTGACTGCATAGTACTGCAGAAACATTCCCCATTCATTTAATTCCTATATCCTGAGTAACAGAGCAAGAGGGAAAACATATGAGCGAGCACGCAAGAGAGAACTTTTTCCAAAAGACAAATAGCTTTCTTTCTGTGCTTTACTATGAACAGGCAAATGGCTTTCTTGCCTGTTGATCGTCTGCGTGGTGTAAAAATAAATTGGGACATTTTTTTCTATGGGGATGCTACATCTGTATAGTTAATTATCTATGATAAGAGCAAGTTCGTGCGACCCAGTCGTGCATTTTATTTTTAAAATTTTTCGTAAACAAAAAAATGAGATCTTACAGATTTTTCTCATTCAAAAAGTGAGCAAGCGAATCCAAGTTTTTTTGTCCTGAGAGTTTTGACAGAAAATTTTTTTCTGAGATTGCTGAGATCTTCGAAATTTCATTTTCCTGAACATGCCTACTTAATAGGGAGGTGAAATTTTCAAAAAAATTTACTTAAAAAAGAAAAAAAAAAATTATTTAAAAACAACTGTAAAACTTTCAACACCATGCTATACCTTTTTGGAAAGCCAGAAATAGCTGTCACAAGAAAAAGTCGCAAAAATATGATTATCACATGTGACAGTCACCTTACGCAGACCGCATTTATTTATTTTGACTCTCAATTATCACAAATCACCTTAGCCGATTTTTTATATTTCAGATCCAATTTAATTA
Organism: Epistrophe grossulariae; assembly: GCA_929447395.1. Lineage (NCBI taxonomy): Eukaryota > Metazoa > Arthropoda > Insecta > Diptera > Syrphidae > Epistrophe > Epistrophe grossulariae. The sequence continues at coordinate 77,404,731 of OV839566.1, forward strand.
TCAATCGTACCAACATATAACAACAAAACTAACAAAATCCATGTCTAGACGTCAAAAATCTATTCACTACTCTTAGAAGAGGAAGTCTTATGTCGAATTCCTTTTGCCAATTTGGATTTTGATCCGGGATTGCGGATTTTTCGTGGTGGCATGTCAAATATGACACTATTTTCTTGATGAAACCAGTGATAGTATAGATAGGGAAACATTCTTAGAAGTATAAGTATTTTCAAACTATAAAAGAACTTTTATTTTTATTTAAATTAAAGTTATTTTACATATGTACAAATGTTTCTGTTTTAACGAATTGTTTTTTATTTGTCACAATTATTATTTATTGTTGTATATTATTTATTAGTACAGATTATCACCGACATTCTGCATGCACGAGATTTTATTCGAGAAGGTCGGAATTGGCAAATGCCTAAAACAATCAAAATACAAATTGAGTGATGGAATTTTCATTCTGTAATCTGTCAATTTTATGGGTAATGTGACCAACTGTGAAAACTAAAAATTTCTGTGATCCAGTTTGTTTTATTATCATGATCTGATCTGAATTGGATCGGTGGGAAAATAAAACGCAACTATTAAAAAGGAAACACAATTGTTGTTATTTCAAGCAATTTCGTAGGTGTAATCATAATTTCTTTTTTTTACCATTTAGTTCTAAATGGTCCAAAATCTGCCAGTATTTTCACAATAAAAAACTGATAATAGTCCAACTGAGGTTTTAATTTTATTGGCAATAATTACTGTGCTTTCTCCACTTTGTAAATTATTTATAACAAAATATTAGAAAGATTCAAATTAATCAATATTTTGAGGCAAATCAATAGTAGTATCTTCAGAGTGCCATTTTTCGACTTCGTATAAATATAGGTAGGTGACAGAAAACTGACAACTTTGTCAGTCGTAAATTTGAGACTATTTAAAATGCTGAAGTTAAAAATGGTAAACAAAATTTTAAAAAATCATGGCGCCATGTTTAACTTACAAAAGAGTTAATACGAGTTTCCTCGTATGAGTCTAAAATATCAATTAAAAGTAAAATACACATAAGGGATTTTTTGATCCTTAATACTGGCAGGAATTTTATTTCTTTCATATACTAACACTGCACAAATTTCAATTATTAAAAAAAAAAAAAAAAAAAAAACAGCAAATCTTAACTTCGGAAACAAATAATAATGCAACACCTTCTTTGCCTGGAAATGCAATTTCACATGTAGTCGAAGCACACTTTTCTTCCGGATTATATGTATCCCTCCAATTGGAATGGCTGCAGCACCGGTGGCGTTGTATTCCTTATTCTACAGTCCACATAGATTGTACAAAACAGTAAATGCATCCGGCAGCTTCACCAGCGGACATAAATCGTCGCCTGTATAAAATAATGTCGTATGTTACAATTTGTTACTTTTGGGGAAACGCATTTTAAGTTCAAAAATTTTTTTCACAAAAACTATAAGGTGAATTTTTTTAAAAATTTAATGGTAGATACAGAAAACATCTGGCAGCTCACAACTGTTAAAATAAATACAATATTCTAACAATGGAAGGAATAAGGGTTAATTTTTCTCAGTATGCCATTGTCGTATGTGAAGGTTTATTCAAATCTACTTGTTACACAAACACATACGACAAAATAATCACACATAAGACAAAAATAAAACAAATTCAAAAATGTTGTTAGAATACTACATACGACAATATAAAAAACATTCATTACCTATTTATTTAAAAACAAACTCAAATTTATTTTTATAGTATTTATTTTCTGTATAAATAACAGTTTTTTTGTTCTCAACAAACTTAACTTAAAAAAAGGTTAAAAAAAAGTAAAAAAAAAGTTGTAATTCTAAAAAAAAAAAATACTTATTTAATTCATATTGGAAAATACTTTAAATATTAAAGTATTCCTAAGTTTAAAAAATCACATTTATACAGTGCTGTTGATTTTTAAATATTAATTGAATTAACATTTATGTAGGATTAAAAATACTCTTTAAAAAGATGTACTTAATTTTAAAAATAGCACGATAAAAGGCTTTATTTAATTTTTAAAATGGCACGATAAAATGTTTTATCTTCAATTTTTTCGAGGTATGGAAGCATACTTTTTATATCATTTTTTTTGTTGGTGTCGATGGCCTTCGATGGAGCTATACGAAGTACTTTTTGCCATAAATTAGCATCGGTTTGGTTTTGAAAACGTCCTGTGGTTTTTTTCAAATTGTAATAAGTGTAAAACGCTTCTTTAAACGAAGTTTTACATCCTATTTGATCTTCTTCCTCACTATCTACTGAAAAATCTTCACCACTGGAATGAAGACCCGCACCTGCATCATAATCATCATCATCCCCTAAAATTTCGTTGCGCATGCTAAAAAAATTAAAAAGAATTATTCAAAGCTCTCTCCTGCCTTGTCGTGCATTATCATTACGCATAGAGTTCATCAGACACACTCGGTGCAGGGGACTCGTCCGACCTCTGCGACATCTTGATCACTACTGATCTGAAATTACACCAGTCTGTGTCTTATCTTATGAGACATACGACAAACGTTTACCGGAATTTCAGTCAAATATTGTCGTATGTGTATTTAAAATAACACATACGACAATTATTTACCAAACATTCGCTGCACACTTTTTGTATAAAAAAATTGTCGTATGTTTTAATTTTGTCGTATGTGTAGCATTTTGTATACACATACGACAAAGAAATACTTAAATGTTGGTGACCTTGCACATACGACAAATTTTAACTATATTATCTTGGAAACTAAGGCAGCTATCGAAAAACGGATTTCACTAGGTTGTAGAGAAAAATTCAAATAATAAAACTGCATTTAAATCTCAAAACCTCAATTTTTCACATACGACATTATTTTATCCAGGCGACGAAATGTATTTAAATAACAATTTAAATTTGAAAATGCTACGAAAAAGGAATAATATAAATTTATGTATTTTCACAAAACTTCTAAAAATTAAACAACAATAATTCCCGAATTGAAAAATTTCACAATGACGTTTAGATAAATGTCGCTTTACTATTGTGTGTGTGCAAGTGCGTGTTTTGTGTAGGTGTAAATCTCTCTTGAAATTGGGATCAAAGATTTTGATCCCAAATCATGAGGGATCGATTTTTTTTGGTTGAAAGGAATGCCAAAACTGGTCCGGGATCAAAATCTCTCACAGGGATCGATTTTTTTTGGCTGAAAGGAATTCGACATTATTTTAAGATCCTACTTTAGATTTTTTCTGGCGCAATCCTACTTATGTTTTGTATTTGTAATGCATGTAAAATCGTACTATACAACGTATTCCTTTTCCAATAAAACACACCTAATAGTTTGTACAACAATTAATTTAATATCATCGATTACCGCTTTTGGTTTACAAAAATAAATAAATATCTTTACTGTATATATTTATTTTAAAACATTTAACACATTCTCTATATCGAAAATCCCAGCTAATTTATGTATTTATAACTAATATACTAAGGCCGTGTCTGAATTGCGTTAAAATTCGGTTAAAATTTGACGTTTGGTTAAATTTTGACACTAGCGTGGTGAATAAAATGGGTTAAAAATTGCCCAGCTCCAGAGCAGGTTAAAATTTGACACTAGTGGTTAAATTTTGACGTTTCTCAAGAAAGAGAGAAAATTGAATTTGAAATTATTTTTAAAAGTGCAACAATGAACAATGGAAATAATCAATGTTATCAATTTTGAATTTTCATGTGCATGTACACATACTTCGCGTAGTCGTTGCTGTGTTATTGCAGTCCTCGTAATAATACGCTGATATTTAAAAAAAATATAAGAGAATTAATATGAAATACTTCCTCAAATTTGTTATTTATCTTGCAAAATTAATGCCAATTGGTTGTTTTGTTTTATTTTATTTAGTTTTTATTTTTAGTTTGTTGAGAGCTGTGTTCGCAGACTGCATAATCAAGTAACACTCAATAGGATTTTTTTCGTAATGTTTGGGGATATAATCGATGCAAAACCTTTAAAAGTAAGAAATTTGTACTTTATTCGCGTCGAATTTTTATTTTGATACATTTCAAGCTGAATTTTGTATAAAATATTTATTTTCTGGAATAATAAAACACATTTGTGGTAAGGGAAATTTCTTTATTCTTGTGGGAATATTAACTAAAAATCCCATTTAACCCATCCTATTTTAATCCAGTTCGGACAGCAAAAATAAAAAAATTATCCCATTTTAACCAAACGTCAAAATTTAACCAGTGGTAGAAAATTTGTAACGCAATTCGGACACGGCCTAAGTTTGCGAGATGATTTTTGTCATAAACTTTTCTTCTAGTTTCCATCAAGATAGGACACCTTGTTGTCACTTGTGAAGCATATCTTCTTTTGATCTTAAGTCCACAAATAAATGGATGAGCATATCTTTTTTTGATCTTAAGTCCACAAATAAATGGAAGGTCACTCTTATTGAGTAAAAATATCTGCTCCTCTTTGCTTTGCAACCAGGTGAAATCAAAGCTGTTTAATAAGTGGGGCAAAAATAATTATTTTGTGGATATTTATTCAGGCTTTTTTGGTGGATTTGAATTTAAAAGCAAATTTAACAAACTTTATTTCATCTTTCGTCGCGAATAACTAATGTCCCTGACGTAGACATTGGCGTAATATTTGATTGATTACGATTCTACTACTCCATCCCGTGGTTTATAATATTCGAACAAGAACACTTCATTATTAAGTTTCCTAAGATTTTTTACTTCTACTTTTAACATAGCATATAAACATTTTTCTATTAATTCATTAATCTAAAACCAATATGGTACGGCATCTTGCGGAATATTCTTGTGACCTAAGAGAACTGAACATGGTCTTTGTTGTCGCCAAAATTCTTCTCGTTTATCCAAAAATTTTACAGCTTCTTTTGCTAAATTAGAAACATTTTCAGTTGATGTGTTTCCCTTTTTTAGGTCTGGATTTTTAAGAAGATTTTCTAGATAATCTTTATCAACTCTTAGCTCTCCCAATAACTTCCTTGCTACTTTCTTTTCCATTTCATTTGGATTTGGTATTGTCTGGGAAGCCTTACCACCTGATTTGAATTTTGGTGGATTTTCAACGGATTTTTTTAACGGTTTAACTTGTTTTGAAGTACCAATAGTATTTTGTATTGCTTCTTGAGTTTTCTGTACACCCAAACGGATAAGATCGAGTTCTGGTCTAGCTCGTAGAACACGATGGAAAAACATTAAACTTTGTTCGAACTGACCTAAATAGTAAAGTGATTCAGCTTTTTGATATACTGCCCTCATGTTGTTAGCGTCTTCGTTTAAGGCCATTTCAGCATCTTCTAAAGCCTTAGAAGCTTCTCCTAGCAAGAGGTAGCATTTACTACGTGCCACCAAAGCATTTACATCGGTTTTATTGAGTTCCAAGGCCTGAAAATACATTTTTTAAAATCCAAAATTAATTATTTATTACAAAATTGTAATTTATTTAATTTATTTATTTGTTATAATATATATCTTTTTGAATTTTATTGAATTGAAAATTCTTCAATGGGCTCTAAGGGTTCGGAAATTGTTTCCAATTTTGTGTAAACAAATATTAACCTAATTCAAAATAAGACTTTACCGAAATTTAAAGTTAAAGACTGAAAACTATGTATATTTTGAATGAAGAAATTGAGTCTCTGGTAGTATAAAAATTAAACAAAATTCAAAATAAGTACCACTCTAATATACATACAAATATAATTAAATAATATCACGTTCATTTATAATAGTCCAGGAAAATTAGACATAAATTTGGCCCAAGTTCGTAAAAATTATATACACGGTTTTTGTTTTTGAATCAGCTCATTTGAAGTGTTCTAAACATTTTGTGAAAGTTCCCATCGATCCGAGTGTCGCGTCATTGATTTTCAGGGGGTCAAAGGGGGTTTTCGCTGATACGGTACTGGTAAAATGGAATACATCAAAAATAAATTCTACTGGTCCTGAAACTGAGTTAAATTGTTTCAATAATTATTATGAAAATGAATAATGAAAAGACCCCATAAAAATATCTGTTGGAAAAGGTGTTTTTTTTGGGGAGGGGGAAATGTGAATTGGTATTACAAAAAACTCTAAAACAATATGTTTATTAACGAAACTGTGTGAAAATTTTTTATTTTCTATGAGAAAGAAAACTCGAGAATTTCTATGTTAGTCGTTTTGGACGGGGAAGGGTAAAACTGATTTTAGGATATTTTTTGATGCTGAACCCAATAAACGAAAAATAAAGATGTTATATCCTCCCTTTAAAAAGTTATAGTAATTTTTTAAATAAAGATGCGAGTTTTTTCCGTAGTACCACTTTCACTATCATTGGGTACCCTCTTCCACATCACCTAAGAGTTTGAGTACAAGAAGCGTTTTGTATTAAGTGGTATCCTCAGTAGACCTAATCCACAGTTATTGTTGATATTTTTTTTATAATTTTTTTGTCATGTATTTTTGTCTCTCTAATTTTTTGTATTTTTTTTATCATTTTGTTTTAGATATTTTTTTATTTGGCATGATGGCCTAAGATTCTCATCTTCGTCATCTAAATCCGACTTCATTCATAGTCCTTATAACTGTTCTAGAAAGGACGATCGATCTACATCATCTTCCAAACCTGACTCTTCAGTTTCAGTTTGTTGTAGAACAAAAGATGGATACATATCATCGTTCACCTCTTCTTCATTTATTATCAAATTAATTTTTCGTTTTTGAATATCCCCACCTTACCTCTCCCCTTCCAAAACGACTAACGTATAATTCTAGAGTCTTCTTTCTCATGGAAAATAAATTATTTTCGCACAGTTTCATTAATAAACATGTTGTTGTAGAGTTTTTTGTGATATGAACCCACTTCACATTTTCCCCTCCCCAAAAAAAGAACATATTTTCCAACAGATATTTTTTATTGGGAAAAATTCTTCATTTTCATAATAATTGAAACAATTCAGGACCAGACGAATTTATTTTTGATGTATTCCATTTTGCCAGTACCGTATCAGCGAAAACCCCGTTTGACCCCCTGAAAATCAATGACGAGACACTCGGATCGATGAGGAACTTTTACAAAATGTTTAGAACACCTCAAACGAGCTGATTCAAAAACAACAACCGAACTTTTTTCTAATTTTCCTGGACTATAGCCGAGTACGCCGCTGATGCGAAACGCTTGCGAAAACACAACGGAAAATATCCTTGGAGAGTTTCACTAATTCCAAAAACAAAATAAAACAAACGCTAAAAATCTGAGAAACCAATGATGTAAGAAAACGATAAACAAAAAAAAAACACAAATAAAACTCAAATGTCATTTTTCCTTACACAATAAATTGTCTGTATAATTAATGTTACAATTATAAATTTCGCTCTTCGAACATCGTACTGCAAAACGAAAAGCAGAACGAAATTTTCCGTTTATGATTTCGTTGTGTCATTTTTGTATGGGATTTTTCGTTTCGCATCAGCAGCATACTAGGCTTATAAATAAAAAAGTTCGTTAACCTTAGTAAAACAAATTTTTTCTAATTTTCCTGGACTATAAATAAAAAAGTTCGTTAACCTTAGTAAAACAAATTATTGCGTTGTCAGCATTTGCATTTTTGATTTCTTTTAATCCAAGAGATATTAAGGAACTGACATCAGCTTCATCAGTTAATTGGAGCACTTCATTTCGATCTCTTTGTTTTTTTAACTGCAAACTCTGTTTGATATCATAAGATCCAGCACTTACAGCAGCCGCTCGGTCTTTGTCCGTATATGTTTCATTAAAAACTTCTTTTGATTTTCGCTTGTGGCTAGCTTCAGAATCTTTTTTCGTCTTTGAAACTTTTTTTTTAGGTTTTTCTGCATCGGATAATCCAATGGGTTTCTGTTTAACCCTGAGATTTGCTTCAAAAAGATGCTGTTTTGCTTTTGGTAAATGTTCCGGCTCGGGTTCTACTCTTACAAAACTTTGTAATAGTTCTTGTTCCTTGTCTTGTTTCAGTAAATTTTTCAAAGAAGATATCATAACTATTTTATCACGTTTTTACTTTTTTTAATTTCTTCACCCGTGGTGTGAAAAGATGAGTATTGTTTATTTGAGCGGATATCGAATAAACATGTTTAGTGTTGCTTAGGTATAAACATAATAAGAACCCCACTTATTGAAAATGTTAGCTAGAAATACTTTTTACCTACTTTTGATACATAGCATAGTTCCTGAAGGTTTAATCACATGAGCTGCAGACACTTCAAAAACCCTATCTTTTCTTTCATGTTGCAATAGTTGCAGTTTTAATTGCGTATTAGGAGGCTTTAGGTTATATTAAATATGGTGCTCTAGGAAAGAGTCTGAGATGAAGCTTGGCTTCGATATTCGAAAGAGTATCAGAGTCGAAAACCTAATTTTGCTCAATTGGTTGCACCTGGTTAGGGTGTAACGACAAAATGAATATTCGCAAGTGGACAATACTTTAGATTCGTATACATGCGTAATGCGTTACTCGTTAATTTCGTTACATTTTTTATATCTGTGCCAATATATTAAAAGACGTTAAGAAAACATAGGAGAAAATCGTTTTTTTGAACTTGTAAGTTTTCCATTTTTTTCTTTTATTAAGTCTGGGTCCCATTAATCAGCAACAAAAAATTGCCGTTAAATTTAAAAAATATTAAAGTAGCGTACCTATGTTCAAATGGACAAGAAATTAATTTGCAAAACGGCGCTAAATTTTGGAAAGTTGTTTTTTTTTAAATTATTGGTTCTACAGAGACGGTTTTGGGCTCAAATTGAAGAAAATGAAGTTATCTTGAAATCGTAGGGCGAAGTTATAATCGAAAATTAGGCTTTTAGGATTTAGGTCGTCAATAACTGAAAAAAAGCGCGAATATTTCACTGTTTTTTTTGCCAATGTCGCGTTCGTCGCTCGAGGTAGAAAACTTGGCTTATTCATTAAACCAACATCATAAATAACTCAGCAAAAAATCAGACAAGGATACTGGACTATATTATCAAAGATAATATAATATTATATTATATTATATTATCTTATCTTATTATTTATTATATTATCTTTGATTTTGTATGGGATGCGACATCTTGGTATTATATTATCTTTGCTTGCATTCAACTTTTAAGGTAGAACCACAGATAATAAACTATACAGATGTAACATTCATATGGGAAAAAATGTCCATGAAACCGAAATTCGTCCAAAAAAAGAACTTTCTTAAAAGTTAAACTTCTTAGAGTAGAAAAAAACGAACGGAAAAAAACCTGTTTTTGTTTTCATGATCTTTAGTCGCTATGACGTGCTACCGCAGGTCAAATTTGAAACAAAATTTGATATTAAAAAAAATCTGAGTCTGGTATGCGGTTTTCAAATCGAGGATAAAAATCATCAACATCGTTAGATTTATATGTATGTGTGTTTCATTATATACATATGTATTTTGCATGTGCGCTTCATATGATATTTATTAAGAAAAATATTAAAATTGATTTTTTGAGAATGTTTGGAAAAAATAAAATAAATGAAATAAAAATTAATTTAAAAAGGTACTATAAACAAGAACGTTTCATTCAAGGAAAATTTTATGTCAGTTTCCACAGAGAAGAGGTTTTTTTGAATTATGTATTATTTTTAATAGGTTTAATCAGGATAGTTGAGTGGAAGAGCGTCGTCGTCGGTTAGCTGTTGATTTTGTATACAAATTTTATCTTGAATTTAATCAAAGATGTTTTTAAAAAAATGTTTTTAAAGAGCAGAGCTCTTTGTGACTTTATTCAAACGGAGTATCTTAAGAACTAACTAAGCTATCGCAGATAGCCAGTGTACTTCGCAACAAATTCTTTGTCCGCGTTTTATTTGTTTATTCTTTATTTTTCGTGACAAACACTTTGTCAGCATTTTATTTCTCTTCATGGTTTATCTTAATGACAATAACAGGAAATGGCATCAAATGAATATTCAATACTGGGATATGAATTTGATGCTATTGCTTTTGTTTACAAATAAAAATTAGGTTCGTTTCTTTTTATGATTTATCTTAATGACAATAACAAGAAATCGCATCGAATGAGTATTCAATAGTGGGATATGAATTTGATGCTATTTCTTTTGTTTACAAATAAAAATTAAGTTCAAAAAATTCTATGCGTATTTTCTGTTGTTATAACTCCTCCCTCTTTCGAGTGTTCTAACGGTTGAAAAGCGACCGTTGGAAGGCTTATATTTGTAATAGATTTTTTGTTTTTTAATTTTATTTTTAAATACATGATTGCAAAAAGTATTATTGATATTACTATTACAATAGTTATTACGTTTTATGTTATATGCTTTTTATGTATTTTTGATTCTAACATTTCAATATTATTTATTGGTTGGAAATTTAATTCTTTGAAATAATTATCTGAAAAATTGTAATTTATTAATGGTATTATTTTATAGTTATTTTGATATAATTTTCTGTTGTATGTTACATTTTTTATCTTTAGTTTACAATTTTCAAATTCTAATATATAGTTTCCTTGTAGGGTATAATCTAAGTTATTGCAATCTTGTTCCAACTTTACATTCTTTATATTTTTTAATATTAAATATTTTTCTTTATTGATTACAACATTTTCATTTTTGAAATCTTTAATATTACAGCTTAGTTTAGAATTGTCTTTAAATAAGTTTTTAATACAGTTGTCTTCAATTTGTATTAAATTTTTTATTTCTTTGTTAACATTATAAGTTTATTAAGTTCTATAAATTCGTCATTAGTTATTGATATGATTTTATTTTTTACCGGAAGGGTATGTATAGATATTTTGTTATATACATTTTCATTAAATTTTGGTATACTTAGAACAATAAGTACGTTTTCGTTATAAATAGCCAAAGTCAATTTTATCTCTTTTAGTTTTTCGAGGTTTATATCGAAGTCGTAAATTTCTTTTACAGTCAATATATCTTGCGTTAATATACCTGTCCGACTAGTCATTATTATATTGTCAATAGTTTCTATTATTTGTTGTACTTCTACTCAGTTTCTGTTGAATTCCAATTCTATGCGTAAAGTATTTATTTCCGATTTAATGTCTTTGTACTTAGCTTTGAACTTTGTTTAAGTGTGTCTTGTAATTGAAAAAATTGTTCATTGAATTGCTTGTTAATGGTAACTTGTTTGTTATTGTTTGTTAAAAGTTCTATGTTACTATCTTCTAAGTTTTGTAATCTTTCTTCTATGGCTTGTCTGTCGTCGTCGTCCATAGTTCCATATATGTACTTCATTCCTTTACCTACAATATTTAATAATCCTCGCTTACGAATAATATGATGTGGAATGATTGTTTGGAGTTTTATTTCTAATGTATTTATTTTTTGTTCTTGTAAATCGTTAGGGTTCGTTAGTAAAAGATATTGAGATTTTAACTGGTTTATTAATAGTTGGCATTCTGTAAGGTTAATTACATGTAAGAGAATGTCACAGTTATTTATAAGTTTTATTTGTTCTTCCTGTATGATTAGAAATTCTCTCTCTATTTTTTTTTTTTTATATCCTTAGCTTTCAGTGATGTTGTTAATGAGAGAATCATTATCATGATTGCTAATATCTTGGTTGTCTTCATTTTGTGTTTTGGTAAATTTCTTTTTCTTTCTGAACTGGTCTTTGTGTAAAAGTTGTTTTCTTATATGGGGTTTGATTAACAATTTTTTACCAATTGTTTTAAGGGGTTTTACTTTCCTGTGTTTAGTTTTTAGTTTATTAAATTTTTCTGGGTTGTTTATTTTTGAAAAATTTGAGTTCACTTCTACGTCTAAACGATTTTTATTTATTTTGTTTAGAATTTTGTTCTTATTTGTTTCTATTCTGTCATATATTATTTTATTATCTATTTTGCCTAGATGTATCTCTAAGGGTCTTTCTTTGGTAGTGAGATGTATAGTTTTATTATACGTATTTACTGCTTTAGTTACTAAATCAAAAAGTTTTTCAGTTTTTTCTAGTAATCTAACGTGTTCATTTAGGGTGCTGTGTAGGCGTTCCACATCCGAATTTCCGGTGTGTCTATAAGGGGTAGTAAAGTGTGTTAGTATATTCTTTTCTTTTAGATAGTTTTCTATAGAGTATGTTTTAAAAGCAGGGTCATTGTCTATAGTTAATTTCTTGGGTTCAGGCATGTATGAGAATAGTTTTTCCATAGCATTTAAAATATCTTTTTGATTTTTTGTTTTGAGTTTTTCTACTGAGGCAAACTTGCTGAATTTGTCGATACAACTTAAATATATGTTGCTATTGGGTAGGATCCATATGTCCATATGGTAGTGAATGTGTGGTTCTAAGGGTGTTTCTGTTTTTTCGAATGGTAATTTAATAGGGTTCCTTTCTATTTTCAGGTTGCAGATATCACAATTATTTATGATTTTAGTTATTTCTGTTTTAAGGTTTGGGTAGTAATACTTTCTTTTTAAATCTAAGTATAATTTTTCTATTCCTACGTGGTTTAATTCCTTATGTTTTTTGCTTATGATCTCTTCTAGTTCAGTTATATCATAAACATCTTCTAAGAATGTATGTGTTCTGATTAAATTTTGATTATTGTGGTGTGTTTTCCAATAAGTTTGGAATTGTAAAAATAGGTTATCGTTATTGCAATATAATATATTTTTATGGTTTGTATCAATTTCTGATATGACTTTTTCGAAATCTGATTCATTGAAACTTTTCCTAATTATTTTTATTCTTCTCTTGTTAAAAGGAAAGGTTATGGTTTCATTATTTTGTGCTCCTATTTCTAGGATAATTTGTCGAATAGATGTATTTAAGCTTTGTTCTGTAATTGAAATTAGGTTTGAGCTATCTGATTCATTTGAATGTTTTGTAGAGACTAATTCCATTGCATTTATTTCATTTAATTTTATTCGAGATAAAGCATCTGCTACTTTATTCTCTTTACCTGGGATGTACTCAATGTTGAAATCATATTCTTCCAACTTAATTTTCCATCTCTGTAATTTTGAATTTGGTTCTCGTATATTCTGTAACCATGCTAAAGGTCGGTGGTCCGTGAGTATTTTAAATTTTCTTCCGTATAGGTAGTGACGGAATTGTTTGGTTGCCCAAACGATTGCTAAGAGTTCTTTTTCTATGGTACTGTAGTTGCATTCATGTTGGTTGAGAGTTCGGGATGCGAAACAGAGTGGACCATGTGCTTGGCTTAAGACTGCTCCTATTGCATAATTTGAAGCATCTGTGGTTAACAAAAATTCTTTTGAGAAATCTGGGTGTCTATTCATTAGGTCATCTGACATAACTAATTTAAGTTTTTCAAACGCTTCTTTGTAATCTTTATCGTTGATATCTATTTTCTTATCCTTTTTTAAACAGATTGTCATAGGTTTTATTATTTTATTATTTTAGCATAATCAAGTATGAATTTTCGATAGTAACCTGTCAATCCTAGGAATGACTGAATTTCTTTTATCGTTTTTGGAATTGGAAAATTCTTGATAGCAGCTATTTTCTGCGGGTTTGGTTTGATTCCATTTTGGGTGACTATGTGTCCCAGGAATTCGGATTCCTTTTTTAAGAAGTCACATTTATTGAGCGAAACTTTGAGATTTGCTTCATGGAGTGTTTTGAATATTTTGTCTTAGGAATCTAAATGTTCATCCAAGGACGTGGAAAATACAATTATGTCGTCAAGATAGACATAACATATTTTTCCAATAAAGTTTTTTAATAGTTCGTTCATCATCCTTTGAAAGGTGGCTGGCGCATTTTTTAATCCGAATGGCATTCTCAACCACTCGTAATGGCCAGACAACGTACTGAACGCTGTTTTTTCTCTATCAACAGGATCGACCTCTATTTGGTGAAAACCTTTCGTGAGATCCAAAGTGGTAAAATAATTTGCTTTGCCCAGTTTATCTAAAATATCATCGATCAAAAGTATAGGAAATTTATCCTCCTTTGTAGTATTGTTAAGTTTGCGGTAGTCGATAACTATGCTCCACTCCTTTTTACCTGTTTTATCGGCTTTCTTAGGAACAACCCATATTGGGGCGTTGTACGGAGAAACACTTGACTTTATGATTTTCTGATCTAGTAAGTCTTTTATTTGTCTATCGACTTCCTGTTTATGTATTTCAGGGTAGCGATATATTCTAGTGAAGATAGGCCTTTCATTATTGGTGGGGATTCTATGTTTCACATGGCTTGTGAAACTTAGATCATCACCTTTGTGGTAGAAAACTTTGTTGTGTTTATTTAAAAGTTTCATTAATTTTTTATGTTCCTCGGTATTAAGATGATCGATTCTTTGTTGTTCCAAATTTTCGAACAGTGTAGAATCTGGTATCATATTTTCCAAGTGATTAATTTCTTTGTTGTATTCTTGTTCATCTTCCTCAGAAAAGAACATAGGAATTATTTCATTGTTTAATTTCAATGTTTTGTTCTTGAAATTAATTTCGGTATTGTTTGGATATAGGATATTATTTCCAATCAAACCGTCAAATTGGTTGTTGAAATTGTGAATTTGAAAAACACAATCTGTTTCAGTTTGGAAAATGAATTTTCCTTTTGGGATGACTAACTCTTCACTTATGAATATAGGTGATCCCACAGTTTTGATTTCTAAGGGGGTTGTTCTTTTTCTTATTAAATGTGATGGTGCTTTTTCCCTATTTATCAAACTATTGGTTGCACCAGTATCTATTAATAGTTTGACTGTTTGGTTTGCTTTTCTTAACACAATAAAGGGGAGTTGTGGGTCTGGTCCGAGGCTACTCCCCGAAAACCCTGTTCTCTTTTATTATTATTATGATTTACCTGAACTTTCTTAAGTTGGCTAGAGGTTGGATCTACTTCCATAGGTTGGACTTGCTTGGATGGGGGTTTATAATTTGGATTGTAATTTTGTCCTTTATAATTGGGATTGGGATTATGATAATTGAAAGGAGGTTTAATATATGTTGGATTTCTTGGGACAAAATTATTTGGATGTTGTTTAAAATGATTACCTTGGTTATTTTGGTTATTTTGAGGTAGTTTCTGAATAGAATGGTTTTTAGGCGTTTCTAAAAGTTTTTTGGGTATGTCTTCTGACTTATCGTTTAAAAAGCCAGCTTGTGACAGCTCGTGAAGGGCTGCTTGCAAATTTGATGGTTTTAATGCGAACAAAACTGTCCTCATGTGAACGGGTAGTCGTTCTTTAAATATATTTAAAGCAGTTTGTGTATTATGGGGAATTTCGTCATTTTTCCCTTCTTGCACTGTTTTCTGGTTGAGTTCACAGAGATTTCTTTGTATGTCATTGTAGAAGTTTGTGACGTTGCCTTTATAAGGTGTTTGACGTAGTTCGTCATAAAGTTGAAATGAAGACTTAAAGCCTCCAAAATTTTCTATTAACAGTTCTTTAATTTCTTTCCACGTTTGCAAATGAGAATGAATCTCGATGCAACGCTTCGCTTTTCCTATTAATTTCGATTTTAAAATGTTTATACACATTGTTTGTGATTGGTCATCGTACTTATTAAGAGTAGGGGTGATTCCATCGACATTCGTAATGAATGTGTAGAGATCTTCCCTTCGTCCGTCGAAAGAATTAAGTTTTTCTATGTACTTTAGAGGGTCGAGAGTCAGTGTAAGAGACATTTTGGTATTTGTTTTTTCTGACAAACTATTTGTAATATTTTCACTTGTTAGTTTTATATTTGACAAATTTGGTTCTACAATATAACTTAATTTATTCTTACTATTGCTTGCATTTATTTTCCAGTTTGGATTTTCTTCATCGGATGATTCATCCGTGTGTCCAGAGTAGGGTGTTGGGTTTATGTTCCTTTTCTTTTTTAATTTGTTGATGAAGCTCATCGGATGATTTTACATCAGTATTGTTGTTTTATATCAGTTTTATTATTTGTTTTGTTTTGTTTTTGTTGTTTTTTTTTTTTTTTTTTTTTTTTATTTAAAAATCAGTTTCCTCTATGGAATTCGTAGTATTGTCATTTGCGTTGACGTGAACTACTAACTGAAATTATTCACTTTCTTTTCGTTGAAGGGTTTGTTCTTCACTGAAATGCTTTTTATAATATCGTTTAAGTAGTCCAATTTTAAGTTATTAATTCCAAAGTTTTCTTTTTCACAGAATTTTGGATATTAATTTCACTTTCACACGGATACGGTGACTTTTTAGTACACTTGAACGATAGGTAGCAGGGATACACTTTGAATAAACCGTGTATAGATTTTATTTCGTGTGCTCTTTTGCGTAGAGTCTTATACGAATAAAATCACAACAAATTTTATAAATACGGTTCTTATATTCCCTTTCATGGGTTGACCGTAATTTAATAAACTTTTCGTAGGTTTTTATTTACGAGGGATACACATATTATATTATGCGTATCCTACCGACTGCGCCAATTTTATCTTGAATTTAATCAAAGATGTTTTTAAAAAAATGTTTTTAAAGAGCAGAGCTCTTTGTGACTTTATTCAAACGGAGTATCTTAAGAACTAACTAAGCTATCGCAGATAGCCAGTGTACTTCGCGACAAATTCTTTGTCCGCGTTTTATTTGTTTATTCTTTATTTTTCGTGACAAACACTTTGTCAGCATTTTATTTCTCTTCATGGTTTATCTTAATGACAATAACAGGAAATGGCATCAAATGAATATTCAATACTGGGATATGAATTTGATGCTATTGCTTTTGTTTACAAATAAAAATTAGGTTCGTTTCTTTTTATGATTTATCTTAATGACAATAACAAGAAATCGCATCGAATGAATATTCAATAGTGGGATATGAATTTGATGCTATTTCTTTTGTTTACAAATAAAAATTAAGTTCAAAAAATTCTATGCGTATTTTCTGTTGTTATAACTTACATATATGCAATTACTAGTATATTTACCCGAACAGTTGGCCTCGCTAACTGTCACACGATGTATGTGCAAGACAATGTATTTGCAAGACAATGTATTTGCAACACAATGTATTTGCAACACAATATATTTGCAACACAATGTATTTGCAACACAATTTTTGTTATAACGCGATGTATTTGCAACACAATGTATTTTGCAACACAATGTTCCAACACAATGTTGCAACACAATGTATGTTGCAACACAAAGTATTTTGCAACACAATGTATTTTGCAACACAATGTATTTTGGAACACAATATATTTTGCAACACAATGTATTTGCAACACAATGTATTTGCAACACAATGTATGTATTTGCAACCAATGTATTTGTAGCACAATGTATTTGCAACACAATGTACCTATTTGCAACTCAATGTATTTTGCAACACAATGTACTTGCAACACAATGTATCTCTGTATCTCTTGGTTCAGTATTGACCTACTTTTCTACCTCAAGCCTGATAATTCACCTTAATTTTAGGAAATTAACCTTGAAAATCTGACCATTGTTACTCAATCTAGGCTACCTTTTACTCACTTAGTTTCACCTTAGTTGATAAAAATCGATTGCGGGTCCCCTGCCCCGCTCACGAAACTCCGTTGCTCCGCTTAGGGTATGTTCAGTCGCCAGGCAGGCGCCCAAGTCAACAGTTTTCTCGGAGAAAGGTACCTTTGGGTGAACCGTATGAATTGTTTTGCTAACTTAATATAGGTTCACTGTTTAGCCGGATAGGTACATACCTACTTAATTAAAATTTAAAAAACTTGACCTTGAAAATCTGACCATTATAACTGAAGTTATACTTGCCACGTCAATCACTTGACTTCACTTTGCATGATTCTAAATTATTGCTTAGTCGATTTGATGGTTAGGTAGGTAGATAGTAGATACCTAACAAATATAATTATACCTAGGTACCTACTTTAACACACTGTCGTTTAAGAATACCTATAAGATTAGAAGATAATTATGAATTTGTATTATTGCAAATAAACAATACAAATATGTATACCACAAACTTTTGTATGTAACTATGTATATGCCTTAACTGACATTATACCTACCTAGATACCTCTCTTAATTTTAAGACCTTAATCTTAAAAATCCTATCATTTGAAAAGAAACCAAATCAACCCTTTTCTATAAATTTACATACCTACATTATGTGCTTACATAGACACATACATATAGATGTAGGTATGTACATAATATGTATTTTAATATCCATGTCAGCGAAATCGATTTTTTTAAATCAACATCGAAATCATTCACCTTTTTTAAATACCTACATTTTCATATGATTTCAATTATTATTTTATTATTATAATAACTCAAAATAAGTTAGCCTACCATTTAACCTTTATTTTAAGATTAATTTAAGACCTTAATCTTACAGATCCGATAAGTAGAACAAAAGATATAAGCCAACTAAAAAATATACTCTATCCACATCATAAATTTCCTTAAAAGGGTCCAGTACACGTGCATGAACATTTTAAGGCATCAACCTTAACGATCCGATCATAAGAACAAAAGTTATCAGCCAACCAAACCAACCATGAGGGGACTTTTAGTATTGTTGTGCATGAAAAAAAATACCTACAACCAACGTGCTGCCTGCATAATATAATAATAAAATAATAATAATATATACCTACATGTATAGGAAATTATGATTTTTTGTTGCACACACTCGACCATCTTTAGAATAGCCATCTCCTTCCCACCAGTATATATTGATTTAGGAAAGTTTTTTTTTTTGTTTTATTGTATTCCTCTTTGTTTTTACGTTTGCCTCGATGAAATTTTTTCCCGAAAATATTATTTCATGTTTTTAGTATGAAATTTTGAAAGGTTTTGAAAATTTTTTTGTTGCTCTAACTCGACTGTCATTGTGGCTTTAATTTAAAGTTTGAATTTTAAAAATCGGACAATTGGTTGTGAAGATATAAGCATTTGAATGAATGGAAAAGGGGTGTTTTTGAAA
The DNA here is from genome assembly GCA_929447395.1 of Epistrophe grossulariae. Classification (NCBI taxonomy): domain Eukaryota; kingdom Metazoa; phylum Arthropoda; class Insecta; order Diptera; family Syrphidae; genus Epistrophe; species Epistrophe grossulariae. The sequence goes on from OV839566.1 coordinate 77,423,685, forward strand.
TTTAACAAAAAATTGGACAATTCTCCACTGAGACACGATGGTTGGCAATGAATAAAAACCCCATTTTTTTGGTGTTTTGCGAGATTTTTCAAACTATTTCTTTTTAAACTATTGTGAAGGTCGTGTGGGGTGTACAATTATGAATGATGTATCAAATTAATTGTGTATTTTCGTAGATGCGATTAAAAGAAAAACTAATGGTATGGGTGCAATAACTAATGAGTTATGAGGTGATTAAGAAAACAACAGAAAACATGTCAAAATGTGTGTTAATAAAATTTTGAAAAATCTCAAATTTTTATAATAAATGTAAATCAATTATATGTATGAGGTGTATGATTTTGAGGTTTTTTAAAGAAACGGTTATTTTTTAAAAATTAAAAAAGTAGTAAAAATTGTATTGAAAAAATGTAAATTTTTGAAAGAAAAAAAATCAAAATTTTGTAAAACATGGATAATTTTTTTTTGAAAAACCTTTCCAATGGTATTTTATTTATTTAAATCGGACTACCACCTGATTTATTGGAATTATGTAATTTGTGAAGTTTGAAGTATAAAAAATTTTGTATCTCGCTTTGTAGATTTTATAGAATTTATTTTTAAATTAATAAAGTTCTGGAAATTTAATAATGCATTTAATAAAAAATAAATGAATATTGTAGGACTTACCATTTGGAAGTTAGTTTTTGAACCTTTGACCAATTTTACCTTATTTTACCCTATTTATAATGGGAATTTAAAAAATCCCTTCTTAGTGCTCACTTACATAAAATTTGTAATATAAAAAAAATAATAAAATATTTTAAAAACTTATAGTATAAGCTGTGCGTTGATAGCCTAAAAATAAAAGAATAAGTGATGCAGTGAGCGATTCTTTCTTTTTTATGGTTAATAATTCTTCCTTTTATATAGTTAATTTTTATCTAGATTTGATGGAAGATCGAATAGCTTTTGCCTAGATTCAATTCCTTATTGGTCATATATCGGGGTGATGTTTGATTGAGGTAAATTTGTAAATTGTATGAGCAGGTATTTAAGGCGTGGTAAAAGAACTTTTTTTTTAATTTTTTTTTTAAGTTGATACCTATACAAAATATTTAGATTTTTAATTATTATAATTAATTATATATAATTATTAATATTAATTATTATTATAATTATTAATATTATAATTATGGAAAGCAGCTAAAAGTCTAAAAAGACCACAAATTCAAAATCCGCCTATCAAAGCACAAGACAGAAAATGGATTGCAAACCAGAAACAGAAAGCTGAAATCTTCGCGGAACATCTCTCGATGCAGAAAGTGCAATTAGGTACAAATAATTTACATTTTGCTGATTGAAACGAAGAATTGGAAATTCCTTTCTCACACTCAAAGAAGTAAAAGCATGTCTCAACACAAGCTATAAAATAAAAAAGCACAGGGGAATATTCTAGTTACTGCTCAGGTTTTGAAAGAAATGTCAACAGTAGCCTTCAAAAAACTCCAATATATAATAAACGCATGTCTTAAGCTTCGATATGTGCCACATCATTAGAAAATTGCAGAAGTCATTGTTATTCCTAAAGCCTAGTACGCTGCTGATGCGAAACGAAAAATCCCATACAAAAATGACACAACCAAATTATGTACGGAAAATTTCGTTCTGCTTTTCGTTTTGCAGTACGCTGTTCGAAGAGCGAAATTTATAATTGTAGCAGATTATTTGGAGAAGTCTCCGCTCCTTTTTCGCATTGAATTAATTGTACAGACTATTTATTGTGTGCGGAAAAATGACATTTGAGTTTTATTTGTGTTTTTTTTTTGTTTATCATTTTCTTACATCATGGGTTTCTCTGATTTTTTGCATTTATGTTTGTTTTTGTTTTTGGAATTAGTGAAACTCTCCAAGTATATTTTCCGTTGTGTTTTCGCAAGCGTTTCGTTGTCTGTTTGGAGATCACAGAAAAATTTCGTTTCGCATCAGCACCGTACTAGGCTTAAGCAAGGAAAGCCACCAACACAAGTAACTTCCTACAGGCCAATATCTCTTATACAAAAGGCTTAGCAAAGTAATAGAAGAAATGTAAACTAATCCCAAACTATCATTTTGTATTCAGAAATAAATATTCGACGATAGACCAAGCGCATCGAATTACGGATTTTGTTGAAAAGGTATTACAGAAAAACAAGTATGTTCCGCTCTATTTCCAGATGTTGCTCATTCCTTTGACAAGGTTTGGAATATGAGTACAAACTGCATAGAGACCCCCCAAGGCAGCTCTACGAAATACTGAAATCCTATGTTATAGATCGATTCTTTAGGGTACGGTACAAGCAAGAGTATTCAGAAATTAATGGAACTGAAGCCGGTGCACCACAAGCAAGTGGCCTAGGACCAACAATGTATTTGTTATATACTAGGGATATTCCAGTGAATAATTATGCTATCTTGGCCAAATTTGCAGATGATACTGCCATTTAAGTGCCTGATAAATGCTTTGTGAAGCCTGATAAATGCGTTCTATCAAGAACAAAATAATGCTATACAAACAAATATTGAAACCAGAGCCTACGTTCTGTAACTCTCGCATCGACAAAATCAGTCGAGAAACGGTAAAACTTGAAACAAATCGTATGAGTTTTGTTCCATTTTTCAACGTTTCTCGACCAATTTTAACGATGCGAGAGTTACAGAACGTAGTCACAGTTTGGACTTATGGCATCCAATTGTGGGGTTGTACAAATAAAATTAATGCTAAAACCATCCAAAAATAAAGTCCTTCGTGGAATAATAAATGCCCCTTGGTATATTAGAAATAGCGATTTGCATCGTGACCTGCAAATAGAAATGGTTTCTGAAGTTATTAGAAAACACGCTGTTTCACATAATCAGCGACTACATAATCATTTTAACTCCGAAATGGATACTGTATTAAATGTAAGAGATAATGTTCGAAGACTAAGAAGAACAAAGCCTCATGAGCTAATCAAAAAAAAAGTGTGAGTGCCGGGACTCACGGTTAAGATGTGTAAACATAAACATTCGTCCGAATGCCTCATAAACCGGGAGCCTACATCAAATTTAGGGTGCAGATGATGGCAAAAATTTACTGAAAATTTTTATATAGATCTTAACTTTTCATAAGCAAATTTGAAAATCGATAATGATGCATGGAAAATGCGTTTTTTTAGTTTACCGACAAAGGCCCCAACCACGCTTATAAAAAGTTAAGATCTATCTAAACATACCAGTGAATTTTTGCGATCACTCACACCCACAAACAGCAGTGGGCTCTTGGGCCAGTTGTATAATAGTGGTTCAGCCTCGGTTCAAGATTTTAATTTACCAATTTCGGCGGATCAAATAAGGTTCAATTCTGGTTCAAGTATGTAATTGGTTATTATCACACACTTGGACAGTAAACCACTGTTGAAACTCAATTAATCCGCCAGAATCGATGGATAAAAATTGCTGAACCACGGATTAAATGTTTGTACAACTGGCCCTTAGCCAATCATTAAAATTATATTTAAAAACATTTTCCAGTCAATGCTTATTTCGTCTAATTTGCCAAAAAAGGCGGCCTTCTATGTTAAAACCCTGCAGCCATGAAGAAAGCGCAGTCCATGTACTATATGGTCGGTCTAAGCAACCAACCACATTTCAGCCCAAACTGAACTCGACTTTTTGATTTCGTATATAAACACTCAGCGTTTAGTTACTGAGCGTACATAGCGTTGATCGCACTCAATTTTCGTGAAGCTCAGAACAGAGATTATGGATAATTCATAAGTCTGCTATTACACGATGAATCTAGTTGCATGCACCTTCTTCGAATTCTTCTTTGTTATTTCGTCCGCTGTTTCAAGAGCTATTACACGTTGAAACCAAAGTCATGAATCTAATTTGACAGTTCTCTTTATTTTTCATTTTCGTGTTGGGCTGTGCTCAAGCAATAAAAAAACTTTTTCTGTTTTTATGTTTGTTTTCATTATTTGATACATTGAAGAAAGAAAGGTTTGTGTGCCTTTAAATGAATATCAGTCAAGAAAAGCAATAATTTATTTTATTTATGTTGTTTTTAAAGATTAATTTCTCATTTCTGGAAAGCCTATAAGGCTATCAATAACAGTGCGTTGCACCGAAATTTACTCTATGAACAACAAACCATATGAAGCAGAATAGTAAAAAAACGGGACAAGAGAAACGTCAAATAGTTGCACCGAAAATTTTACCCACGCGACACCGGTCACTTTTTTCCGTCTCATCTTTTCAATTTTTTTTTTCTCTTTTGCACTTACTTAGTTCGAAAAGTCGCATGCGTCTAGATGCATCGCGTAATAGCAGACTAATCTCTGGCTCAGAATCAAAATCACGACCACGGCTACAAGATAAGAATCACGACTACAAGATACGTAACGTTTTTTTTCACCCTACCGCCAGTATAGATGTTTACACATCAAAAATCTCTGGAACTGAAAGGAAAACAAAATAGAAAAACCGCTCTGGTCTCAAAGCAGTCATGTAATTGAAAAAAAGTACTGCAAAGAATACAAAATACGGATAGTGCTAAAGAAGCGTCAAAAAGAGTCTCGTAAAACTTGGCCCACGACTCACAGGGCAACTGGTCTTCCGTCTATTCTTTTTTCTCTTTCGCACTCATTATGTTTGAATAGAGTCAGACGCAAAGAATCATCGTGTAATAGGGGCTTAATATATCCTCTAAGCAGCCAACCAAATTTCAACCCGAACTGAACTCGACCTATCGATTTCGTATATAAATACTCAGCGTTTAGTTACTGAACGTACATATTGTTGAACGCACTCAATTTAAATGGTGGTTTTTATCACTGATCTCTGGTTTTTATCTAGTGGCAACGTAGTCAACCTATAATGGGATTTGACACTTACTGGTTGAACAGATAAAGGATGAATTCCAAAATTAAGTTCGAACTGTCAACCAACTTCCAACACAAAAGAACTTCCAAAATATGGGAGATGAATTCAAAAATGAAGTTCGAACATTTGAAAAGATATCTAGAAAACTATATTTTGACGTACATGTAAAATTTATCTAGTCCCAAACTGACAGCGGAATCCTCTAAAATACAGTTTTCATATTGGACTATCCTCCGCTGACTTATTTTGACTTTTTTGTATATACCTTCCCATTTCGTGGTGAGAAATACTTGGCCAAGAAAGGCATCTCTTTTTCGCTTCGAATTGGGAGATGCCGTTCTTGGTCACCTCTTTCTCCCCATGAATTTCATTGACGGTGTTCACATTGGACTACTTCCGGCAACTTTTTTTGACGTCTTCTGTAAAGAGATGGCAAAGAAAGACATCTTCCACTGCATGGTGGGAAAGAGATGCCTTTCTTGGCCACCTCTTTCTCGACATGAAGTGGGAGTGAGCAAAAGTACAGAGACGTCAAAAGAAAACAGCGGAAGAAGTCCAATGTGAATACCGTCAATGAAATTTAATCTAGTCCCAACTGACAGTAGAAAGTTCTAAAATTATGTTTTCAATCTATTGGCACCGTAGCGAACCTCTAAAGGGATTTGACACTTATTTTCTAATCCGAATGAACCTGCAATGAAAGTGTTGACATTAGACTGCCTCAACTGAAATTTTTTGACGTCTTTGTATACCTTTCTCATTCCTACTTCGTTGCGAGAAAGAGTTGGTCAAGAAAGGCATCTCTTTCTCACCATGAAGTGGAAATGTCTTTCTTGGCCACCGCTTTATCGCCATGAGATGGGAGTGAGAAAAAGTGCAGACATCTCAAAACAAGTCGACGGAAGTAGTACAATGTGAACACCGTCATTGAAATTCATTTTTTGACGTCTTTGTATACCTTTCTCATTCCTACTTCGTTGCGAGAAAGAGTTGGTCAAGAAAGGCATCTCTTTCTTACCATGAAGTGGAAATGTCATGAATTTCATTGACGGTGTTCACATTGGACTACTTCGGGCAACTTGTTTTGACGTCTCTGTATTTTTCTTCGCCACCGCTTTGTCGCCATGAGGTGGGAGTGAGAAAAAGTACAGAGACTTCAAAACGAGTTGCCGGAAGTAGTCCAATGTGAGCACAAAACCTTTTGACAGAATGACCTTATTTCGTTTAATTTGCCAAAAAAGGCGGCCTTCTATGTTGAAACCTTACAGCCATGATGAAAGCGCAGTCCATGTACTATATGGTCTAAGCAACCAACCACATTTCAACCCAAACTGAACTCGACTTTTTGATTTCGTATATAAACACTCACGGCCTTATTTATTAACTCGTTTTAGCGACTTTACAACGCCTCTAATCCTGAAAAACTTATTTATAAAAAAAATAAACGAGGATTAGAGGCGGAGTAAGCTAAAACTGGTATATAGTAGGAATAAAGCCGTAGTAAAGCCGTTTTAGTATCTAAATGTCATTTTGACATGACATTTAGAAACTATTAAGGAGTGTAGAAAATATTTTTTTTAGTGTAAGGCAAAATGGATTTAAACGCTTTAGCTGTAGAAAGAAGAAGGCCAAAGCAGTACAAAATTCGTTTTAATCCCATGACACGGAGGGATAAAGATTTCCGCTCAAAGAAAATATGTAAGAATTAATAGCCATAGCTGGGTCTTCCCTAAGCGATGATCAAAGAGGAGGGCATATCTCAATTGATTTGCAAGTTATGGCAGATATACGGTATTGGGGACGCAATGAGGTACAAAATCGAATGGAGAAGAAATTATTTGGTCTTTCGTTTTGCTCCCCCTTTGCAACTTTTTTCAGTTAACAAACAGCAAATTTATACAATTTGTGAAAATTTGTGTAATTTTGCTAATACCACCAATAATAATTACTTAAAATGAATAATTGTGGAAATCAGCTGGGGTTTGTTTACGTTTATAATAACCAGAGTTTTAGATTGGTCACTTTTTTGATAATATATTTGACATAAGGAGGGTTTAGCTAAAACCGCCAAGAAAATATTTTATAAATAAGAATTTATTTGACGTGGCGTAAAGACGGAGTAAGTGCTTCGACTCGGTTTAATTATTCCGAGGTTGAAACGAGTATTAGAGAAAACACAGGATAGTGTATTCATACAAAATTTTTGAGGCAAAAATATAGTCGTGGCCGGTATCTTCATATAACAGTATAACAGCGGCGCCAGTGGTATGGACGCTACTGGACCTGGATTTTCTTTTATTTTTTTTTTCAATATTTACAGCCGCAATGCTTGTCGGCATCAACTGACATCAAATAAATGCTCAATTACGGCAAATATCTTCAATCTCTTTTTTTTCGTTCGTATGAGCGAGATATGAGGTCATGGCCGGTACCCTTTCAAAAATTGGCTCACAAAAACTGTTATACACTATAGGCTATTCACTATCCAGTGTATTATAGAGATCAGTGCTGAGCGTACATAGCGTTGAACGCACTCAATTTTCGTGAAGCTCAGAACAGAGATTATGGATAATTCATAAGTCTGCTATTACACGATGAATCTAGTTGCATGCACCTTCTTCGAATTCTTCTTTGTTATTTCGTCCGCTGTTTCAAGCGCTATTACACGTTGAAAACAAAGTCATGAATCTAATTTGACAGTTCTCTTTACTATTCATTTTCGTGTTGGGCTGTGCTCAAGCAATAAAAAAACTTTTTCTGTTTTTATGTTTGTTTTCATTATTTGATACATTGAAGAAAGAAAGGTTTGTGTGCCTTTAAATGAATATCAGTCAAGAAAAGCAATAATTTATTTTATTTATGTTGTTTTTAAAGATGAATTTTTCATTTCTGGAAAGCATATAAGGCTATCAATAAGAGTGCGTTGCATCGAATTTTACTCTTTGAACAACAAAACCATATGCAGCAGAATAGTAAAAAACGGACAAGAGAAAAGAGAAACGTCAAATACTTGCAGCGAAAATTTAACTCACGCGACATCGGTCACTTTTTTTTCGTATCGTTTCGATTTTTTTTCTCTTTTGCACTTACGTAGTTCGAAAAGTCGCATGCGTCTACATGCATCGTGTAGTAGCAGACTAATCTTTGGTTCAGAATCAAAACCAAGAACACGGCTACAAGATAAGAATCACGACTACGAGATGAGTGGGCGTAAATTTTAATTTTTTTAAAAATCATGCGTTTTCTAAGTTGACGCAAAGTTTTTCAAAAAATTCAAAATTTACACTGAGCCATCTTTGGCGTCTACTTTAAGGTACATACATTCATACAATGTATGTGATGTATGTTCCGTGAAATAGGCCCTGGTCTCAAAGCAGTCATGTAATTGAAAAAAAAGTAATGCAAAGAATACAAAATACGGATAAAGGTAGCTGCAAACAAACGCAATAGCGGTGGCGATCATGATAAAATTGTGGATGCCATACACATAAATCAAAGGAAAGGCACACATCTACACGATTGAAGTGTGCTTTGATTTTTATATGAAGCATCCACATTTTTATCGTGATCGCCACCGCCATCGCGTTGAATTGCGCGTAGCCTAATGCTAAAGAAGCGTTAAAAAGAGTCTCGTAAAACTTGGCCCAACTGATCTTCCATCTTATCTTTTTCTCTTTCGCACTCATTATGTTCGAATAGAGTCAGACGCAAAGAATCATTGTGTAATAGGGGCTTAAGGGTGAGTCTGCCTCGCATTTTAATGGTAGTGCGCTGACTAATTGTTACATAATTTTGTTATTTGTGAAGGTAATTTGTTGAAATTTGGTTTTTTATGTAGGTAATAAATATACGCATATACGTGTATCATTAAAATTATATAAATATTATATTCAATACTTTTATGAGGAAAAGGAGTGATTTATTTTTTAAAAAACTCGAACTCAATTTTCAAAAATGTGGGCCGGCTATAGTGATTAACTTTTTATTTATTTTATTTGGTTTTATGAGAACATAAAACATGTTATAATGAATAGACCTTTAAAAAAAAAAAATAAAAATTAATACTTGAAAAAAAAAACTCTTGTGAAATGGTTGAAATTATATCACTTTGAATGAACGTTTTTAAGTATAACTTTTTTATTTTTTACTTTTTTTCAATGAAATAAAAGAAAGATAAGATACAGATGATACCGTTTGAATTAATTTATAGTTTGTTTAACAGGGTGTTTTAATAGAAAAATGTCAATATTACCATTTTCAACTTCAAAGTCATGGGGATCTTCAGTTTTAATTTTAATATTTCTGATGTTCATTATCATAATTGGTCTATTAAATTATATAATGAATAAGCTTTACAAAAAAAAATAATTTAATTTAAACATTAAAAATAGCAATTTAATATTTCCAGATGTGCAATGTTTTTGTGAAGGAAGCAGAACCTTCACAAGTTTAAATTATTTTTATTATTTTTTTTTGATATATTTTCTACTAGACTCAATTAAAAAAAAGTCATAACATTTATTAGTTTTTTTTATATAAATTTTCTAAAAGAGGCCTTCTTTGCGTTTTTTAACAAAAAAAACTGTTTCCACACGCACACAAAGAAGTTTGCAGTTCACAAGAAATCCACTGCACTATCAGCGCCAACTCTCTTTATTTTGTTCTTGTTTTTTTGTCATATAATATACTAGGTATGTGTATCCATATGGTATAACTATGTAGTTTTTTCTTCTTTTCCCATTTTGCAGCAGAAACAGAAGATATCTATACATACATATAAAAAAAAAATCTGTTGGAAATGCATTGGTTTTTTCTTCAGTTGACAGTTCGGTGTTTGGATAGATATATTGTTAGATAGATGATAGGAGGTGGAGGGTAGTCCAAGTGGAAAAAAAGTATATGGCACATGCGCTCGTATATATTTTTTTCTGTTCTGTTCTGTTTGTGTGTTGGCTGATATAGTTTATTTTCTCCTTTGTTTTCTCATCTCGCAGTTGTGATCTGGATGAATATTTTTTAGGTTCGTGTGTCAGGGTTGCTCAGAAAAATTTTAAAGCGAGGGTTGGAGGTCATTCATCATGCTCAAGTGTATAGCACATGCGCTGTCACATTTCTTTGTTTTTTTGTTGACTTATGTCAGGTGCATGTTTTCATTTTTAATTTTTTTTTTTGCGATCTCAGGGAGAAATATAAAAAGCGTGGAACATACGATTTTTTTTCCGCTGGATAGACATGATGTGAATGTGTCGTTGGAGAAGTTGTGTTTGGTTTAATTTCAAGTAGGTATGTATAATGTATATAAGTCTTTCGCAGTGGTACATTATTATTAAATTTAATAGGGTAAACTAAAGTTTAAATAGGGTAAAGTCGGATTTCTATATTCTAAATGGGTTGAGATAAAATTATAATTTTTTATGCAATTCATAGAATTTTTAGTTATAAGGTGTGTCATGGGAGTTAAAAAAATTACAAAAAATTATTTTAACACTTACCAACGTTTAAAACGCAAAATGTCAAAAATCGATGTTTCACAAATAAATTATATTAAATCAGGGGGTTCACTGATTTTTATTAGACTCACTATTCTGAAAAGGAGATAAAAAAAATTAGGCGTGTAATACAAAATTTTTATTCAAGTCGTAACGCACGCAATTTTTCAAAAACACTAATTTCTTTTTTACGTTTTTTTCACACTTTTTATTTTTTATCTTTTTAATGCGGGTAGATAGAAATTTGAAATTTTACGATCTTATAGAGATTATGGATTTACATTATTTTGGTGAAAATTGGATTTCTTAAATATTATCATTCAAAAAAGTTATTTAAGTATAAAACATTTTAAAAAATTAAAAAAAACCTTTTTTACCTTTATTTAAACCTTTTTATTGCGGAGGGGGGAAGCGTTCTATACGAAAAGGGATGGTAAAGAGGTCATCAATTCAATTTTCTGTATTAAAAATGCAAAAGTTGATGAAATTTTTACGAATTTCAAAAAATTATGTTCTACAATATTGTAGCCCCAACCCTTATTTATAAAAAAGTTAATAGTGTGATAGGAGTAAATTCAACAAGTGCAGCGGGAGGGGGATTTAAATGATTTTTTACCATAAAAATCGATTTTAATCCAAAAAGATCATCCCACATGACATCATTAATTAATTAATAACTCCTAAAATACTTAACGGAATTTCAAAATTAAGGTCTTAAAATACTGTCATTAAAACACACATTAAATGTATGTAAAAAAAGAAAAAACTTCGAAAATGTCATGTACATTTTTCATAATTATAGCCTAACCTACATTACAACCGTATGAATGAGTCGCCCAGTGACCGGTTCTTTGAAAAAATTTCAAAACAAAACTTACATTTTACTTAATAACTAATAAAGAACATTTTTTCCTTTTTCAATTAGATCATGACGAACAAATAGTATACCTATACCTTTTTGCATGTATACTAACATCTCGATATATACTCTGCAGGATTCAGAAAAAACTTTTCCACAATTGATCAGATATTTACTTTATCTTCAATTATTAAAGCGTTTCAAGCCAGAAACAAGAAAATATATGCATTTTTTGTAGATTTTAAGGCAGCCTTTGACCTTGTTAACCGAAGCGCACTCATTTATAAATTGTCACAGTTGGGTCTGACTACAAAATTTCTAAAAGTCATCAAAATAATGTACACTAAAACAAATTCAGCAGTCTGGGATGGAAAGGATTTCTCGGAATGGTTTGAAACACAATCCGGTGTAAAACAAGGATGTCCCCTGAGTGCCTAATTGTTCTCTTTATTTATAAATGACATCGAAAAATATCTCCCTGGTGGAATACGCATTGCTAATACAGTTGTTAATGTCTTGTTGTATGCCGATGATCTTATCATACTCTCCGAATCGCCAGATAATCTTCAACTGATGATAAATCGGCTAGCCAGCTACTGTAAAAAATGGGGACTTTGCATCAACACCGAAAAATCAAAAATTATGGTCTTCTCACGATCACCACGAGTAGAGAGTAGAAATAGTTGGTTTTACAATGGTAGTCCATTACATAATGCGAGAGAAGTTAAGTATTTGGGTGTTATATTAAATCCAAATTTAGATTTTAGCAAACATCTAACAGATAAAGCAAATTCCTGTCAAAGTTTATTGAATTTATCGTGGAAAAATATATTCTCAAACAAACGGATTACTCTATCAGCTAAGTATAAAATATTTGATGCAGTTGTTAAATCAACTCTTTGCTACGGCTGCCAAGTTTGGGGATCAGATGAGTATGCAGTAATAGAGAAATTTCACAGAAATTTCTTGAAAAAATTGTTCAACCTACCAATGAGAGCGCCAAACTATGCAATTTATTTGGAAACGGGTCTGCCTAAGCTTTTAACAAGAACTCTTGAATCACAAGCGGATTACATTATTAAAATAAGTTCGTATCCAGATTCCCGCTTAACAAAGAAAATGCTCTTGTACGAACTGAGAAACCAGGATTGGTGGATATCAAAGTGGTTAAATCTTGGAACCGAGTGTGGCGAAACTATTGTATTTGAGCTAAACAACATAAACAACTTAAAGTACCAGCTTTATCAAATAATTAACAAGAATGAAGACTGTACTCGTGCAAAATTTATTGAGTAAGCTCGTGAATCAGAGAGCAGAATATTATATTCTCAACTGAACTTTAACCTGGAGGACAGAAATTATTTTCATGACTCCCTCAGCTATAGAGAAATATCTCTCATTTTCAAAGTAAGGTGCGAATCACTAGGTTTAAATGGCAGAACTTATAACGGAAGCTTCAACTAGTTCTGCAATATTTGCAACTTGAACGCGAAAGAAGACTGCTTTCACATAATAAGTGTTTGTCCAATCTACAAGCCACAAAGACTAACTTAGTTCGGGCAGAAATTCTTTACCATGCAGGAAACAATTCAAATACTGAACGAGTGCAATTGGAAAAAGTTATTCTATTTTCTTAAAGATGTATACAAATACAGGTCGTTAATAGTAGCAGAATATTGTGATTAATCATATTTCAAAATATAAATCAATAATCTAAAAGTTCCAAATGTATAAGTATTTTGCCATCCGAGCTGACGGCTTAGCCATAGCTTTATGATTCATTTTAAGTTGTAACTAATGTAACATGAAAATTATAAATAAAAATGAATTCTTACTCTATTCTTACTCTTACTCTGCAGTCTATACCTACATAATAATGTTCATGCAAAAAATAAAAAATAAACCGCCACCAAACCGCAACCAATAGCAACATATTGCCATCTTATTCGCTAGTTCATAGGCCTAATACATATTCTCATTTCTCATATCGTGGGTATACAAGCAGAAGGCACTATGTCAAAAAACATAGTTTTGAGTAAATTGATATTTTACATAAAAAGCTCTATTGACATTATGACTTAAGTTTCCAATTGAAAATTTTAATTTTTGCCAAACCATTTCGAAAATATTGGAGCAGAACTAAAAAATATGCTGACTTAGTGCTTTTTAGCGGAATTAATATTGCAATAATTCAATTAACCAATTATAACTGAAAACAGAAATTTGAAAAAAAAACAAGTTTTTTTAATGAATTTAAAAGTTTTATTACAGTTTTAAGAGCAAATACGAAAAATAAATATAATAAGTAGTAAAAGTCTAGTCTGGGGAAAGAATAAAGTTATTGAAATGAAGAAAATGGTATGGTAAGTTATAATAAAAGACTGAGTTATAATATAAACAAGAAATGATAATATAAACAATAAAAACAAGGTTCGAATAATTTAAGCAATAAAATATGTGATGTGTAAGGTTCTGGCAAGTAGATTTTGATGCAGTTAGATTGTGAGGGCAAAGATTTAAACCAAGAATGGAAAAATTCAGGTACCACTCCTTTTTGACACATTTCTATTAAGTCTTTCTTTTTGGCTGTGCTTGTTTTAAGAGGTTCTTGATATAATTTAGGCCATTGCGTTAAGGAAAGATACTTTGGAACTGCGTTCCTTCCTCGTCGTAAAGTTTTTATCACGTTCATTGTTCTGAAATTGTCTCCATAATTGTATTTGAACTGCAGAATTCCAGGTTTACTTTTTTCATACCGGAACCATTTAATTTTTAGCCAGTTCACTTTTTGGGCATCGGTGTCCACTGTCTTATTTTTAATCAAATTTTCCGCTATTATTTTTAAATTAAAAAAATTTTCATATTTCATTTCAACAGCTTCATACGGAGACTTGTTTTTGACCCTAACTCTTGAAGTCCTGAATATATTAAGCCAGTCATTAACACAATAAATTGGAAAGAATTTTTTTTGTTTTTCGATTGCACTATGCATTGAGTCAACCTCCATGTAAGAGTGGCCACTTTCCAAAAATTTTTGATCAATTATATCTAAATTAGTTACCTGCACTATATTCAAAAAAAATGCCACAATATTTGCATTTCGGTTCTGACCAGCGCAAGTATCCGAAAATATTGACAACTCCACAATATTTTCAGGTAATTGTTGTATATATTTTAAAATGCACGACCCCACTTCACAGCTCCCCGCTTTACCGCTTATACCTGTCCAGGCTTCTTTTTTACGAAGTAAATGATTTTCATAATCAACTTGCAGATCAAGTTTTGCCTCATAAAAAAACACACATTAAATGTATGTAAAAAAAGAAAAAACTTCGAAAATGTCATGTACATTTTTCATAATTATAGCCTAACCTACATTACAACCGTATGAATGAGTCGCCCAGTGACCGGTTCTTTGAAAAAATTTCAAAACAAAACTTACATTTTACTTAATAACTAATAAAGAACATTTTTTCCTTTTTCAATTAGATCATGACGAACAAATAGTATACCTATACCTTTTTGCATGTATACCAACATCTCGATATATACTCTGCAGGATTCAGAAAAAACTTTTCCACAATTGATCAGATATTTACTTTATCTTCAATTATTAAAGCGTTTCAAGCCAGAAACAAGAAAATATATGCATTTTTTGTAGATTTTAAGGCAGCCTTTGACCTTGTTAACCGAAGCGCACTCATTTATAAATTGTCACAGTTGGGTCTGACTACAAAATTTCTAAAAGTCATCAAAATAATGTACACTAAAACAAATTCAGCAGTCTGGGATGGAAAGGATTTCTCGGAATGGTTTGAAACACAATCCGGTGTAAAACAAGGATGTCCCCTGAGTGCCTAATTGTTCTCTTTATTTATAAATGACATCGAAAAATATCTCCCTGGTGGAATACGCATTGCTAATACAGTTGTTAATGTCTTGTTGTATGCCGATGATCTTATCATACTCTCCGAATCGCCAGATAATCTTCAACTAATGATAAATCGGCTAGCCAGCTACTGTAAAAAATGGGGACTTTGCATCAACACCGAAAAATCAAAAATTATGGTCTTCTCACGATCACCACGAGTAGAGAGTAGAAATAGTTGGTTTTACAATGGTAGTCCATTACATAATGCGAGAGAAGTTAAGTATTTGGGTGTTATATTAAATCCAAATTTAGATTTTAGCAAACATCTAACAGATAAAGCAAATTCCTGTCAAAGTTTATTGAATTTATCGTGGAAAAATATATTCTCAAACAAACGGATTACTCTATCAGCTAAGTATAAAATATTTGATGCAGTTGTTAAATCAACTCTTTGCTACGGCTGCCAAGTTTGGGGATCAGATGAGTATGCAGTAATAGAGAAATTTCACAGAAATTTCTTGAAAAAATTGTTCAACCTACCAATGAGAGCGCCAAACTATGCAATTTATTTGGAAACGGGTCTGCCTAAGCTTTTAACAAGAACTCTTGAATCACAAGCGGATTACATTATTAAAATAAGTTCGTATCCAGATTCCCGCTTAACAAAGAAAATGCTCTTGTACGAACTGAGAAACCAGGATTGGTGGATGTCAAAGTGGTTAAATCTTGGAACCGAGTGTGGCGAAACTATTGTATTTGAGCTAAACAACATAAACAACTTAAAGTACCAGCTTTATCAAATAATTAACAAGAATGAAGACTGTACTCGTGCAAAATTTATTGAGTAAGCTCGTGAATCAGAGAGCAGAATATTATATTCTCAACTGAACTTTAACCTGGAGGACAGAAATTATTTTCATGACTCCCTCAGCTATAGAGAAATATCTCTCATTTTCAAAGTAAGGTGCGAATCACTAGGTTTAAATGGCAGAACTTATAACGGAAGCTTCAACCAGTTCTGCAATATTTGCAACTTGAACGCGAAAGAAGACTGCTTTCACATAATAAGTGTTTGTCCAATCTACAAGCCACAAAGACTAACTTAGTGCGGGCAGAAATTCTTTACCATGCAGGAAACAATTCAAATACTGAACGAGTGCAATTGGAAAAAGTTATTCTATTTTCTTAAAGATGTATACAAATACAGGTCGTTAATAGTAGCAGAATATTGTGATTAATCATATTTCAAAATATAAATCAATAATCTAAAAGTTACAAATGTATAAGTATTTTGCCATCCGAGCTGACGGCTTAGCCATAGCTTTATGATTCATTTTAAGTTGTAACTAATGTAACATGAAAATTATAAATAAAAATGAATTCTTACTCTATTCTTACTCTTACTCTGCAGTCTATACCTACATAATAATGTTCATGCAAAAAATAAAAAAATAAACCGCCACCAAACCGCAACCAATAGCAATATATTGCCACCTTATTCGCTAGTTCATATGCCTAATACATATTCTCATTTCTCATATATCCAAAAGACAAAACAACGATAGTAAAAAAAAAAACTATACACAAAATTTCATGGGCAAAATGCCGTCGCCGCGATCACGACCACGATCACGATCACGATTACAACGTTACGTTACGTTTTCTTTTCACCCTACCGCCAGTATAGATGTTTATATATCAAAAATGCTCCGATCTAACGAATCTAGAATAGAATACGAAAACTACACAAAAAATAAGACATTTTTCCGTCTTTAAAAAAATAACCCCCACCACTGAAAAAAATTTTTTACCTACCCACATAAAGAATATATCCAATATCCATGCCCCATGGATGCAAAGAATAAAAGAGTTCATATACTTTTTATTTTTTGTCGCCAGCCTCAGACGACCTTAAAAATAAATCGTACATACAACACAGTAAAAAAAAACAAACATAATCGCAATGTCTTTCGTCTTCCTCTCGAACCTTGCTGACTGCATAGTATTTCAGAAACAAAAAAGTGTGAGTGCCGGGACTCACGGTTAAGATGTGTAAACATCAACATTCGTCCGAATGCCTCATAGACCGAGAGCCTACATCAAATTTAGGGTGTGGATGATAGCAAAAATTTACTGGTATTTTTATATAGATATTAACTTTTCATAAGCAAATTTGAAAATCGGTAATGATGCATGGAAAATGCCAGTCGTATTTATAAAATTTTTGTCTACTTAGACACTGTCTAACTATTTTCAAATTGGTGGAAATATGCTTTATTTAATAAAAATAAATATCACATTATTCACGGTTAGGATAATCTACTCTTGTGTCTTAGTTAGGCAGCTACAAACCAGCAATAAACAAGGTTTTTAAACACATTTTCCAAAGTTGGACAGTTGTCCAAAGTTATACAACTTTTATAAATAAGACCATGCGTTTTTTAGTTTACCGACAAAGGCCCCAACCACGCCTATAAAAAGTTAAGGTCTATCTAAACATACCAGTGAATTTTTGCGATCACTCACACCCACAAACTGCAGTGGGCATTTTTCATGTCAATGACCTTATTTCGTCTAATTTGCCAAAAAAAAGGCGGCCTTCTATGTTAAAACCCTGCAGCCATGATGAAAGCGCAGTCCATGTACTATATGGTCTAAGCAACCAACCACATTTCAACCCAAACTGAACTCGACTTTTTGATTTTGTATATATACATAGCGTTGAACGCACTCAATTTTCGTGAAGCTCAGAACAGAGTTTATGGATAATTCATAAGTCTGCTATTACACGATTAATCTAGTTGCATGCACCTTCTTCGAATTCTTCTTTGTTATTTCGTCCGCTGTTTCAAGCGCTATTACACGTTGAAACCAAAGTCATGAATCTAATTTGACAGTTCTATTATTATTATTATTATTATAAATTCTTTATTATCAAATAACTCGAAATATTTACATTGTAAAGATATAAAAGAACATTAGCATGGCAAAAAATATCTGCCGTCTGCCTGAAATTGACATTAACGAGTGTTTAAATACAGAAAGTTTAATTTTCGTGATAATTTAATAGAAAAATAAATAAATAAAAAAAGAAAAAAACTTAAAATAAAAATATTTACATGAATGTGATATATTAAAAATTTAAGATTACATAAATGGAATTATTTTTAGTCATTTAAAGTTTAATCCAAAAAACTCTTACGATAACCTAAGGCATGATTAATAAAACTGTATAGGTCATTCCAACCGCACTCTCCGTTTAAAATTTGCTTCACTTCCTGGTGAGTGAGAAAGCTCTTTGTAAAATAAAGTCTTCGCAGTTCTTGTAGAATTGGACAAACGGCCAAAAAATGGTTGACATCTTCGATTTCATTAAGGTTACAGAGGTTACAGATAGAATTACCATTTCTGTGCGGTTTGTAATTTAAATCTAACATCTCAGTTCTTACTTTAAACAGTGTACTGATTTGATTTACAGAGAGCCTTCTATGAAAATAGTTGTTTATAAAGAGGGTGTGATTGAGCTCTCTATAAACCAATCTACTTGGGGAAGTTTGAGCCCTATTCAAGGATTTCAGATAGAGGGAGTCATCGACCATCGCAATACATTCGTAAAACCTACATTGCCAATTTGAATGAGGAGTAGCATTAAGATTTAAATTAAACCCATGAACATTTGCTAATTCGTACCATTCTTTGAACGGAGACAGTTGCCTTTGGAGTGCAATCTCCATAATTTGCCTATGGAGGTTTTCATTTGATCTTTGCATGACTTTGACTATATAATCTGCATTAGATTTAAGGTTTTTTAAAAAAATTGGAGGCAAGCCTGATTCTACGTGAATGGCATATGTTGGCGTGGAGTTTGGAAGCTTAAAAATTCTTTTAAAAAAGAAACGTTGCACAACTTCAAATTCATCTAAGTTTAAGTAACCAAATACTTGGCTGGCATAACATAAGCATGAGTTAATAGTTGCATCAAAAACTCTAAATTTAGCTGAAATGTCTATGTACTTATTACAGAAGATTTTGTTCCAAATAATGTTTATTGCAGTTTTTGCCGACAGGCATTTTTCTTTAACATGAAGACGGAAATCTAAATTGCTGGTAAATAGAACACCTAAATACTTATACTGGTTTACCAGCTCTATAGGCTCCCTGTCCAATGACCATACCTCTAGAGGGTTTCTCCTTCGATGGGTGCTTTCAAAAATCATAATTTTTGATTTTGAGGTATTTATTTTCAGGTCCCATATATCGCAAAACCTTTTCAATTTATTAATTTGTAGCTGTAGGGTGGTGGGGTTGTCTGACAAAACAACGAGATCGTCCGCATAAAGCAGAACCTTGATAAGCAGATTACCGAACCTAACGCCACCTGGTAACTCACGGGAAACATCATCAATAAACAGAGCGAACATTAAAGGGCTTAGGGGACAACCTTGGGGAACCCCGGCATCCGTTTTAAAGAAAGCGGAGTTGGAACTCCCATTCAACACCGCAGCGCAAGTATTGGAGAGTAGGGCTTTATATAATCTTAAAAATTTCGTAGATATTCCTTGAGTTGACAGTTTATATAGAAGTGAATTCCTGTTGACAGTATCAAATGCCGCCCTAAAATCTATAAAAAAAGCATAGAGTTTTTGTTTATTATCGATGAATCTTTTAGCTATATTGGAGAGAGCAAATATTTGATCCACGGTTGAGAGACCAACACGAAAACCAGCTTGGAAAATGCTCAGCAGTTTGTTGTCTTCTACCCACCTCATAAGTCTGCTGTAAAGAATTTGTGTAAATATTTTTCTCAAACAAGGAAGAATCGAGATACCCCTATAATTTGATGGAGTGGTTGGATCCCCTTTTTTAAAAATAGGACAGATCTGTGACTTCAAGAATGACTGAGGTATTTCATTTTCTTCGAGAAGCTTATTAAAAAAAACAAGAAGAAGATTTAAGAACGACGGTGTAGAGTATTTATAAAATTCGGCTGGAATTCCATCTAGCCCTGCCGCTTTGTTATTTTTCATATTTTTGAGAGTTGCTTGCAATTCAGTTATTGTAATAGGGCCATCAAGTTCTGAAACATAAATCAATGGTAGGGCATATTGGAAAACTTGCGGATTTGATGAAGGGTTAAGAAGTTCTCTGAAATGGTTAGCGAGTAAATCCACATTTATTGTAGTTGCTGTATTTTTTTTGCAGCCACCCAACAATCTTACTTTATACCAAAATGACTTTGAGTCCTTACATTTTGACAGACTTGCTGCAACTCCATCGAAGAAAGTTTTTTGTTTGTTTTTGCATATTTTTTTATATGTTTTATTAGCATCCAGATAGAGGGATTTAAAAAAATCGGATTTGGTTTTCCTAAAGAGTTTAAGCAGTGTGAACGATTTTTTTCGAAGATTTATACACTCCCAGTCATACCACTCAGAAAAAAAAGTTTTGTTCCTATTGGATGGCATGACTGACCGCTTAATTACTCCTATTATTTCAACAGCCAACTGCTCACCGGTCCAGGACACTTGAGTAGACAGGCAATTCAATTGCAAATCAAGTCTTTGCTTGTAAACATCTACCTGCTTGTATACCCATTTGTATTTTCGGATTGGATTGCTCGACGCAGAACTAAAGTTTTGAAATTTAAGGGATGTCACAATTGGAAGGTGGGCTGAATAAGTTGCAGGTTGTACCTCAAAATCTTCTATAATATTAAGCCAATCGCCTCTTGCTACACAATAATCTATTAAGGAACAACCTTGTCCTGAGACGAATGTTAATTCACCTTTACTATCGCTTTTGGTAATTCCATTTAAAACCATAAAACCGAAGTCCTCAACCAATTCCATTAATCGTCTGCCACCACTGTTTACAATTACATCCAAAGAGTTTCTCAAATTATCAAAAATATGCGATGTGTTGTTCACCAGAGAAGCTGAGTTTTGAAATCCGCCTATTCTTGCATTTAGATCACCTAATATTAACATATTCTGAAGATCAATTTCACTTAGAAAGGTTTGAAGTTCATTAAAATCGTTATTCCAATTTGTGCAGTTCAAATAGGTTGGAAGAATGTAATACTGATCATGCCCATGATTTAACATTATAACAGTCTTATTTCCTATTGATTTTATGCTTATAACATTTTTTAAATTACATCGTACAGCTAACAGCAAACCACCACTCGCTCTACCAAAAACACTACTTCGGGTGGCCGGAATAAATTTAGTATTAAAATCCTTGAAAAATTTCACAAATTGTGTTTCATGGCTTTCTTCAAGAAAGGTTTCTAACAAGATAATTATATCAAATTTCAATATAAACTTAAAAAAATCTGGAATTGTTAATTTGTTTTTAAGTCCAGATACATTATAACATAAAATTTTTAAATTTAAAATTACTTGGCAGACGGCAACGCTATCCTAACATTGTTTATGATGATGACTCCGCTGTACGCTGGATCCAGGTTGAATATTTTGACTGATAGGTGGCGCTGTCATCGCCCTGGTATTGTTATTATTGGAACTGTCAAAAAATTGTAGACCACTATCTCCAAATGTGTTTTTGACAAATAAAAGTTCTTCTGAGTTGTTTACAAGCAGGCCGCGTGCAAAGTTGAAGGAAAACGCTAAATCGTTGATGTGAAGTTTAACTCCTTTTATAAAAATTTTCGCACTTGGTGTTATGGCGAGTAAATTTGTTTTGATGTCGTAGAGAGATTTCCTTTTTTGCCGAGTGATCAGTGATTGTTCTCGATGTATCACAATCCCAGAACCTCTAAGATTAGGTGTTGCATCAATCACTTTATTCGCAGTGACCCCCGGGTGAAAGTTAAGAATCACAGTGGATTTTTTTGTGTTGTTGTTCGTGAATTCTTGTGCACTTTTTATTGGTAACTCTGCATTTTCTTGGAGATGAAGAAGACCCCTACAAGTTTGTTTGGCAAAGTCAACTTTATCGGTCTTCCCTTCTGCCGGAAAATGCACCACAACAGAATTTTCATAGTTTTTACGCGTAAGGACGTCAAGTTGTCGCTCCAACAGTTGACAGTAGTTCTGCATTGCAGTTACTCGTTGCACCAGATGTTCATTGTGTGATTTGAGTAACTGCATTTGGGATGCAATTGCTAGAACATCATCTTTTTTTGCAATGTCTGCCAGCTTCGGGATAATGCATTCGTCCAGCATTACTTTTAACTGATCGACGGACATGTTTCCAACTGCCATACTGTTAAATTTGTCAAAAGTATTCTTTTTTGTGTTAGGTGATTGCTCTGGGGAGGTATCTTTTATTCCTCGCTTTAACCGCATATGCAAAATAATTAACGGTTCAAAGTTGAGATGTGTCGCAGACAAAAGTTTAAAATTACGTGACTTCAAAGTGCAAGCGAACAAAATAAAAGTGCCTATATTACGCAAGTTAAGTTCAATGACGGTTTCAACAGCTTTAGGACCAAATTTTATTGTTTTTTAAGCTTAAAAATTTATTAAAAAAGAGGACCGCACAAAACTCTGACTTTCTCACTTTATGACAGATGTCAATCCATTTGACAGTTCTATTTATTTTTCATTTTCGTTTGAGCACAAGCAATAAAAAAACTTTTCTGTTTTTATTTTTGTTTTCATTATCAGATATATTGAAGAAAGAAAGGTTTGTGTACCTTTAAATGAATATCAGTCAAGAAAAGCAATAATTTTTTTTATTTATGTTGTTTTTAAAGATGAATTTCTCATTTCTGGAAAGCCTGTAAGGCTATCGATAACAGTGCGTTGCATCGAAATTTACTCTTTGAACAACAAAACCATATGAAGCAGAATAGTAAAAAAACGGGACAAGAGAAAAGAGAAACGTCAAATAGTTGCACCGAAAATTTTACCCACGCGACACCGGTCACTTTTTTTCCGTCTCATCTTTTCGATTTTTTTTTTCTCTTTTGCACTTACGTAGTTCGAAAAGTCGCATGCGTCTAGATGCATCGTGTAATAGCAGACTAATCTGTGGCTCAGAATCAAAATCACGAACACGGCTACAAGATAAGAATAAAGACTACAAGATACTACAAGAACGTTTTTTTTACCCTACCGCCAGTATAGATGTTTACTAAGAGAATTCAGGATAAGACATTTTGAAAAGGCAACTCTAAATGAAGCTGAAATTATTGCTGTCCTTAACGGTAATTGCAGGGCTGATTGGAACAGACTCTCGAGTTATATTTACGTGGCTATAAGCTATAGAAAACAAATCTTAACAGAGTTTATTTGATTTGAAAATAGTGTGAACTATGAACGTGTACACATCACTTTAAAAGTTTAAAATTTAGGATTTCTCTTTAAATTTATCTAGAGTCAAAAATTGTATCTTTTTTATAAATGTACTTAAATGTAAAATTATTTGTATTTTTTCACTTACCCGACAGACGACTCTTTATGTCATTGTCGTAAGTTTTTTAAATCATTCAACATAACTTTCTTTCAAGTTAAACTCAAAAATGTATAAAAATATTAAGTTGAAAATAAAAAACATTTTACTACTACTTACTACTACTATAGATGTTTACACATCAAAAATCTCTGAAACTGAAAGGAAAACAAAATAGAAAAACCGCTCTGATCTCAAAGCAGTCATGTAATTGAAAAAAAAGTACTGCAAAGAATACAAAATACGGATAATGCTAAAGAAGCGTCAAAAAGAGTCTCGTAAAACTTGGCCCACGACTCACAGGGCAACTGGTCTTCCGTCCTATCTTTTTTCTCTTTCGCACTCATTATGTTCGAATAGAGTCAGACGCAAAGAATCATCGTATAATAGGGGCTTAATATATCCTCTAAGCAGCCAACCAAATTTCAACCCGAACTGAACTCGACCTATCGATTTCGTATATAAATACTCAGCGTTTAGATACTGAACGTACATATTGTTGAATGCACTCAATTTTCGTGAAGCTCAGAATCACGATCACGACCACGATCACGATTACAACGTTACGTTACGTTTTCTTTTCACCCTACCGCCAGTATAGATGTTTACACATCAAAAACTCGTTTGTATTCAATTTTTCCCCATTCATTTCATTCGTATATCTTGAGTAACAGAGCAAGAGGGAAAACATATGAGCGAGCACACAAGAGAGAACTTTTTCCAAAAGACAAATAGCTTTCTTTCTGTGCTTTACTATGAACAGGCAAAGAGCTTTCTTGCCTGTTGATCGTCTGCGTGGTGTAAAAATAAATTGGGACATTTTTTTCTATGGGGATGCTACATCTGTATAGTTTATTATCTGTGGTAGAACTATAGTTTTCGTTAACTTTTGCTTTCGGAAGTGAAGAGCGCTCACCGACCGCTCCATGCGTAAGTGAACTGAGAGAATTTTCTTCCGACATCTTCCGACTATTATAGTTCTACCACAGATAATAAACTATAGGTACAGATATAGCATCCATATGGGAAAAATGTCCATGAAAACGAAATTCGTCCAGAAAAAGAGCTTTCTTAAAAGTTCAACTTCTTAGAGGAGGGACAAAATTTCAATTTATTTTCTCTACTACTCTAACCTATGGGAGAGCTACACACCGAAAAAAACGCACAATTTTGTTTTTGTTTTCTTATTTCAGAAAATAATTAACAGAAAAAAAACCTGTTTGCTTCTCTCTTTTTAGGAATCGTGTGTTTATTGTTTTTGTTTTCATGATCTTTATTCTTTACTCGCTATGTGCTACCGCAGGTCAAATTTGATATAAACAAATCTGAATCTGGTATGCGGTTTTCAAGTCGAGGATGAAAATCGTCAACATCGTTAGATTTATATTTGTGTTTCCTTATAAACATACATATGTATTTAGCATGTGCGCTTCCCAGTAGGAAATTTCATCCTCACTGAAAAATTTTGCTGAATTCAACATTGAATTCAAATGCCACGAAAAGTAATGTATCCTTTCATCAGACATTTATAATGAACTGAGCATTAAAAGTGTATGAATTTAAAAAATTCACTTAGAAAAATAAAGTTCACAGTTTGTTCATGCTTTGGTTTTTATAAGGGTCGGTAAAAATTGACGATAATTTGCGTCTTAGAGACGCATTTTGGAGTTTAGTTCACTTGACCTTTTAATTGAATTATATTTAATCGTTCCAACTAAGGAGAAGTATTTTTCTAATTTATGAATGAAACATTTAGCGATTAAGCAACTCCCAATTCCCTATTGCTTTCAGTACTAAATTTTCATCATAATTTTCATCGAAAATAATAAATATTAAGCTGATCAATAACTAATTAACACTCAATTAATGACTTTATTGTTGAATACTTATTCATCATATTTTTCATTGGCAAATATTGAGGTAGTGAAAAAACAAGTCGAAATTATTAAGCGATTTCATAAAAGAATTTTCATCATATTTTTCATCAAAAATTAATGGTCTGATGAATAAACAAGTTACTTTTGTTCAAGTATTTCTTCGCTGAATATTCATCATATTTTTCACCGGAGTCCTCAGTGCAACTGGTGAATAAGCAACTTCCAAGGAAGTAGTGATTTAGTTGTGGAATTTTCATCGATATGGTTGCATGTGCACCCCGCCAATGACATGCCCATGTTAAAATCCTCGATGTATTCCGCACGAAGGAAGCGGGTGCTGCTCCCTTTCCTCAAGGAAGAAGCAAGACATTCACCATTGAATTTTTAGAAATTTCCCACTGGGTTCATATTTGTTTAGAAGAATATTGAAATTGTGTTGGTACAAGAGAATTGCTTACCTAGAATCACTGTTCTGGAGAATAATTATTGGCGAACGCTTTTGTAGTTCTTTGAAAAAGACAACTTAAAAATCCAATTTTATTTTCTGTAATATACAAAATTCTTAAATTTAGTATTACATATGTAATTGTTAATAATGATAAAATTACACTCCTAGCGAAACTAAGTTTTTTTTTCTTTGCAAAACGTTGTACAAATTATAACAACTGCATCAGGTTTTATCTCTAAAATAAGACTTTATTAGGTGTGTTTTATTCATTGCTGCATAGCCAGCGCAGCAAAATTTCCCTTGGCAAATAAGAACAATTTGATTGCTGGCGAAAAAGAAGTCAGTAAAAATAAAGATGGCTGTGCTGGCGATAGAGCTTTCAATTATTGAAATGAACGTATAGAGTGAGCTTTCGTTTTATTCAGACTTGTGCTGCGCAATGAATAAAACACACCTATTATAATTTATAATTTCAATACCTCTTTTCAAAAAATAAATCATACCTTTTGTAACAATTAACAAAATTAACAAATTATTACCACAGCAAGTTATTTTATTTCACGGCAAGTTACGAAAAATTCTTCAAACTGTTTCTACAATGCGGACAAATATTAGCTGTTTAATTTTTCTTTTATTTGGATTTCTTTTAACTGCAATAAGGGATTGTTGCTTTACTTTTTATACTTAGAGAGGGACAACTATATAAATGTTACATGTTCTTATATTTTATGGCGACCAGTCAAAAAAATAAAAAACCTTTACCTGTCACCCCTACTTTGAAACTTAGATCACAAATAATTATATACAGATGTCTCACGCCCATAGAAAAAAGTGTCATATGAAACTGAAAATCCACATTTCAAAAGCTTTTAACAAAGCTCTTTTCAAGGAATTATTTTAATATCTGTATGCAGAGCTTTTTCTCTTCAAAATTTGTGTTCTCTCAACTCAACCAAAAAATATTTTTTTCTTGTTCTCATGCTTCTGTCTGTTTTTTTTTGTTGGTAAACTTTATTTCAATCCAACGTCCCGCCATAATTTTAAAGTAAATTTGTTATGGAGAATGGAGATAGATTTCTTATAATGGACAAGAAAAAAAGTCACGTGTGTTGTGTATTCAGATTGTATGGATTGGTATTTTTTTTGTGTATCCATGAAGGAATATTTTTGCAATTGTGTCCCATGAAGATTTTCTTGACGTCGCGTTGCATGAAGTTACAGGTGTTTACTTTTGTTATTCATAAGTGCGCTTGAGATTTTTATTTATTAAATGCCTCTTATAGGATATGAGGAAACTTATTAAATTCTGTAGATGATTTTTTAAAATAAAGTGGTCAAATAAATGCAAACCTTTTACAATTTTATACTTTTTGATTAATGATTAGGTATGTCGTAGGGGTCTGGTGTGTACACACAGGTACAGGTTTGTTGATACTTTTACTGCAATTCTTGGATAATATAAACAAATTTCCGTGCTGGGATTTAAAGTATTTTAATACCTACGTACCTATACTTACACAGGGTTTATGACGTAATCTCGAAAAAAAAAATATTTTTTAATCCAGAATGAAGAAATCTCGAAAGACTAGGTAGGTAAGGTACCTACATGTGTATGTAGGTTAGGGTGATTCAAAAAAACGCCTTTCTCGAAATTCAATCGGGACCGGGCATAATTATGAAGCTTAGATTGAAACTAAATCTAATAACATTTTTTGCTTTTAGAAGGTTTTCCTAGTTTTGCAGTTTCCTAAAAGTAATACAACTTATTACAACTCACCTTAGATCAAAAGTTATGAACATTTGAAGATTCGAGATTTTTTTTTGTTAAATGTTCATAACTTTTGATCTAAGATGAGTTGTAATAAGTTGTATACCTTTTAGGAAACTGCAAAACTAGGAAAACCTTCTAAAAGCAAAAAATGTTATTGAGTGCTAGGATATTTATACAGAGTGCTGTTTCAAACGTTTCAAGTACAAATTAATTTTGACCACCATTTAGGGCTATCGATTTATTCATAGCTATATGGTGAAAATCATTAAAAACATTTCTTTACAAAACGTTAGTCTAACTATTAAGCAGTATTAATAAGAAAAATGGTAAAAAATAAAAATCAATTTTGGACAGGGTGATCCAAAAATTAGGTCAAAGTAGAAGTTTTTCTATATTAAAAAAAAAATTTGTTAAATCAAAAACCGTTAGGCTTAAGTATTAAAATATAACACGTTATAATATTTTTTAGAAAATAATTAAAAAAAATATTTTTTTGAAGCACCCTGTACAATACGATATGAGTTTTTCTACATCATGGTTATAGTGTTTTTTTGAAAATATTGTTTAAGCAAGAAAAGAACTTTGGGGCAGGTTCTTGGTCATTGAAATGCATTTTCGGTTTAATTAGTCGTAATTTGAAGTCAACACCAAGTCCCAGATCCCTTGCGGTTTTTTTCCGCAGACGTTTTTTTGTATTTATTTATTTGTATAAAATATTTCCCAAATTAATTTTCTAAATGAATATTCGGAAATCAGATGAAGTTACGAACATCCCTGAAAATTTCATGCTTTCAGCACCAAAACTTGAAAAGTTAAGCAGCTTCGAACATTTGAAAAAAATTCCGATTTTCAAAGATTTTCAAGCAAAATTATTGAAAAAACGCTGGTAGCGACCTCTAAATGGTGTTCGATTTTGAATTTTTTAGTCTTAATTTTTTGGTTTCAATCTAAGCTTCATAATTTTTCCCGGTCCCGGTTGAATTTCGAGAAAGGCGTTTTTTTGAATCACCCTAATGTAGGTATATCTAGAAAAAAATAACAAAAAAAATATTATTCGAGATTTTTTTTGTTACTTAAGCAGCTTTATTTATTAGATTTCACTAATACTCGTTTCAACCTCGAAATAGTTAAACCGAGTCGAAGCACTTACTCCGTCTTTACGCCACGTCAAATAAATTCTTATTTATAAAATATTTTCTTGGCGGTTTTAATTACACCGTCCTTATGTCAAATACATTACCAAAAAAATGACCAATATATAACTCTGGTTATTATAAACGTAAACAAACCCCAGCTGATTTCCACACTTATTCATTTTAAGTGATTATTATTGGTGGTAGGTATAACAAAATAAAAGAAAACGGCCTGAAAACTGGGATAGTTCTGAAAAGGTATGTGAATAAATAATTTGCAGATTACAACAGATAAAAACAAATATATTTGTTTATGTTCATAGATACTTCATCATCGCTAGGCCGAACTATGGCTATTAATTTTTTCATATTTTCTTTCGAAAATCGGTACTTCGAGCGGAAATCTTCATCTCAGTGCCATGGGATTAAAACGAGTTTTGTACTGCTTAGCGTTTAAAGAATTTAAATTATTATGTTATAAATGCAAAATAAACATCCCTTTTTTTTCTTACAATTAGTAACAAACAAATAAAAAATTCTTCTACACTCTTTTTAGTTTCTAAATGTCATGTTAAATTGAAATTTAGATACTAAAACGGCTTTACTACGGCTTTATTCCTACTATGTACCAGTTTTAGCTTACTCCGCCTCTAATACTCGTTTATTTTTTTTTTATAAATAGGTTTTTCAGGATTAGAGACGTTGTAAAGTCGGAGTAAATTCACTTCGTCGCTAAAACGATTTAATAAATAAGGCTGAAGGAGTTTAAGCTCAAGTAAAACTCATTTTAGGTAGGTATAGTAGGTACTTAGATATATTCAGTTTATTATACAATTTATTTTTCTGGGCTCACTTTTTGTGGCGTCACTTGTAAATTAGTTGTCGCATTTCGAGCTCTGTGAATATTACACAATGTAAGAAAATAAATCTTAATTGAAATTCTGTGCGTTTTACAAAACAAAAAAAAGTAAGTAATCTAGGTATGTATTTATTTTTGAGGCATTGGTTACAAACGCGAACCATAGTTTCAAAAATTAATAGGTACCTATATCTATATTTTTACATTTGAGGTTTTGTTTAGATTTTTGTGTTTCTAGATTTTTTCAATTCTAGATTTTTGCTATCGAGATTTTTACTTTCGAGATTTTTGCTTTCTAGAATCTAGATTATTGCTTTCTAGATATCGTGGTAAGCCCGTCCGTGAACAAGAATTTTGCACGCTTTTTGAAGAAAATAAAAACTATAGGTAGCTATACCAAATTTTTGGGTTGTTTTCATATTAGTCCATTGAAATGTTACATTGGCCTCGCATTTAGTATAGGACAAGGTTTTTTTTTTAATGTGTAGGGTGCATCAATGTGAGCATACGAAGTGATTTTTGGGGCTGTAGCCCCCTCCCATTTGGCCGCCATATTTAAAAAGGGGAAAGAACCCCTTTTCACAATATCTTGAGAAATACAGCTCTGACAAAAAAAATTATAAATATATATAAATTTTTGTGACCTTAATATTTTAATAATGTTCAAATGTTAAGTGGGCTATTATTATTATTATTATTATTTCAAGCTTTATTCACTCATTAAATTCAATTCTTATTATACAATTAAAGTATTCAGATTTTTTTTTTTTTTTTTTTTTTTGACGTAAATATTTATGTTATTTGAGCATAAGCCTCCCCCAGACTTCTCCACCTTCTTCTGTCACACGCCTCTCTCGCCAGTATAATGGACACATTGCTTGGATGTCATCTTTCCATCGTTTAAATTGGCCGCCCACGCTTCTTTTCGTATCTAGTGGTACCCAATCGGTTGTTAATTTTGTCCAGCGGTTATCATTTGTTCGCATAATATGTCCAGCCCAGTCCCATTTAAATTTCCTTAGCCTATGCCGTACATCTTCAAAATTGGTTTGGCTTCTAAGGATGTTGTGGTTTGTTCGTTGAACGATACGAACGTTCAAGATAACTCTTTCCATTGCTCTTTGGCACGATTGAAGTTTGGTCTCAGTACTTTTTGTAACTTGCCAAGTTTGGCACCCATAAGTCAGAACTGGAAGCACTGTTGCATAGAACACATACTTTCTCGTTTTGTTTGAAATATTTAGGTCGAGTAGATTCTTCACATTCCAAAACTGTTTCCAAGCGTTTGTTATTCGATGCTCTACATCTTCGATTTCTCTGTCTTTGAAGGAAACAATTTGGCCAAGATAAGTATAGTCTTCAACATACTCTAGTATTTGACTGTCAATACTTATTGTATTCACATCGCCATTTGTCATAACCTTGGTTTTCTGTTGATTTGTCGATAGGCCAATATTTGCACATTCGGAGCATAATTCGTTAAGCATTGTTTGAAGTTCTTCACTGCTGTTTGAGACAAGTATTACGTCATCTGCGAATCGAAGGTTTGAAAGATATCTGCCGTTTACTTTTAAGCCTTTACTCTCCCAGTTTAGCTTTCTAAAGACTTCTTCGAGAGCTGTCGAAAAAAGTGCTGGTGAGAGAGGATCTCCTTGCCTTACACCTCGTGAAATTTTAAATTCTGGTCCCATACACTCTGTTTTTATGCGTGCGGTGCTACTTTCGTACATTTTCTTTAGAATTCGGACTATTTTTTCATCTACGCCTTGGTTAAGAAGAGCCTTCCAAATAAAGCTCTGATCGACTGTATCAAAAGCTTTTGAAAAATCAATGAATGCAAAGTAGATAGCTATATTATATTCCTTGCATTTTTCTATTATTTGGCTTATGGCTTGTAAATGATCAATTGTGGAGAATCCTGACCTAAAACCAGCTTCTTCGAATGGTTGATTAAAATCAAGAGTGGCTTTTATTCTCTCAAATACACACTTCGCAAAGACCTTATAGATTGACGATATTATGCTTATAGGCCGATAGTTGTTGATATCGTCTTTATTGCCCTTTTTGTGTATGAGTATTATCTCTGATTTCGTCCATTGGTCTGGGACTACTTCTGTGACCAAAACCTGGTTGAAAATATCTGTCAAACAGTTGGCCAATGAAAATTTTCCGAACTTGAGATATTCTGCTGCTATCCCATCGTTACCTTTGCTTTTATTGTTTTTTAAGCTAAGTATTGCCTTTTCTATTTCGCTGTTAAGAAAAAGTGGGAATTCTTCTTCACGATTTACTTGTTGTTTAATTGATTGATCTTCGGTTGTTGTTATTTGTTTTGAGTATAGTTGAATGTAAAATTTTGTAGCTAATTGGTTGATACTTTGCCTAACGTGATTCTTTTTACCACTTTCGGATATTGCAGTTATCCATTCTTTATGCTCTTTGACTGCGTTCTTAGCTTTTTTAATAGATTTTGTTTCTTCGATGGCTGTCTTTAAAAGGTTCTCATTGAATTTGTTGATATCCTCTTGAGATTTTTTCTTGATGTTTTTCCTTATGTTTCTAAGCTCTTGTTTTTGTTGCTCATCAGGGTTTGGTATCTTTCGTAGGCGTTCTCGAAGCGTTATTAACTTCAGAGTCTCATTCGATAGTTTTTGTGGTTTTTTTGACATAGCTGTAAGGATGTATCTATCAGCCGATTCTTTGATAGTCCTTCCATTTTATTGTATGTTACTTGAAAAGGTTCATTCATCTGTGATATAATACGATATCGTTGGTGTAGATCTGCATTATAGCTGTTGATTGCTTCTGTATTCACTGATTTCAATATAACTTTTGGTGTGGTCCTATGTAGTTTTCTAGTTCTATGGTTAATTATCAGCTCAGCACGAACGAAGTGGGCTATAGGTCAATTTAAAGATGTTATTTATTTATTTTTATGCGACGTTTCGAGCATGTTTACGCTCATCATCAGGCCTTTATTCACAAAATACATTAAAAACAACATACATTAGTAGGTATTCAAAAATTAACGTCAATAAAATAAAAAAACTTACAAAATTCTTACACAATATTTTCTTTCAAATATACAAAAAACAATTTTCAGCACTCGATTCTTTCATTTTTTATAAACATCTAAAGTAAGAACAATATATATTTAAAGTTAATTTACATTTACATTATAAATATAAAACTAGAAAATTACGTGCAATGGCAGAATTAAAAATGTCACACCCTGCTTTTTCCACGATCACCTATACTTTGACTTATAACTATAGCTGTGTTTATTTACAAGCTGGCTATAATTGTAATTGTCATATCCAGTTGGAAGATGACGAAGTTTTAGTATCGTCTGATGTGGTGTCATTGTTTACAAGTATACCTATTGGTCTAATTCTAGATGTCATCAACAAAAAATGGGACTGTATAAAAGAGTATACCAGTATCAAAAGATCAAAATTCATATTAAGGTTTTGTTTGATTGACAACAACTACTTAGACTTTGATGGGAGGATTTACCAACAAAAGCAAGGAGTCCCGATGGGCAGTCCAGCATCCCCTACTCTGGCAGATCTTGTTATGGAAACCCTTCTTAATGATGTAATTGGTAAACTTGATTACAAACCCAAAATAATAACAAAATATGTTGATGACCTTTTTGCCGTGATAAGTGATAAAAACAAAAGAAATCCTTCCATATCTGGATATAAGAGTAGCGAGACGTGAAAATAAATTGTTGTTCGATTGGTACAAAAAACCAACCTCAGCTGGCCGCCTCATAAACTTTCACGCCAAACAACCTAAACAAATAATTATTAATACGGCACAAAATTTTATTAATCGTGTTTTTGATATAAGCGATTTTTCATTTCACCAAAAAAATAAAAACATTATCCGGAACACCCTATACTCCAATTCCTTCCCGCCCGCAATCGTCGAAAAACTCATAAAAAATCATGACCATGCTCTTACACAACAACATGGAGATGAAGAAAGGGAAAAACAAACGGTGATATACAAGAGTATGTTGTTTATTCCTCACCTATCAAACCGCATCAACACAGCACCTATCAGAGAAAAAATAAAAACGAGAATAGCATTTAAAACTGCAAATTCTCTTCGTAAAAATATTTTTACCAACACCAAGAGCAAAATTGACACAATGGAGAAAACTGATACGGTATATAAGATCGATTGCTTAGGAGGGAAGGGGACGACGTGCTCTTCGACTTATATAGGCACCTCAAAACAAAAACTTAAAAGCTCTGGAGACAAATCCGATATTAGCAACGGGGGTACACAAAAAACGGCTCTCGCCTTACATTGTTTGCAAGAGGGGCATATACCGGATCTGCAAAATATTGAAGTTTTGGAAGTTGAACAACATTATTCAAAAAGAATGTTGCTTGAGATGTTGCATATCATCCATTGCAAAATCTCAATTAATCGCAGATCCGATTGTGACAATCTTAGCAACAATTATAGACAGCTTGTAAATAAACACAGCTATAGCTATAAGTCAAAGTATAGGTGATCGTGGAAAAAGCAGGGTGTGACATTTTTAATGCTGCCATTGCACGTAATTTTCTAGTTTTATATTTATAATGTAAATGTAAATTAACTTTAAATATATATTGATCTTACTTTAGATGTTTATAAAAAATGAAAGAATCGAGTGCTGAAAATTGTTTTTTGTATATTTGAAAGAAAATATTGTGTAAGAATTTTGTAAGTTTTTTTATTTTATTGATGTTAATTTTTGACTACCTACTAATGAATGTTGTTTTTAATGTATTTTGTGAATAAAGGCCTGATGATGAGCGTAAACATGCTCGAAACGTCGCATAAAAATAAATAAATAACATCTTTAAATTGACCTATAGCCCACTTAACATTTGAACATTATTAAAATATTAAGGTCACAAAAATTTATATATATTAGTACAACGAAGGGCACGCCGTAACAAAATGGATTTTTACAACTACATAAGGGAGAGTTATGACAAAAATACATGCAAATTGCTGAAAGATTACTGCAAACTAACACTTTCACATACAAAAAACAATAATGCTTTGATTTTTCTTTTAAAATGCAGAGAATTTGGATTGTTTCCAAACTTTATTTCAAACTCTACCAATAACATCTCTACGATTTTCTGTTTCTCTGATAATGAAAAAGAGAAACAGTTGGCCAAAAAAATCACAACACATATAGAACAATTCCAAAGCAAACTCTTAAACATATCGATTTCCCACAAACAACATAAAAAGAGAACGATGTTAAAAGAGATTAAAAAGATAGAAGAACATATCACCAACAAACTATCGCAAAAAGATTATCGTTGTTTCTTTAATACACAAGAAGATAAACACAACACTACGAATGATAAAATTAAAAGAACACACAAAATAAAGCTTAATTGTTTGAAAGAGAATCTAAAACAAAAAATGGGTATATATTATCAAGAGAAATGGTTTGTGAATAACACGTCTGTTGAATTCCCCCCTGACGTTCAATGGTTACTATCACTGGGTCCAAAATTTGCTCTTCCAGTAATGAAAAAGGATTTACCTCTCTTCAAAATTATTGTAGATGGAGAAGAACTAGTAAAGACTTTAGAACAGGGTGAGCAAGAAATAGCCAGATCTAACTTCACGGAAATTCTACAAAACCACTTAAGATCAACGTATACTCCCATTTTTGATAAATATTTAAACAAAATCTACAATGATACAAGAAAATTTCTCAGCAAACATAAAGATTTGTACATTGTCCCAGCCGATAAGGGGAATGTTACGGTGGCAATGTATAAGGTAGATTATATGAGTAAAATGCAAGATTTGATGGGTGACCGCAATATATACAGGGTACTTCGAAATAACCCAACCACTACATTGCAAAACACAAACAACACCTTAGTGAAAGAACTTTTCTTGCAAAATCACATTTCTGAACGCGATAAACAACGCATGACAACATACAAAGCGAATGCGCCTAAAATATATGGGTTGCCAAAAATTCACCATGAAAATGTTCCTTTGAGACCAATCTGTTCGTCTATCAATGTGCCTTGTTATGAACTTTCAAAGTTTATGGTAAAAATGCTAAAAAATCTTACATATAACTCCGCATACAACGTAAAAAATGGAAAGGATTTCATTGCTAAGGTCTCTCATATCCAGTTGGAAGATGACGAAGTTTTAGTATCGTTTGATGTGGTGTCATTGTTTACAAGTATACCTATTGGTCTAATTCTAGATGTCATCAACAAAAAATGGGACTGTATAAAAGAGTATACCAGTATCAAAAGATCAAAATTCATTGATATATTAAGGTTTTGTTTGATTGACAACAACTACTTAGACTTTGATGGGAGGATTTACCAACAAAAGCAAGGAGTCCCGATGGGCAGTCCAGCATCCCCTATTCTGGCAGATCTTGTTATGGAAACCCTTCTTAATGATGTAATTGGTAAACTTGATTACAAACCCAAAATAATAACAAAATATGTTGATGACCTTTTTGCCGTGATAAAAACAAAAGAAATCCAAAAAACACTGGAAAAACTGAACTTCTTCAACCATAAAATCAAATTTACGGTTGAAATCGAAAAGGACGGCGCTCTTCCATATCTGGATATAAGAGTTGTGAGACGTGAAAATAAATTGTTGTTCGATTGGTTCAAAAACCAACCTCATCTGGCCGCCTCATAAACTTTCACGCCAACTAACCTAAACAAATAATTATTAATACGGCACAAAATTTTTTTAATCGTGTT
Organism: Epistrophe grossulariae; assembly: GCA_929447395.1. Taxonomy (NCBI): domain Eukaryota; kingdom Metazoa; phylum Arthropoda; class Insecta; order Diptera; family Syrphidae; genus Epistrophe; species Epistrophe grossulariae. Next base: position 77,460,070 of record OV839566.1, read on the forward strand.
CTTGATATAAGCGACACCCTATACTCCAATTCCTTCCCGCCCGCAATCGTCGAAAAACTCATAAAAAATCATGACCATGCTCTTACACAACAACATGGAGATGAAGAAAGGGAAAAACAAACGGTGATATACAAGAGTATGTTGTTTATTCCTCACCTATCAAACCGCATCAACACAGCACCTATCAGAGAAAAAAACAAAAACGAGAATAGCATTTAAAACTGCAAATTCTCTTCGTAAAAATATTTTTACCAACACCATGAGCAAAATTGACACAATGGAGAAAACTGATACGGTATATAAGATCGATTGCTTAGGAGGGAAGGGGACGCCGTGCTCTTCGACTTATATAGGCACCTCAAAACAAAAACTTAAAAGCTCTGGACATAAATCCGATATTAGCAACGGGGGTACACAAAAAACGGCTCTCGCCTTACATTGTTTGCAAGAGGGGCATATACCGGATCTGCAAAATGTTGAAGTTTTGGAAGTTGAACAACATTATTCAAAAAAAATGTTGCTTGAGATGTTGCATATCATCCATTGCAAAAGCTCAATTAATCGCAGATCCGATTGTGACAATCTTAGCAACAATTATAGACAGCTTGTAAATAAACACAGCTATAGCTATAAGTCAAAGTATAGGTGATCGTGGAAAAAGCAGGGTGTGACATTTTTAATGCTGCCATTGCACGTAATTTTCTAGTTTTATATTTATAATGTAAATGTAAATTAACTTTAAATATGTATTGTTCTTACTTTAGATGTTTATAAAAAATGAAAGAATCGAGTGCTGAAAATTGTTTTTTGTATATTTGAAAGAAAATATTGTGTAAGAATTTTGTAAGTTTTTTTATTTTATTGATGTTAATTTTTGACTACCTACTAATGAATGTTGTTTTTAATGTATTTTGTGAATAAAATCCTGATGATGAGCGTAAACATGCTCGAAACGTCGCATAAAAATAAATAAATAACATCTTTAAATTGACTTATAGCTCACTTAACATTTGAACATTAAAAAAAATTATAGACCTTTTTTGTAGAGAATATAATTCTCTACAATTTTGGTTCAAAGACTTTTTACCGTTCAATTGAAAATAAAAAAGATATAGCCAATAATAGACGAACATTTTCAAAAAAACTTACTTTAAAGGGTAATAACTTTTTTCTAGCAGTTTCTTTGAAAAAAACACTGAAGATTTTTTTTGTAGATCATTTTATTGCGAACAATTTGGTATACCCAGTTTTCAAATTACATCATTCTACAATGGGTTCACACCAAGAAGTAACCATTTTTGTATTGTTTTTGTTTTTTTATACTGGGTGATGGGTATAAGGTGCACCAAGAAGCTAGAGCAAGTAGGTTGGGTTAAGACGAGAAAAAAATCGTATATGTGAGGGGTCTATTTTCCCCCGGGAGGGGCAATTTTCTAAAAAAAATTACTTAAAACAGAAAAAAAATTATTTGAAAACTACGGTTAAACTTACAATGCCATGCTATACCTTTTTGGAAAGCCGGAAAGAAAAAAAAAAGAAAACAATTTTTTTTTTTAATTTCGAGTTTGAAAATTATTTTTTCAAAAACTATTCACTAACACAACTTAATTTAAAATAAAGATTAAAGAAGAGATCTTTATTGTCTATCTCTGATTCTTAATCAAAAACTGAAAACTAGATGATTTTATGTCTTCTAGTTTTCGAGAAAATTGAACATTACCAATTTTTTTTATTTAATAAAATTTTGTTTTGCATGAAAAAAGTGTACCCACGCATTTCCAATGGAGCTGAATCTGTTGGATTACACCTTAAAGATTTTGATCCGCCCATCGTTGAAAGTGAAAATCTAGAGGCTGTTATCCCATCTAAACAGCCAAGGCTCTTCACGATCAACGACGAACTTAACGAACTTTACGAACTTGACAGAAACGAAACTACAAGCGATGACTTCATTGACGAAACTAACATACATTTCTAGGACAATATTAACTGACTGACTGATTGACTAACTGACTGACTAACCGACTGACTGACTAACTGACTGACTAACTGACTGACTCACTGACTCACTGACTGACTGACTTGGACGTGGAATGCGGTGTAAGTCTACCTCCTCGTGGTGCATTCTGGGTAAAGCTAAATGACTTACTGTACTATACTTACTAGAAAGAACTCATCCCTCCCCCTACCATAGTAAAAAAATGCTTGTATTGAACTGTTTTACAAAAACCCGTTCTCATTTCTTGGCGCCTAAGTAATCGTACTCTCTCCGCACCCATGCTATACGACGACGTATAAACAGTGAAATATGTATGGGGGGGCATGCTGCCCCCCTGCAACCCCCCTGCTTGGGCACACTATAGAATTTGGGGTAGGTGCAAGGTTGGGTGTATGCAAATTTTCTTTTGCATTAAAAGAATCTGGGTTTAAAGAAATTTTAAATTTATCCTACTATTCTTAATCCATATTCAATTATTAATTAATTAAATTAAAATAGAAGTTTTGGTAATGTTCAATTTTCTCGAAAACTAGAAGATATAAAATCATCTAGTTTTCAGTTTTTGATTAAGAGCATTAAATTCCGAGAAAAAAAAATAATATAAAATCTCAAAGTTTTGATAAATTACACTAAAAAAAATTTGTGTATGTTTTTTTTTCCAAATTTTGATTTTGAAACTCATTTTTTCAAAAACTATGCAAAGAATTCACTTCATTTAAAAACTGGCTGATAGAACAAAGTATTGGCTTTAAAAAAAGATATAATACCAAATTGTAGGTATTATCGTTATTTTGTAATGATTTTTTTTTCGTTTTTGGTACTTTTTTCATAAAACTGCCCCTCCCGCCCAAACGGAGGGAGATAGTAAAAAATACTTGTATTGAAGTGTTCTACAAAAAACCGTTATCATTTCTTGTCGCCACGGTTATCATACTCTCTTCAAATAATTGGTACTACAGCAAGAACGTTTCATTTAAGGAAATTTTATGTGAGTTTGCACAAAGTATTATTTTTAATAGATTTAATGAGGGTAGTTAAGTGGAAGAGTGTCGTCGTCAGTTAAGCTAAGTACAGACGAATGTCAGATCTTACAATATTATCAGATCTGTCAGTGTTCCAAACTGTTCCAAATGTCTTACAATCGTCTGAACACATAATTTTGTCTGACAATATTGTCAGAAACGTCATTGTCAGATGACTGACAAAAAATTGTCAGGTATCTTACAATCGTCTGAACACACAATTTTTATCATTGTCAGTCGATTAGGACATTGTCAGACTCATTGGTCATTGTCAGATGTTTTCATTGAAAACATCTTACAATTGCTTACAATTTCTTCATTGTTCGAAATGTCAATGAGTTGGTTAAAGAGAGATAAAAAAATAGCTGACAATCAAATTGGGAAGAAATCTACCAACCGTGTGTACGGACAAGTTTTCATTGTAAGAAATATGTCAATTGTCAGCTAATTGTTAGCTTTTGTCAGACCATTGACAGTTCTGACAATATTGTAAGATCTGACAATCTTTTGTACTTAGCTTTAGCTGTTGATTTTGTATATATGCAATTATTTCCATCTACAAAGATTTGATGGAAGATCGAATAGCTTTTGCCTAGATTCAATTCATTATTGGTCATGTATCGGGGTGATGTTTGATTGAGGTAAATTTGTTAATTGTATTGTATGGGTATTTAAGGCGTGCTAAAAGAATTTTTTTTTAATTTTTTTTTTTTAATTTGGTGTGTTTATGAAAAATGATTTGTTGGGGTTATTTTTTGCAGATTTTTAAATTTTGGGGATTTAACAGGGTGGGTTTCAATAAAGGAAGGTTCAAAGAGTAGGAAGAAGCATAAGCTGCACAATTTTGCTGAAAACTTTATATAATGTACAGATACCTATACAATATATTTCGATTTTTAAAATGATAATTAGGTATGCAAAGCCGCTAAACGCCTAAAAAGACCAAAAATTGCAAACAGTTACAAATAATGTACATTTTGTTGATAGAAACGACGAATAGGAAATTCCATTCTTCACGCTCAAAGAAGTAAAAAGCATTTGTCAACACAAGCTATCAAAATTAAAAAGCACCCGGGTATGATCTAGTTACTGCTCAGGTTTTGAAAAAAAAAAAAATTCTAATATGTAATAAACGCATGTCTTAATCTTCGATATGTACCACATCATTGGAAAATTGCAGAAGTTATTGTTATTCCTAAGCAAGGAAAGCCACCAACAGAAGTAACTTCCTACAGGCCAATATATCTTACACCAATTAGGTATGGCAAAAGTTTTCAAAAAACTGCTTATGAAAAAGCAAAGTAAAGAAAAATAACCAAAACCAGCAGTTTGGATTCAGAAATAAACATTCCACGATAGGCCAAGTGCTTCGAATTATGGATGTTGTTGAAAAGGTATTGAAGAAAAACAAGTACGTTCCGCTCTATTTCTAGATGTTTCTCAAGCCTTTGGCTAGGTTTGGGATTTGAGTACAAACTGCATAGAGACCTCTTAAGGCAGCTCTACGAAATACTGAAATCCTATGTTACAGACCGATTCTTTAGAGTACGGTACGAGTAAGAGGATTCGGAAATTAATAAAATTGAACCCGGTGTACGACAAGGAAGTGGCCTAGGACCAACAATGTATTTGTTATGTACTAGGGATATTCCAGTGGACAATTATGCTATCTTGGCAGATGATATTGCCATTTTAGTGCCTAATAAATGCGTTGTGAAGGCTATAGACGAATTACAAAATTTAACCGATAAAGTAAGGGATTGGGCGCTACAATGGCGTATCAAAATAAATGAAACCAAATCAACCCATATAGACCTTACCAACAAAAAGATTATTAATATTCAAATTTGTATTAACAGTTAAACTGTACCTTACGCCAATACTGCCAAACACCTTGGAATGACTTTGGTTGCCAAGCTTAAGTGGAAAGAGCACATCAGAGAGTATATAAAGAAGAATTTAACCTAAAATACAGAAAAATGTATTGGTCACTCGGTAAGAATTCGGTCCTATCTATAATTCAGAACAAAATAATGCTATACAAACAAATACTGAAATCAGTTTGAAATTATGGCATCCAACTGTGGGGTTGTACAAAGAAAATAAATGCTATTACCAGCCAAAAATTCAAAAACAAAGTCCTTCATGGAATAATAAATGCCCCTTGGTATATTAGAAATAGCGATTTACATCGTGACCTACAAATAGAAATGGTTACTGAAGTGATTAAAAACACGCTGTATCACATAATCAGCGACTACATACGCATTTTAACTCCGAGATGGATACTGTATTAAATGTAAGAGATAATTTTCTAAGACTATGAAGAACAAAGCCTCATGAGCTGATGGTCTAAAAGCGATGGAAAAGTATTAAAACTTTAAACTTCCCCCAATGCGATTTTGAATGAAATAATTGTGGACCTTTCATAGATTGGCGGTACAAGTCCCACACTACTTGGTACCGAATATTACCAAACGTCTTTTGAAGATTTCCACCTGTAGAGAATTTTTTTTTTGATTTGTAGCTAGGTAGGTATACCTAATCTACCTATCAGATCAAATTTAAATATTTTATCATAATTACATATTTTAAAATTATTTTGTATTTGTTTGCTTTTACTAAACAACAGGTACAAAATGTTGAAATGTAGTAATAATCCCCAGAAATAAATTTCTTAATATAAGAAACTGGAAAATGATTATCTAAATAAAATTAAAAATGATGTTTCCCTAGCTAATCAAAAAATGCTCCGATCTAACGAATCTAGAATAGAATACGAAAACTACACAAAAATAAGACATTTTTCCGTCTTCACCACTCAAAAAAAATGTTCTACCTACCCACATAAAGAATATATCCAATATCCATGCCCCATGGATGCAAAGAAGAAAAACGTTCATATACTTTTTATTTTTTGTCGCCAGCCTCAGACGACCTTAAAAAAAATCACACATACAAGACAGTAGAATAAATACAAACATAATCGCAATGTCTTTCGTCTTCCTCTCGATCGTTGCTGACTGCATAGTATTGCAGAAACAAAAAAACACGTTTTTATTCAATTTTTCCCCATTCATTTCATTCCTATATCCTGAGTAACAGAGCAAGAGGGAAAACATATGAGCGAGCACGCAAGAGAGAACTTTTTGCAAAAGACTATATACCCAGTAGGAAATTTCATCCTCACTGAAAAATTTAGCTGAATTCAACATTGAATTCAAATGCCACTTCTTCGAAGAAACAGCAAGCACTGATTTAGTTACTGTAAAGTAGTGCATAGTTTCACCAGTTCATGGTTTTATGCACATTGTCTGCTTTGTAAATGGGCAAAATGTCGAAAAACTCCCTTCTTTTACCTGGCACACAAAAATCAAGTGAGTTTAATGCGGAATTAAACGATTCTATTTTAATAGGTAAAATTATGCGATGATTCAATCGTTAACAAGTAATGCATAAGTTCAGCAGTTCGTTGTCTAGATCCACTCGTCTGCTTTGTAAAGTATACTTTGAGAGAGAAGAAAAAATAATTCTTCCACGACGCTCTCTTTTTTTTCTTGTTATTCCCCTGAGCAAGAAAAGAATGAAAACTACCCTTTCCTTTACCTGACGCGATCAATTTGACGATTTCTGTGAAGAAAAGTAATGTATCCTTTCATCAGACATTTATCATGAACTGAGCATTGTGTATATCTAATTTAAAAAAATTCACTTAGAAAAATAAAATTCACAGTATGTTCATGCTTTGGTTTTTATAAGGGTCGGTAAAAAAAAATTGACCATAATTTGCGTCTTAGAGACGCATTTTGGAGTTTAGGTCACTTACATTTTAATTGAATTATATTCAATCGTTCCAACTTAGGAGAAGTATTTTTCTAATTTATGAATTAAATATTTAGCGATTAAGCAACTCCCAATTCCCGATTGATGTCACTACTAAATTTTCATCATAATTTTCATCGAAAATAATAAATATTAAGCCGATCAATAACTAAGTAACACGCAATTAGTGACTTTTTTGTTGAATATTCATTATATTTTTCATTGGCAAATATTGAGGTAGTGAAAAAACAAGTCCAAATTATTTAGCGATTTCATAAAAGAATTTTCATCATATTTTTCATCAAAAATAATGATCCGATGAATAAGCAAGTTACTTTTGTTTAAGTATTTCTTCGCTGAATATTCATCATATTTTTCACCGGAGTCCTCAGTCCAAATGGTGAATAACAACTTCCAAGGAAGTAGTGATTTAGTTGTGGAATTTTCACCGAGATGGTTGCATCTGCACCCCGCCAATGACATACCCATGTTAAAATCCCGATGTATTCCGCACAAAGGAAGCGAGTGCTGCTCCCTTTCCTCAAGGAAGAAGCAAGATATTCACCATTGAATTTTTAGAAATTTCCCACTGGGTAATAGCACAGATAATAAACTACACAGATGTAGCATCCCCACAGAAAAAATGTCCCAATTTATTTTTACACCACGCAGACGATCAACAGGCAAGAAAGCTCTTTGCCTGTTCATAGTAAAGCACAGAAAGAAAGCTATTTGTCTTTTGGAAAAAGTTCTCTCTTGCGTGCTCGCTCATATGTTTTCCCTCTTGCTCTGTTACTCAAGATATACGAATGAAATGAATGGGGAAAAATTGAATACAAACGAGTTTTTTTGTTTCTCATGCAATACTATGCAGTCAGCAACGATCGAGAGGAAGACGAAAGACATTGCGATTATGTTTATTTTTTTTTACTGTGTTGTATGTACGATTTTTTTTAAGGTCGTCTGAGGCTAGCGACAAAAAATAAAAAGTATATGAACTCTTTTTCTTCTTTGCATCCATGGATATTGGATATATTCTTTATGTGGGTAGGTAGAACATTTTTTTTTGAGTGGTGGGGGTTATTTTTTTAAAGACGGAAAAATGTCTTATTTTTTGTGTAGTTTTCGTGTTTTCTATTCTAGATTCGTTATATCGGCGCATTTTTTTATTTGCTAGGTAAACATTATTTTTAATTTTATTTAGATAATCATTTTCCAGTTTCTTATATTAAGAAATTTATTTCTAGGGATTATTAATACATTTCAACATTTTAAACCTGTTGTTTAGTAAAAGGAAACAAATACAAAATGATTTAAAAATATGTAATTATAATAAATATTTAAATTTGATCTGATAGGTAGATTAGGTATACCTACCTACAAATCAAAAAAAAATTCTCTACAGGTGGAAATTTTCAAAGGACACTTGGTAATATTCGGTACCGAGTAGTGTGGGACTTGTGCTGCACTAAAACCACCGGAAAATCAGGACAAATATATGAATGATCTACAGTTATTTCTTCAATTCAAAATCGCACTGGGAGAATTTTAAAGTTTTAATACTTTCCCATCGCTTTTAGACCATCAGCTCATGAGGCTTTCTTATTCTTAATCTTCGAACATTATCTCTTACATTTAATGCGGAGTTAAAAAGACTATGTAGTCGCTGATTATGTGAAACAGCGTGTTTTCTAATCACTTCAGATACCATTTCTATTTGTAGGTCACGATGTAAATCGCTATTTCTAATATACCAAGGGGCATTTATTATTCCACGAAGGACTTGATTTTTGGATGGTTTTAGCATTAATTTTCTTTGTACAACCCCACAATTGGATGCCATAAGCCCAAACAGTGCCTACATTCTTTAAATCTCGCATCGTTAAAATTGGTCGAGAAACGTTGAAAAATGGAACAAAACTCATACGATTTGTTTCAATTTTGATCGTTTCTCGACTGATTTTGTCGATGCGAGATTTACAGAACGTAGGCACTAGTTTCAGTATTTGTTTGTATAGCATTATTTTGTTCTTGATAGAACGCATTTATTAGGCTTCACAACGCATTTATCAGGCACTTAAATGGCAGCATCATCTGCAAATGTGGAAAAGATAGCATAATTGTCCACTGGAATATCCCTAGTATATAACAAATACATTGTTGGTCCAAGGCCTCTTGCTTGTGGTACACCGGCTTCAGTTTTATTAATTTCTGAATACTTTTGCTCGTACCGTACTCTAATGAATCACTCTGCAACATAGGATTTCAGTATTTCGTAGACCTGCCTTGGGGGGTCTCTATGCAGTTTGTACTCAAATCCCAAACCTTGTCAAAGGCTTGAGCAACATCTAGAAATAGAGCGGAACATACTTGTTTTTCTTCAATACCTTTTCAACAAAATCCGTAATTCGATGCGCTTGGTCTATCGTCGAATGTTTATTTCTGAATCATAACTGATGGTTTGGGATTAGTTTTCATTTCTTCTATTACTTTGCTAAGCTTTTTCATGAGCAGTTTTTCGAAAACTTTTGCCATAATTGGTATAAGAGATATTGGCATGTAGGAAGTTACTTCTTTTGGTGGCTTTCCTTGCTTAGGAATAACAGTGACTTCTGCAATTTTCCAATGATGTGGTACATATCGAAGCTTAAGACATGCGTTTATTATATATTGGAGTTTTTTGAAGGCTACTGTTGGCATTTCTTTCAAAACCTGAGCAGTAACTAGAATATTCCCCTGTGCTTTTTTATTTGATAGCTTGTGTTGACACATGCTTTTTACTTCTTTGAGCGTGAAGAAGGGAATTTCCAGTTCGTCGTTGTAAATTATTTGTACCTAATTGCACTTTCTGCAAAGGGCTTAAAAACATTCGAGAGATGTTCCGCGAAGATTTCAGCTTTCTGTTTCTGGTTTGCAATCCATTTTCTGTCTTGTGTTTTGATAGGCGGATTTTGAATTTGTGGTCTTTTTAGGCGTTTAGCTGCTTTCCATAATTATAATATTAATAATAATGTATTAATAATTATAATAATTAAAAATCGAAATGTTTTGTATAGGTATCTATACATTATATACAGCCCTATCATCGTATCCGTTCGGAAAAATCTACGATCGGAGAAAATTTCCGATCGGACGATTTATTCTGTTCATGGTATACGAATCGTGAAAGAAATATTGATGCGTATCGACGCAAGTATTTGACATTTAAGAACATTTGTCAAAATAAAATATTTTCAACATAAGCAATAGTGAAAGAACCATGGTTAGTGCAGCAGTGTTTTTGGAAGCGGAGAGATATGAACAAAGAACACTAAATAAAGAACAAAGAAGATTCTTCAGAAATATAACAAACATATTCCAACTCTCAGATGCAGCTTAAGTTATAAAAATTCATTGGCAGATGCTTTGAAAATAAACATTCCTAAATTTTTTTTCACAGCTTCAAAAAAAACTTTCGTTCAAACAAAAATTCATTTCGATATGTGTTAAACGAAATAAAACTTAAATTCCCACCGGCTTCTCGATCTGATGCTTTGACCCCGGAACAAAAATTAGCAGCATGTTTGAGATTTCTAGGTGAAGGATTATACCCGAGTAGCACAGAATTCGATTTATAACAAGAATTTGTTATACTTGTGATTTGTTGAAGTAATCTGCAACATTATTTGTTGTAACTCAGTTTCTCAATTGTTTATCAAAAAACAGATGTAACTTTGTGAATTAAAATGCTACAAATCGGTTTCGCAAAGGTTTGAACTTGTTTCAAAAAAACTGAAGTTGTTATTAAAAGGTTACAAACAAGTCAAACATTTGAAAGTTGATAAAAAGTTATTATTACATCTATTTAATTTCTGTTTCGTCATCTTCTAACGTAAATATTAAAATAACTTTCTTGCGACAATCTATAAAAACATTTGGGTAACTTTAATATAACTTACAATTAAGAAGGGGGAAACAAATAACAAAAAGATTTTTGTAACGTTTTTACTCTTAAAATGTTTATTTTAACAGAATTTCTATGAACAAGTTTATACAATATATATATAACAATAAGTTATTCGGTGTTGTCTATTCACAATACGAAAAAAATTATCTATATAATAATGAAATACATCATTCCTTGAATAGCACATGGTTTTTTTTCAAAGAAGTTTGCATAAATCTTCACCATTGTTTTTTTTTAATTACATTTCAAATATCTTGTTACTATTAACAACATCAAAACAAAGATGAAACTCTAAATGTGTTTTGTTATGTTGTCGTTTTGTTATATTTGGCATAACACGAATGCAACAAACAAATTGTTAAAATAAACATCGTTGAAACTAAGTTGAAACATAACTGCTTGTATTTTTTTATGGGTGGAGACTTTGTTATATTTTGGACATTAAAACAAATAGGTAACCAAAGTACTAGAATTGACAAAAAAAAACATTACATTTGGTTTGTATTTAAAACAAAACTTCGACATTTCTTCAGATTCAAGTGATGTTGAAGTTGAGTTTCTAGAACTAATAACGTTGCAATTACGTTTTACGTTGACCTTTTGGGTATCAAAGTTGTAATAAATTATAATGATATTTTATAACTGTTAATGGTATATTTTTATTTACTATATTTAAATCAACCATGAAAAGTAAACAAACAAAAATTATTGCTTGGACATGAAAAGAGTTACTACATATGGCAGAGTTGCCGCTGGATTGAAAAATTGTGCCAAGTCAGATTAAACAATCCGTAGATTTTAAGATGACCATAATAAACATAACGAAAATAAAAAAATTGTATTGCATGTCTTGTCATATAGAACTCATTTTGACGTTTCATGAATATTTCGTTCCAAATGTCAAGAGGCTGCCTAGAAATCGTGATTTTATGAAGCATTAAGAAAAAGGCAAACGAAATTATGTTTTTTAAGAGTTTTTTTTTAATCCATTTTAATCGTAGCCATTTACAAAAACAACCCCCTAAAAGAAATTTATGTTCTAGAATTTGACATTTAATGGGGTTTCGAATAAAGAGAAAAATGATATTTTGACATTTAACGTAATTTCTGTTATAAAATTTGTGTTTTAAAAAATAAACAAAAAGTGAACTGCGGCAACTCTGGCGGACAAAGACCAAAGTTAAATGCAAGATTTTGCTTAATTTTTTCCCGCCAGAAAAAAAAATGTTTTTTTTAACATTAGAATTCTAGTTTCAGTAACGAAGATTAGAAAATATGATAAAAACTATATTTCTCTGTTGTATAAACAGTGCAAATTGGTTAAAATAAGGATTTTATAGACTCAAGTTTCTACTTTGTTGTATCTTTGGTGTAATAACATGTAAGTTTTAAATTTAAGAGACAATGTTTTATTGAGATTTCCAGCAACAAGCGCCATATTGTTCACAATAAATTGCTTTTTTATTAGAATTTGAACTTAAATGCGAAATTTTTAAACTAATTTTTTCATTTGGTATCACTATTTCCATAGTAAATTTCAATGGAAATCGCTAAAATATTCGTTTCGCAATGCAAATCACAAATATTTTTGCAACTTGAATGCCTAAATACAAACATGAATATTTTTCTATTTTTCAAATTTTCGGCCAATTTTAATTTTTTGGGTGGCGCGTGAATTTTCTGGAAGTAAAACATCATTCTTTATGATAAAAATGGCATTTGTATTAGATTTTCCGTTCATAAATAACGAAAAATCGCATTTTAGGTCACAATATTAGAAGTTTTCATTTTTTTTCAACACTTTGAAGTTTATCTTTTTTATAACATCTCAAAGTTATTATACGTATTAAAAGAATTTGATTAATAACTTTTCAGAAACTTTTACAATGTTTTCGGAAACATTATTTATCATTATATTATAACATATAATAGAACGGAAAAAGTTAAAGTAATAGTAATAGAACATTTCTGCAATATTAGTAAAGCTCATCTTCGAGTTCAATTAAAGTTTCACAATTGTAAGATTAAGTTACATGTAACATTTCTTAGTTCAAATAACTTTTATAAAACTGAGAAACGACAAAATTGAACTTAAATAAAACCCAAATACAGCAAGTTTGTTGTAAATGAGAGGGGAAATGCGGCTATTTGGGTTACACAATTGTATTTGTTTCTGAAATAAATGGACAACAACTTGATTGTTTTACTGTTGTTATATCTACCAAATGAAAACCCGTCTGTGCTACTCGGGTATCAGCATGGCGTTGGCAAGGATTATGATTCCCCATTGGCGCAGTCAACGTTTTCGAAAGTTTTTCAGGAAGTGTTAAATATAATCGAGGAAACCTTGTGTCCCAAATGGATATCCCTCCATATGTCAGCGGTTCCCTGGTGTTGTATATTGTGTTGATGGGACCCATGTAAAGATAATTGCTCCTAAGGATGACAAACACTTATTTTTTAACAGGAAAGGATACCATTCCCTTAACGTTATAATTGTGATTTGTAATCTATGTTAAAAGGCAAAGCAAATCTTATTTTTATATTTGTTTTAGATTTGCGATTATAAAATGTCGATTCGAGCCTTAAACGCCAACTTCCAAGGAGCAAATCATGATTCCCATATATGGAATATCAGCCTTCAGCGACGTTATTTCGAAGAAAGGTACCAAAACGGTGTCAGAGGTGAAATTGTTTTAGGTAGGTATATACACTAGAGTTCAAAATACATTAATTTTGTAGCTTTATTTTTTAAGGAGATGCTGGATATCCGTTGGAACCTTGGTTGATGACACCTTTTAGGACACCAAATCCAAATAGCCCGCAAAGTCGGTACAACAAATCCCACTGCCCGAAACGTCGTTGAAAGAACGATAGGTTTGCTTAAAAACAGTTTTCGATGTTTGTTAGCAGCCCGGCAACTACATTATGCCCCAAAAAAGGCAGTCCAAATTGTGAACGTATGTTCCGCCTTGCATAACATATGCCTTTTCTTTAACGATGCCATTGACTTTGATGAAAGTATTCAAGAAGAACACGTAGAAGAAGAAAACGAAGACTACTACACTTCCAGGTCTCAGTACCATAACAATGCAGTGAATACAAGAAATGAAATACTAAGAAATTTTGTTTAATTTATTTATTAAAAAAAAACATAAGCGTACGTTCGTGTGCATAACTTAAAACTAATAAAGAAGTAACTAATAACATTTTTTAAATTTATTTATTCAAAGCATAAGTTCGTATGCAACACTTAAAACTAATAAAGTATAGGAACTAATTAATTAAATTCATTAATTTAAGAGTAAAGAGTCAAACAAAAAACAACAAGACACTTAACATCACATTTTAAATTCACAGAACACATTGTATACAGGTAAGATTTGTTTTATTCCCCCTTCATCATGATGTCGTGACGGAGGATCTCCAACTCCAACATTTTGGTTTTAAGTTCTAGCATTTGCTTTGCTAGTTTTTCCATTTGTTTGTTATGCTTTTGCATTTCTCCTAACTTTTTTATCTCAACTTCTTTTATTTCGTTCATATTTTGATTCATTTTTCTTATTTTAAATGTCATTTCTTTGATGGATTTGCTTGTGCTTTCCTGAATCTTGATTTGCTTACTAAGAAGCTGAATAGACGTAAGGGGTCTTCTGGCCTTGCGTTGTCTTCCTGTGCCTGATGGATTAATTTGTTGCGGTTCGGGTTCCAGATGGGTGTCATTGGTTGGAATGTGTGGAGCAGTGGTACTAGGAACAGAAGCTGTAGGATCAGCAGCATTAGGATCAGTAGCGTCTAGAAAAGCTGTTGAATTTCTTTCCCCAAAGGATTTCGTTCCTATCCCAGTTATAGAGCTTCTTACGTTAAGAATCGCAATCACACTTTCTTCAATTTCACTAAAAGTTTTCTGCCTATATGGGCCGCCACCTGTTGCGGTGCATTCCTTGGTGTTACCGACAAGTTTCTTCTTTGTATAGGTTTTGAAATCGCTCCATACCTAGAAGCACACAAAAATTATTAGTGTTATCTTTGATTTCAAAAGGATTGCTATATACCTTTTTCCAGCCAAGTGTTTCCCTAATTGGTGGGCCAAGCGAGTTGAGGGTTTCTGTTATGGAGTCCCAAAAAACATTTGTTTCCTCAGGAGGTCGGTTGGTGAAGTTTCGCGCAATGTCTGGCTTTGACATCATGAATTCAACCAGCTGGTCGTATTGGAGTTGGTTTGTTTTTGGTTTTTTTTTCTAAAAGATAAAAAGATAAGTAAATAACCAAATAAAAAGACGCTTACTTACAAATCTTTTTTTTGCTGAGCATCCATTTCATCCATTTTATTTTTATTCGTGTTCGGAAAATTTTCCACCTCTGATTTTCTGTCGGAGAGATCGGACATCGAAAATCGTCAAACATCGCATGAATTCGTGATGCGTTGCTGCCATTTTGACATTTCATCGGTATGCAACGCATGAATTCGACATTTTCAACGCACATTAAATTTGATTTCGTAGATCTGTCCGATTGATTTGTTGGAACGTCTACAATGATACAAAATTCGTACATTTCTTAGAAATCGGAGAAATTTCCGTTCCGATCGGATACGATGATAGGGCTGATAAAGTTTTGACCAAAATTGTGCAGCTTATGCTTCGTCCTAATCTTTGAACCTTCCTTTATTAAAACCCACCCTACTAAATCCCCAAAATTTAAAAATAACCTGAACAAAAAAAGATTTTTCATAAACATACCAAATTAAAAAAATGTTCTTTTACCACGCCTTAAATACCTACTCATACAATTTACAAATTTACCTCAATCAAACATCACCCCGATATATGACCAATAATGAATTGAATCTAGGCAAAAGCTATTCGATCTTCCATCAAATCTAGATGAAAATAATTGCATATATACAAAATCAACAGCTAACCGACGACGACGCTCTTCCACTTAACTACCCTCATTAAGGATTTGTTTCACAATGTCTGAGTAAAGTTCTAATTAGTTATCTGACATTTAATTTATCCTAAAATTAAATCCTCCCATTAAAAAACTTTGCGTTTCACAATAATCAATTAGCTATTCCTTCGTTATTCCAGTTTTCAAGACAAATTAAATTCGACTGATGTCAAATATTAAAGAAAAATTATTTATTAAATCAAAAAGTTAATTCTGCAGTGTCGGTCTTCTTATTGTACGTCTTAAAAGTGTCGAGAGGATTGATTCCAAGAGCTCTGGATAATAACAAATAAGTGCGTTGAAGCGAAGTGTGTTGAATCG
Organism: Epistrophe grossulariae; assembly: GCA_929447395.1. Classification (NCBI taxonomy): domain Eukaryota; kingdom Metazoa; phylum Arthropoda; class Insecta; order Diptera; family Syrphidae; genus Epistrophe; species Epistrophe grossulariae. The sequence continues at coordinate 77,476,133 of OV839566.1, forward strand.
AAGTGTGTGTGATCAGTGACAGATTTGAATGTTTTAATTGGCAGTTTAATTTGCTAATCGGCACTTCATCTGGCCAGTAAAATACTTAGAACTTTAATTGCCAATTAGTCGTATTCAGACATTGTGAAACGTAAATGAGATTTTTAATTGTTGAAAAAGTTCCATGTAGCTTAATTGGAACTTTAATCAGACTTTGTGAAACAAACCCTAAATATATTAAAAATAATACATACATAATTAAAAAAAACATCTTCTCTGTGCAAACTGACATAAAATTTTCCTTGAATGAAACGTTCATATTTATAGTACCTATTTAAATTAATTTTTATTTCAATTATTTTTTCCAAACATTCTCAAAAAATCAATTTCAATATTTTTCTTAAAAAATATCATGAAGCGCACATGCAAAATACATATGTATATAATGAAACACACACACATAAATCTAACGATATTGATTTTCATCCTCGATTTGAAAACCGCATACCAGACTCAGATTTGTTTATATAAAGTTTGTGTCAAATTTGACCTGCGGTAGCACATAGCGACTAAAGATCATGAAAACAAAAACAATAAACTCACGATTCCTAAAAAGAGAGAAGCAAACAGGTTTTTTCCGTTCGTTTTTTTCTCATAGCTCTTGAAGGAGTAAAAGAAACAATAAAACAAAAACAAAATTCTGTGTTTTTTTCCGTGTCCCAGTGGGAAATTACTAAAAATTCAATGGTGAATGTCTTGCTTCTTCCTTGAGGAAAGGGAGCAGCACCCGCTTCCTTCGTGCGGAATACATCGAGGATTTTAACATGGGCATGTCATTGGCGGGGTGCAGATGCAACCATCTCGATGAAAATTCCACAACTAAATCACTACTTCCTTGGAAGTTGCTTATTCACCAGTTGGACTGAGGACTCCGGTGAAAAATATGATGAATATTCAGCGAAGAAATACTTAAACAAAAGTAACTTGCTTATTCATCAGACCATTAATTTTTGATGAAAAATATGATGAAAATTCTTTTATGAAATCGCTTAATAATTTCGACTTGTTTTTTCACTACCTCAATATTTGCCAATGAAAAATATGATGAATATTCAACAAAAAAGTCATTAATTGAGTGTTACTTAGTTATTGATCAGCTTAATATTTATTATTTTCGATGAAAATTATGATGAAAATTTAGTAGTGAAATCAATAGGGAATTGGGAGTTGCTTAATCGCTAAATGTTTCATTCATAAATTAGAAAAATACTTCTCCTTAGTTGGAACGATTGAATATAATTCAATTAAAAGGTCAAGTGACCTAAACTCCAAAATGCGTCTCTAAGACGCAAATTATCGTCAATTTTTACCGACCCTTATAAAAACCAAAGCATGAACAAACTGTGAACTTTATTTTTCTAAGTGAATTTTTTAAATTCATACACGTTTAATGCTCAGTTCATTATAAATAAATGTCTGATGAAAGGATACATTACTTTTCTTCACAGAAATCCTTATATTGATCGCGTCAGGTAAAGGAAAGTTTAGTTTTTATTCTTTTCTTGCTCAGGGAAAAAACAAGCAAAAAAAGAGAGCGTCGTGGGAGAATTATTTTTTCTTCTCTCTCAAAGTATACTTTACAAAGCAGACGAGTGGACCTAGACAACGAACTGCTGATTTTATGCATTACTTTTCAACGATTGAATCGTCGCATAATTTTAACTAAAATAGAATCTTTTAATTCCACATTGAACTCACTTGATTTTTGTGTGTCAGGTAAAAGAAGGGAGTGTTTCGATATTTTGCCCATTTACAAAGTAGACAATGTGCATAAAACCATGAACTGGTGAAACTATGCATTACTTTACAGTTACTAAATCAGTGTTTGCTGTTTCTTGTAAGAAATGGCATTTGAATTCAATGTTGAATTCAGCAAAAATTTTCTGTGAGGATGAAATTTCCTACTGGAGTGTAGCTCTCCCATAGGTTAGAGTAGTAGAGAAAATAAATTGAGATGCTGTCCCTTCTCTAAGAAGTTGAACTTTTAAGAAAGCTCTTTTTTTGGACGCATTTCGTTTCATGGACATTTTTTCCCATATGGATGCTACATCTGTATAGTTTATTATCTGTGCTAATAGCATTCATATGGGAAAAAATGTCCATAAAAACGAAATTCGTCCAAAAAAAGAGCTTTCTTAAAAGTTCAACTTCTTAGAGAAGGGACAACATTTCAATTTATTTTCTCTACTACTCTAACTTATGGGAGAGCTACACACGGAAAAAACGCACAGTTTTGTTTTTGTTTCCTTATTTCTTTTACTCCTCCAAGTGAAAAAAACCTTTTTTTGTTTTCATGATCTTTAGTCGCTATGACGTGCTACCGCAGGTCAAATTTGAGACAAATTTGATATTAAAAAAAATCTGAGTCTGGTATGCGGTTTTCAAATCGAGGATGAAAATCATCAACATCGTTAGATTTATATGTATATGTGTGTTTCATTATATACATATGTATTTTGCATGTGCGCTTCATATGATATTTATTAAGAAAAATATTAAAATTGATTTTTTGAGAATGTTTGGAAAAAATAAAATAAATGAAATAAAAATTAATTTAAATAGGTACTATAAACAAGAACGTTTCATCAAGGAAAATTTTATGTCAGTTTGCACAGAGAAGAGGTTTTTTTGAATTATGTATTATTTTTAATAGGTTTAATCAGGATAGTTGAGTGGAAGAGCGTCGTCGTCGGTAAGCTGTTGATTTTGTATATATGCAATTATTTTCATCTAGATTTGATGGAAGATCGAATAGCTTTTGCCTAGATTCAATTCCTTATTGGTCATATATCGGGGTGATGTTTGATTGAGGTAAATTTGTAAATTGTATGAGCAGGTATTTAAGGCGTGGTAAAAGATTCTTTATTTGTTGAGGTTATTTTTTGTTAATTTTTAAATTTTAGAGATTTAGTAGGGTGGGTTTTAATAAAAGAAGGTTCAAAGATTAGGACGAACATAAGCTGCACAATTTTGCTCAAAACTTTATATTATGTATAGATACCTATACAAAATATTTAGATTTTTAATTATTATAATTAATTATATATAATTATTAATATTATAATTATGGAAAGCAGCTAAAAGTCTAAAAAGACCACAAATTCAAAATCCGCCTATCAAAGCACAAGACAGAAAATGTATTGCAAACCAGAAACAGAAAGCTGAAATCTTCGCGGAACATCTCTCGAATGTTTTTAAGCCCTTTGCAGAAGTCATTGTTATTCCTAAGCAAGGAAAGCCACCAAAAGAAGTAACTTCCTACAGGCCAATATCTCTTATACCAATTATAGCAAAAGTTTTCGAAAAACTGCTCATGAAAAGGCTTAGCAAAGTAATAAAGGAAATGAAAACTAATCCCAAACCATCAGTTATGATTCAGAAATAAACATTCGACGATAGACCAAGCGCATCGAATTACGGATTTTGTTGAAAAGGTGTTAAAGAAAAACAAGTATGTTCCGCTCTATTTCTAGATGTTGCTCAAGCCTTTGACAAGGTTTGGGATTTGAGTACAAACTGCATAGAGACCCCCCAAGGCAGGTCTACGAAATACTGTAATCCTATGTTACAGAGCGATTCATTAGAGTACGGTACGAGCAAAAGTATTCAGAAATTAATAAAACTGAAGCCGGTGTACCACAAGCAAGTGGCCTTGGACCAACAATGTATTTGTTATATACTAGGGATATTCCAGTGGACAATAATGCTATCTTTCCCACATTCGCAGATGATGCTGCCATTTAAGTGCCTGATAAATGCGTTGTGAAGCCTAATAAATGCGTTCTATCAAGAACAAAATAATGCTATACAAACAAATACTGAAACCAGTGCCTACGTTCTGTAAATCTCGCATCGACAAAATCAGTCGATAAATGATCAAAATTATAACAAATCGTATGAGTTCTGTTCCATTTTTCAACGTTTCTCGACCAATTTTAACCATGCGAGAGTTACAGAACGTAGGCACAGTTTGGACTTATGGCATCCAGTTGGGGGGTTGTACAAAGAAAATTAATGCTAAAACCATCCAAAAATAAAGTCCTTCGTGGAATAATAAATGGCCCTTGGTATATTAGAAATGGCGATTTACATCGTGACCTACAAATAGAAATGGTATCTGAAGTGATTGGAAAACACGCTGTTTCACATAATCAGCGACTACATAGTCATTTTAACTCCGAGATGGATACTGTATTAAATGTAAGAGATAATGTTCGAAGATTAAGTAGAACAAAGCCTCATGAGCTAAAAGCGATGGGAAAGTATTAAAACTTAAACTTCTCCCAATGCGATTTTGAACTGAAGAAATAACTGTCGATCTTTCATAGATTGGTCCTGATTTTCCGGTGGTTTTAGTGCAGCACAAGTCCCACACTACTCGGTACCGAATATTACCAAGTGTCTTTTGAAAATTTTCACCTGTAGAGAATTTTTTTTTTTTTGATTTGTAGGTAGGTATACCTAATCTACCTATCAGATCAAATTTAAATATTTTATTTTAATTACATATTTTTAAATTATTTTGTATTTGTTTCCTTTTACTAAACAACAGGTTCAAAATGTTGAAATGTACATATTAATAATCCCTAGAAATAAATTTCTTAATATAAGAAACTGGAAAATGATTATCTAAATAAAATTAAAAATAATGATTACCTAGCTAATCAAAAAATGCTCCGATCTAACGAATCTAGAATAGAATACGAAATCTACACAAAAAATAAGACACCACTCAAAAAAAAAATGTTGTGCCTACCCACATAAAGAATATATCCAATACCCATACATGGAAAGAAGAAAGAGTTCATATACTTTTCATTTTTTGTTGCTAGCCTCAGACGACCTTAAAAAAAATCGTACATACAAAACAGTAAAAAAAAAAACAAATATAATCGTAATATCTTTCGTCTTCCTCTCGATAGTTGCTGACTGCATAGTATTGCAGAAACAAAAAAACACGTTTTTATTCAATTTTTCCCCATTCATTTCATTCCTATATCCTGAGTAACAGAGCAAGAGGGAAAACATATGAGCGAGCACGCAAGAGAGAACTTTTTCCAAAAGACAAATAGCTTTCTTTTTGTGCTTTACTATGAACAGGCAAAGAGCTTTCTTGCTTGTTGATCGTCTGTGTGGTGTAAAAATAAATTGGGACATTTTTTCTATGGGGATGCTACATCTGTATAGTTTATTATCTGTGCTAATAGCTTTCTGTGCTTTACTATGAACAGGCAAAGGGCTTTCTTGCCTGTTGATCGTCTGCCTGGTGTAAAAATAAATTGGGACATTTTTTTCTATGGGGATGCTACATCTGTATAGTTTATTATCTGTGGTTCTACCTTTAACATTAGAAATGTTTAAGCGGAGGCATACCTACTAACAATGTGAAAAATCAACAGAATTTCAAAAAAGTGTAACGCCGAGTAGAGAAAGAGGGCGAAACGTCAGGGGAATAGACAAAATTATTGCGATCATGCCAAAGATACTGAATTATAATGATTGGAATCCTTCGTACGTTCCATCCCCCAAAACCCATTTGTTTACATTGTTGTTTTTGTAATTTCATCTCGTGTCGATGAATAGATGTGAATTGCAACAACAATTTATGCAGTGGTGAATTCATATTTTTGCACTAGTATACGTTAAAACATGGACACTAGTGCAAAAATATGAATTTACCACTGTCCGCCATAGTTTAGCTTGTAGGCAAACCAGATTGCCAGCCGAGGATTCCAATCTTTATAATTCAGTATCTTTGGTTCATGCTATGTTCTTACTTGGCTGAGGAAGCAGAATACGAAGTAGATGATAAAACGGACACCAAAATAAGGAGAAGTTTTCGTAGGCAGTGATGGCCACTACATTTTTCAAATTTGCTACGGATTTTATTAGTTAAACGTAGTTAAATGTAGTTAATGAAACAAATTGTAGCAAACTTAGTTTCAAAAATCAGTACAAAAAAGGGTGTGCAGCCATTACTGCCAGTATATGTTTTCATAGAAATTCATTTCTTTGAAAATTTAGTACCTATATTTGCATGCTTTAAAAAATGTTGCCGCACTTATATTTGGCCGTCTTCAACCCATTCCTCGCCACTGACTTAGTGAAAACAGCTGTTTTATATAATCTATTCCCGTAACTTAATTCAATGCCACTATTTTTTTTTGGACGAATTTCGTTTTCATGGACATAGAAAAGAATATCTATACACTTTGGTAGTAATTTTCATACAATCTGAGAAAAATTTTGAAGTGGTCTAAGTTTGAATGCAGTATTGCTGGGGGTTGATTTGAGTATAAATCTGAGTTTGCGGAAATTGGGTTTTGTGAGGGTCCCGTTATCTTGAAAATAAGATTTTTTGTTTTTTCCGTTTTTCTCCGTTTGTGCTACTTTTTATGAAAAAAAAAGATTAAACACTTTTTTGTTGCAATTTATATTATCTACAAGTCCTTATACAATATAAATATATAGAGCTAATAAATTAGAATGTATAAACGAAAAAGGAGTAAACATTTTAGCTTGAATTGCCCTTGAATTGCTTGCAAACCGTTACATTTTCAAAAAAAAAATGATAAATCTTTCTTTTTTTTTAGAAAATATTTTAACAAACACAATGGTAGGTATATTGTCTATTAATTGCAGACAAATTTTAACGTCACTACGAATATTAGAAGTCCACCAAAAAGGCTACTTTATTAAAAAGGGTATAGAAATTTCAGATGGAATATTTTTATTGAATTTGATTGTAGCTGCATTTTATTATCCATATGATCTGATCGGGATCAGATCTTCATAATAAAACAAACAGGATCGCATTGACAGCCAGTAATAAATAGCTATCTTTTTTTTCACTGTGGTTGAATATTTTTCATGTGTTTGTTGGCTATTTTCTTTGCACTACAGTTTACACTACCTATATATTATATTATACTAATAATAATAAAAAAGTACTAGTTTTTGGACCCTGGAATAGATCCAGATAAAAAGCAGGATTTCATGTTGTTTTGTATTTACGTGTTAAAATTTGATCCGGATCAGATCATGTGAATAATAAAATGCGGCTTGTGCATAAAAAGTTGTATAGGTTGGGTCAAGATAAGAAAAAAATCGTATGGAAGAGGGGATATATCTCCCCCCATTCAGGCAGGAAGGCCAATTTAATAAAAAAAACTTTAACTATAAAATAATATTTTTAATAACAACGGCAACACTTTCAATGTCATGCTGTAGTTTTTGTAAAGCCCAAACTTAGAATACGAAGATAAGGAAGAGGTATCTATCACATATACAGTGTATGTGAGTGAAGCACCAAATAAAAAAACAAAAAGGTGCCTATCTCCCATTTTGCCGATCTAAAGGAAAGTATTTCGAGATTTTCAATCGATAAAATAGTGAAAAAAGATAATTAAACGAAATACAAAAATAAAATAAAAGTGAGAATAATGAAAACTAGCAATACTTTATTATAAAAAATTTCAAACAACATGCGGTGCTGTGTTAAATTGTGTAAGAATATACCTATAATGTAGAGTTAATAATCTTTTCATTTCACGGGCTGATTGTGTCTCAAATTCCAAATAAATTAATGTGAAGTGATGTTTTTTATGTAAATAAATTATCGTAGAATAGTTTAAAATTGATATTTCATAGCATTTTGCTATAAAAAATCCTAATTTGTTGAAAATGCAAATATACTTTGAAACGTGATTATGTCAGGTGCCTTTCTGTCAAAATCAAAGGGTCGAATTAGCTTTTATTGGTGATGGAAAGGCGCTCATACATTGAGCGCCCGTAGTGCAGAATAATTTTACTTACTTTATGTGGAATATGAGACACAGTTTACCTGCGAAATGAACAAAAATTGCACTGCTTATTATAGGTGTTTTTTACAGGATTTAACGGAGCAATTTCAATGAAGAATAGCATACATTTATTTAATTTACTTTTATTTCTCTTAATTATTTAATTTACTAAGCTTTTTTTCTATTTTCACGATTTAAAATCTCAAAACACATTCCTCAAAAAAACAGCTAAAAATTCCTTTGGGCGCCCCATGATTTAGCTGTGTAACTGCATGCCTTCCCTGTGTAAATGCATTTGTGTTTGTGTAACTCACACTATTTTGAAAAATGCTTAACTTGTTCCTCGATATGCCCGTTCCTCTATTTCTTCTTCTAAGAGCCCAAATTCTATTATTTTATTTTATTTTCAATTTAAAAATTAATTTTCAAACTTAAAATTAAAAAAAAAATTCAAAAAAATGTTCAAACGGATGTTTTTCAAAATTGAAGATAACTACTATTTTTGTTTTAATATTCAATGTTCTTATAAATTTTTAGTTAAACACTAAAAACTGGATGCCTGAATGTCTTCTAGTTTTTGAGAAAATTGATTTTTTTGGGGAACGGGTCTCTATTACAAAATTCTGTATGACCGAAATTCTGTAAATGGATTGAAAATTCTGTATTTCATTATTCTGTAAATACAAAATTCTGGAAAATTTTAAATACTTTTTAGTCAATAATGTTTGTCTTTAAATTAATCTTACATTTTAAAATATAAAACCGCCTTAGTGAAACTTTTGTATCGTTTTTTTAATGTCAACAAATTTGTCCATATACATTATATTAAGTAATACCTGATATCTTGAAAACATAGTATGAACCACATCCGCATAAATAACTTGAAAATCACTTTTGGTTTCAACAAATCGACTGCTTTAAAGTCGAACTTAAAATAACCAATAATCGTTCCTCCATGATAAGTGTAAACCAGAAGAAAAATCAGAAGAAATGCAGGCGAAATCGACAAAAAAAATGTACCCGATTTGCCATTCCTAGCATAGTTGAGGTACATTAGAAATGAAAAAAGCATTTATGTATTTTAAAACTTTGAATAAAGCAAGCGGTATTTTTTTTAAATTTGCTGTTCTTCGCATGCAAATCTGGAAAGCCTACTTAACTACACTACATTTTCTAAATCATTAACTACGCGTAGTTAATTTAATAAACTACACGTCTTATTTTCTACAAATTGTTACGTTTTCATATACATACATACATAGTAAATTTAGAGAAATAATAAAATTTCAATAAAAATTTTAACATTTTTACTCAAATTCAACCTTCAAAGTTACAACTGACAGATCATTTGATATTTATATTTAAGTTTATTACAATTTGTTTCATTAACTACATTTAACTACGTTTAACTGCATAAACTACGTAGCAAATGTAAAAAATGTAGTGACCATCCCTGCCTACGAACACTTCTACTTTTGTTGGTGTCCGTTTTATCATCTTCTTCGTATTCTGTTTCCTCAGACCAGTAAGAACAAAGCACGAACGCATTAATTTTGTATATTCCCCTGACGTTTCATCCTCTTTCTCTACTCGGCGTTACACTTTTTTGAAATTCTGTTGATTTTTTCACATTGTTAGTAGGTATGCCTCCGCTTAAACATTTCTAATGTTAAAAATTGTGAAAGTATTCTTTTACTTATTCTTATTATTTAATTATTTAATTTACAAAAAACATCTACATTTAGTTATCGAACGGAAATAAAAAAACAACAAATCTTAAAAAAAAAGGATTTATCTTTTTTTTTAAATGTAACGGTTTGCGAGCAATTCGAAAATAAGGGTGATCAAGGTTAAATTTTTACTCCTTTTTTGTTTATAACTTCTGTTATTTACTCTATATAATATATATGCAGCCGAATTTATAAACACATTATAGCGAGGGCATAAACCTATACACTTCTTATAATGCCTCTAAACACGAAAATCGTATTTATAAAACTTTGCAACGTTGAATAGTGGCATTATAAGCTAAACGCGTTTGAGGGTTGCATAGTGTCTGTATAAGGATATTTTAGTATCGAATTGTCACTTAGACTCACACACAACAATAAAATACATAGATATTAGTGTAGCGCTTATTTTGGCAATGTTTGAATTTCTTTTTTGTCCTCCCCTAAAAATGATTATTATGTACCTGTACAATGTACGTAAAAAAACGTTGTGCATTTTTTTTAACGCGGCTAGCTTAGTAACACCGAAAAATAATTATACGGATTGAATCCCAGCCTTTTTGCACCTTAAAGCCTAGTAAGCTGCTGATGCGAAACGAAAAATCCCATACAAAAATGACACAACGAAATCAGAAACGGAAAATTTCGTTTCGTTTTTCGCAAGCGTTTTGTTGTCTGTTTGGAGATCACAGAAGAATTTCGTTTCGCATCAGCAGCGTACTAGGCTAGAAAGATAAACTTCCTTTCCACACAACCCCTTCAGCAAAAAATAAACACAGCAAACAATTTTATAAACTAAATAATAGACATAAGTGACAATGAATTTGAGAAAGATAATATAAAAGCAATAAAAACAACACTAATTATGAACAATTTTCCACACTACATAATCAACAACCTCATAACCAAAACCATTAACTAAGCAAACATAAATAATGAAAACCCAAAAATCTCCGTTACTGGCAACGCTGTTAAGTATTATGGTATTACATATATTCCTAATCTGACTAATAAAGGCGTTTTTCTTTTAGAGTTCAGAGGAGTTTTGGTTTGAGAGCGCAACGCGGCCGGTCGTACCTTGCACACCGTGCATTTTCCGGAGATTTTACTCCAGTAATTTTTGAAGTAAAACTTCTTTTGCGGCATGGGGGTAAAAAATTTTTCTATGGAGCTGTCAGTGACATGTCAAACCGACATACAAATTCCCGTCACGAATTACAAAATTCTGCGTCACGATATTATATTTTCGTTAAATGCAATGGTTCGTGCATTTAATATATTCGTTAAGATGGTTAGTGAATTCGAGTAAGGGTTTTTTGTGGGAAGAATTTTATTTCTGAGGATTTTTTTCTGTTGTGTTGGATTTTCGGCCATTGGTCGATTTAATGCGAGGAAGCATAACTTATGTATAGTTGTAGGTTTATTGGTTTTGCATGGAAATATTCTGCAATCTATTGTGTCTCTCGCTCATTGGGTGTTGTTGAAGTAAAACTTCTTTTGCGGCATGGGGGTGAAAAATTTTTCTATGGAGCTGTCAGTGACATGTCAAACCGACATACAAATTCCCGTCACGAATTACAAAATTCAGCGTCACGATTTTGCAACGGTTCTGAGTTTCAAATCGGGTGCTCTGAGTGGTAGGACTTGAAAAATACTTGCCCTGTTGTCGTGAAAGAAGTTTTACTTCTAGCGCGTGTACATAAGTACGCACACTCTTTTTTTTTTTATTGGTTCCGGTGCCTCTTCACTGGAACTGATTACACTCGTTCTCACTCACCGTGAAAGTGATCCACCACCAGGCAGAGTTCTTTGGGGAGAGGATTTCTGCATGGCATCAGGAGAGGCTTCTCCAGCAACTGATTAGTTCCTGTGCCTCGTGCCAGGCCCATACCGTTCCCGTTTACCGTCAAAACGGTCTACCAGGCAGTTTCTTTGGAGGGGGATACCTGCTTGGTAATCTGGAGATTTCTATCTTCAACAACTTATTAGTTCCTGTTCATCGTCACCAGACTGGAACTTAACCCCGTTACTCCGTTTTTTTTTAGGAGCATGTTCAGAGCGCGCTCTGTGAGCTCAGAATAAAATAGTCGAGTAAGACCCAGTTTCACAGTGAAGTAAGTGTCACTTAAGTGCCAAATATGGAAAACTAATTCCCAATTTCACAGTGTAAACTTATCGGAATAAGTGATACTTAAGTCTCCCTTGTTGGCCACTTAAGTTCCACTTACACAGGTAGTAAAACTGCGGCTTAAGTGCCAAAATGGGAAAATTAAGTGCCACTTATTTTGTTAAGTGTGCACTGTGAAACTGGTCCTAAACGGAGTAAAATGCTGAACACAAATGAGATGACATTTGAAAGGCGGGAAATTAAAAAAAAAATGTATCGTCAAAACAATAAAAATGGCGGAAGAGGCTGGTTGCTCTAGTGGAGAAGGTAAAAATTAAGAAACTAATAGTAAGTCATTTATTGATTAAATTTATTTCAGGCGTCAAATGGACACAAAACATGACAATCATCCTAATTTATTTAATTCAAGACAATTTTGAACGCCTCCAAAGTGGCGTTAAAAAAATTATTTATCAAAAAATTGCAACAGAAATAAATACTGAATTTAATGTAAATATAACATTTGAGCAGGTCGACTCCAAATGGAAGGGCCTTTTTTTTCAATATTGGTAGATTCCCTACCAGGTCCATAATTATGTTCCTCAATTGCATACAGTTCTTGGCACAACATATCAAATACATCTGGATTGATTCGAAAATGTTGTTTGAAAGTTTTGTCGGAGAACCTCGGCACCACTTCCTCGGCATAGTTTTCATTTTTTATGATTCTTCGTGAATAATATTCAACATTATTGTCTTCATCATCTTCATTGTCAAAAAATAAATAAAACCCTTCTCTTAAAATATTTAAAATATTTGCTTAATCCATTTGTTGAACAACAAGATTTACTTTTCTTGAACAATATTTTACGTTTGACAGTCTAAGGTTGTGAATTATGAAGATTGGAAACCTTGGCTGTAATTTTGATTTGCCGCCAAGCTAAACAAAAAGGCGTTTTTATTATTATTTATTGTATTATTCATACTTGAATGTCAGTTTATTAGACTTGGCCATTCTTTATTCCGTCAATTTCATTGAATTTCTGAACAACAACAACAACTTAAAGGTGCTACCACAAATGGTATACGAATTAATTTATAATTCGTTTTAATTAATTATTTGGCTGGAGATATAGCTTTTTCAAGGGGTGCCAAGCCCAATCATCAGTCTCCTTATTATGAAAAACTTTCTGCACACCATGAGATTCGAACCCACACATATCAGATTTGCTCAGTCTTAGAAGTCGTATGCACTACGCATTCTTGCACTAGTGTTTATGTTTTAACGCACACTAGTCCAAAAATATGAATTCACCACTAAATAAATTGTTGTTGCAATTCACACCTATTAATCGACAGGAGATGAATAGACAAAAACAACATAAACAAATGGGTTTTGGAGGGTAGAACGTACCAAAGAACTCTATATTTCATATTTTCTGTTTCAAATCATGACAGTTCAGTGCTCAAGTTGTCTCGTAATTCAATCCATAGGGTACCTATATTATCTAGAGAACCGACTTAAGGGGTTTGTTCTCTTTCGACCAACAAGCTACTAGAACACTGAAATCTACTTTTTCATAAGCATGTATTAGTGGTCCCGTGCATTTTAAATGGGACCCGATGCCCCCACTACATTTGAGCACAGGAGACACGCTCAGTTTGAAATATGGTGGATTATACGCTCAAATATTGAAAATAAGAGTTCGTTAAATTCAAAAATTAAAAATTAAATAAATTTTTTACTTTTTGATTTTTATCTTTTTGACGGATTCTTTAAAAAATCTCAAAATCATACAGATGATAGATATTGGTTATCCACTTGTTTTGTAAAATTTTTAGATTTTCCGAAATTTTTTTTAACCGAGATATTGACATATTTCTGTTGTTTTATTTATCACCTCATAACTCTTAAGTTATTGCATCTGAATGGTCGGATTTTCAAATTTTAAATTCAAATTAAAGCCAGAATGACAGTCGAGTACCAGCTTTAAAAAAATTTTCAAAACCGTTAAAAATTTCATACTAAAAAAATGTAATTCATTTTTGGATAATAATTTTCATCGAGGCAAACGTAACAAAGAAGAGGAATACACAAGAAAAAAAATAAAAAAAAGTTTGCTACTAAGAATATACTGGTTGGAGGGAGATACTAAGCTGGTACTCAGACTGTCATTCTGGCTTTAATTTGAATTTTAAATTTTGAAAATCCGACCATTGGATTCAAAGATATAAGCATTTAAATGACCGCAAATCGGCTGTTTTTAAAATTTTGCAAAAATTGGGCAATTCTCAACTGAAACACGTCGGTTGGCAATGAACAACTACCCCATTTTTTTTTTTTTTTTCAATTTTTCCGAGATTTTTTTTGGTTGGTATTATATATCAAATTAATTGTCTATTTTTCCAGATGCGATTTAAAAAAAAACTAATCCTATAGATGCAATAACTTAAGAGTTATGAGGTGATAAATAAAACAACAGAAATATGTCAATATCTTGGTTAAAAAAATTTCGAAAAATCTTAACATTTTACAAAACAAGTAGATAAACAATATCTACCATCTGTATAGTTTTGAGATTTTTTAAAGCATTCGTAAAAAAGATAAAAATCAAAAAGTGGTAAACATTCATCCAAAAAATGCCTGTTTTGAAAAATAGACGATATTTCTTATAATTTATATTGATAAAGGGTTACAAAAAGAAATTTTACTAAAATTTAATTTCAATTTCTAATTTTTGAATTCAATGGCTTTATTTTTTGAATACTTAACGACCTTTTCAGTTTATTTGAGCAAAACTGAGCAATATCCACAACAGTGTCATCGTGTTGGCGCGTTCCATTTAAAATGCGTTAGGGCAACCAACACATGCTCACTCTTGTGGAGGAAATCTCTCAGTGCAGCTTGTAGGGGGAAAGAGAAAAAGCTCTGAAGTCGGTTCCCTAGATAATATATTTCTCTATGATAGGTACTCTATGTCCAAAACAATGAACACACAAGAAGACAGAGATAGTACCATAACAAGATATGCTCTAGCTTTAAGAGAATAGTAAATCTACACTGATATTTATTGTTTCAATTTTCTTTCCTTTAAAAAAAGTGCTTGCAAGTGTAATAAAGTGTAATAAATTTCTCTTATATTTATATAATTTTTTAGTTTTTATTTCAAATTCAAATTTAAAAAATTTTAATATTGCTATTAATTTCTTATTTTTTTCAATAAATTTAGCAAAATATTTCATGTAAGTTCAAAGTAATTATTTAATTATGTCAAAATTTGTTTCTTTTTTTACATCAATATAATTTGTATTTGTCCAGATTTATTAAACTACCCCTGAAGAAGTAGGGAAAATCCAACGAAATGTAGGGAAACAAATTATGAAATAAAGTTTTTTATTTGCATAAAAGAGAAGTGTGACCAAAAAAGACGGATTAAACTAAAAAAATCATTTAAAATCAAAAGAATTGGTCAATCAAAAAACTATTTAATTATTTTGAATTGAAATACTTATTAAATATATTTTATTTTGTATTCTTAATTTTTATTTAAATATAAATGTAATAAATCTTACAATATAAAAATCAGCATGTCGGAGCGGCTTATTATTTTTTTTTTTTCCAACAGTTCAATTTAAAAAGTTCTTTCGATTGTACCACTTGGTAATGTTTGTTTTATCACTTGAGGACCTTTTGCACTTTTTATTGTACCACTTGGGGACTTTTTTCAATTTTTGTTATACCACTCGGGGACTTTTTGCACTTTTTTGTACCACTTTGGGACTTTTTGCACATTTTTGGACCACTTGGGGACTTTTTGCACTTTTTTGTACCACTTTGGGACTTTTTGCACATTTTTGGACCACTTGGGGACTTTTTGCACTTTTTTGTACCACTTGGGGACTTTTTGCACTTTGGCACTTTTGTACCTCTTGGGGACTGTCACTGTTTGGGCGCCAATTAAAGATTTTTTGTTATATGTCTTGAAAAAAAATCTTTTATATTTTATTTTATCGTATAGGCATAAATCTTGCCTCTTTAAATGCTATAAACTTACTGACTAACAATTTTATATTATTCTAGGGTGGCGCACCAATTGTGCTACAATAAGAAATTCAAATAACTTTTTTTTTAATCGATGTATTTCATTTATTTTTTTTTTATTGGTTAGAAAATTAAATTTTATTTTAAATAGTTAGTTGTTTTTAAAGATTATAGACCGCAAATGACCTCCACGCTGTCCCACGCATATGCGGCACCTGGTCAACAAATTATTCATTGCGGCCTGAAGAGTTGAAGTTGGGATCGCCTCAATTATTGTCGTTATGGACTGCTTTAATTCAGTTAAATTCCTGGGCTTCGTTTTATACACCTCTTGCTTGACATAACCCCATAAAAAGAAGTCTGGTGCAGTCAGGTCAGGTGACCTTGGGGGCCAGCGAAGAGTGGAGTTCCTAGAAATTAATTTGTTTGCGAATTTTTTGTTTAGCTCCGCCATAACTGGTCTGGCTATATGTGCAGTTGCTCCATCTTGCTGAAACCAAACGCTGTTGAATGGTATACGTCTTCGGCGAAGTTCTGGGTAAAAAAAACTCCTTCAACATCTTTAAATAACGGTCCCCATTGACAGTAACGGTTACACCGTTTTCTTCAAAGAAGTACGGCCCGACAATACAACTTGATGAAACTGCGCACCACACAGTGACTCGTTCTGGGTGCAGTTCCGTCTCATGGAGCATTTCTGGATTAGACTCATTCCATATACGGCAATTTTGCTTGTTTACATTGCCGTTAAGATCAAAATGGGCCTCATCAGACATGAACAAACAATTGATCAATGTGTTGTCTTCTTCGGCCATTGATATCATTTTTTGGCAAAATTCCAGGCGAACAGGCAAATCCTGAGGGTTTAACTTGCTAGTAATTTGGACTTTGTACGGAAACAAGTTTAAATCGTCATGAAGTATCCGTTGTAATGACCGTCTACTAATTCCAATTTGCCCCGATAAGTTTCGGGTCGAAACGTTCAGATTGGCCTGTATTGCAGATGCTACTGCTGCGATTGTATCCTGAACCCGAACATTGGCATCTCGATGGTACGGCCTTCGTGCGATGCTTCCAGATTCGGCAAACATGTTTACAAACCTCATAATGGTCCATCTACTCGGGGGATTACCACCAAACTCCCGCCTAAATTCCCTTTGGACGGAAATGACGGACTGCAAAGCATGGTACCGTTGCACTATCCAAATTCTTTTCTCCGTATCCCAAGCATCTATTTTTATAAATCTAAATAGTAACCTACAAAATAAAAAAAAAATAAGCCGATTACTCACACAGAAAAAAAGTTATTACGTTTTATTTTTGTAGCACGATTCGTGCGCCACCCTGTATTATAATTAAATGTATTGTCAGCAATTTCTGTAATGCAGTATTGATGTCATCATCCATGGTGGTCGAACGTTGTCTTTATAAAATGCGATCGATGACCAGGATGTTGGATGTTGAATGTTGGATTTGCACGTCTTGCGTGGGTGATGTTTATAAACAATGATGCTGTCGTTAACTTACATCTGTCGTTGACTACATCTGTATTTCGAGTATGTTTGAGTCACTCTCACTGCTTTCATCTTGCTTTTCAAGCATCTGTCGTGCGAACAATTTGTTTGAGTGATTGTTTTACGGATATTCCGTTATGTTACAAGATTCTACGGTTTCGGGAATTGCTGCAAAATGTTGATAATATTAATTCAGGGAGTCAGTCTGTAAAAGTTTTTCCGTGATTTTTAAAGTCTTATATCCCAGCAACAACGAATGCTTAGGCGCATGTATAGTAGTAAATATTGCGAATTTGTTTTCCTGATTTTATTGGTGCTGAAGTTAGAGGGAAGGTCGAAAATCGCTTGAGTTTTTTCCTGTAAAACACTTACCGTGGCCTTTGCATTCTATTTCATAAAAAAGCTAGATGAATAGTTAATTTATAATAATTTATAAACTAATATCGTTGACATTTTGGAGCTAGATACATTTTAAATGTATATAAAATATGTATTTCGATTTGGACAAACTTTTAAATAAATTATAAATTCATTTACATACCCAAGTATAACCAACTAAAGCCTTATCATATTTTCGAACTTTCATGTGATTATTCGATTGATCGCAAAACAGTTTAATATTATTGTCATTTTCTTCGTTACAAGGATATTTTTTCCGTGGCATTTTACAATATAATGTGCACCTGAAAATAAAAGATTTTATTTCAAAATTTGATAAAATATAAAGGTGTGTGGTATAGAGAAAAATATGAGCTTTTTTATTTTAAGTCTCAACCCATATATTGATATATCGGTCATGTTCACACCCCGAAAATGGTAATTGATAAAAAAAAGTATATTGCAACCTTTTAAGAACTGGGAAAACCGACACGATCGATAACAGTAAAATGGGAATGGCACGAGTATGATAACCGTGGCGACAAGAAATGATAACGGTTTTTTTTAGAACACTTCAATACAAGCATTTTTTACTATAGGAGGGGGGGTCTATCTTCCCCTGTTTGGGCGGGAGGGGCAATTTTATGAAAAAAGTACTATAAATGATAAAAAAATCATAAAAAAAGAACGGTGATACCTACAATTTGGTATTTTACCTTTTTTTAAATCCAATACCTTGTTCTATTAGCCAATTTTTAAATCAAGTGAATTCTTTGCCTGGTTTTTGAAAAAATGAGTTTCAAAATCAAAATTTAGAAAAAAAACACTAAACAAAATTTTTAAGTGTAATTTATCAAAACTTTGAGATTTTATATTATTTTTTTTTCTCAGAATTCAATGCTCTTATTAATTCTTAATCAAAAACTGAAAACTAGATGATTGTATGTCTTCTAGTTTTCGAGAAAATTGAACATTACCAATTTGTTTTTATTTAATAAACGAACGAACTTTACGAACTTGACAGAAACGAAACTTCAGACGATGACTTCATTGACGAAACTAACATACATTTCTAGGACAATATTAACTGACTGACTGATTGACTAACTGACTGACTAACCGACTGACTGACTAACTGACTGACTAACTGACTGACTCA
Source organism: Epistrophe grossulariae (assembly GCA_929447395.1). Lineage (NCBI taxonomy): Eukaryota > Metazoa > Arthropoda > Insecta > Diptera > Syrphidae > Epistrophe > Epistrophe grossulariae. The sequence goes on from OV839566.1 coordinate 77,494,904, forward strand.
CTGACTCACTGACTGACTGACTTGGACGTGGAATGCGGTGTAAGTCTACCTCCTCGTGGTGCATTCTGGGTAAAGCTAAATGACTTACTGTACTATACTTACTAGAAAGAACTCATCCCTCCCCCTACCATAGTAAAAAAATGCTTGTATTGAACTGTTTTACAAAAACCCGTTCTCATTTCTTGGCGCCTAAGTAATCGTACTCTCTCCGCACCCATGCTATACGACGACGTATAAACAGTGAAATATGTATGGGGGGGCATGCTGCCCCCCTGCAACCCCCCTGCTTGGGCACACTATAGAATTTGGGGTAGGTGCAAGGTTGGGTGTATGCAAATTTTCTTTTGCATTAAAAGAATCTGGGTTTAAAGAAATTTTAAATTTATCCTACTATTCTTAATCCATATTCAATTATTAATTAATTAAATTAAAATAGAAATTTTGGTAATGTTCAATTTTCTTGAAAACTAGAAGATATAAAATCATTTAGTTTTCAGTTTTTGATTAAGATTTATTAAGAGCATTAAATTCCGAGAAAAAAAAAATAATATAAAATCTCAAAGTTTTGATAAATTACACAAAAAAAAATGTTTGTATGTTTTTTTTCCAAATTTTGATTTTGAAACTCATTTTTTCAAAAACTATGCAATGAATTCCCTTCATTTAAAAACTGGCTGATAGAACGAAGTATTGGCTTTAAAAAAAGGTATAATACCAAATTGTAGGTATTACCGTTATTTTTTAATGATTTTTTTTTCATTTTTAGTACTTTTTTCATAAAATTGCCCCTCCCGCCCAAACGGGAGGAGATAGACCCCCCCCTCCCATAGTAAAAAATGCTTGTATTGAAGTGTTCTACAAAAAACCGTTATCATTTCTTGTCGCCACGGTTATCATACTCTCCCCATGGGAATGTCGAAACATTTTTTTTACAAAATCACATACCGTGCATGAAGTATAAAGTGAATTCCCTATGTGCCAACCAATTTAATTATATTCATTCTATCTTATACCCTCAGCAGCACGGAATCCTGGCCACACTTGATTTTTGTTTTAACTCGCCCTAAATTATTTTTTTGTTAATGATTTGATTGTAATTATGTTAAATGTGCATATTTTATTTGTTTTAAACCCTTTTAAGAGAATTCAAAGGTTTACTTTATTTTTAATAACGATAACTTAAAACTTTTCATTTTCTCAGAAAAAACACTTAAATTAAAAACAATATAAAATGAAAAATCCCTATTCAATAACTGCAGTGACTCGTGCGTAGTCCGGATTTAAATCTAATACAGCATATCTAGGACATGCTAAAATGAAAGATAAAGTGCTCATTCCACCCCCAAGATAAGGAACAGATGAATATTATCACATATACAGTGTATGTGTCTGAAGCACCAAAAAAAATAAAAAAAAAAAAAAAGAACCCGATCTCATTTTACCGAGCTATAAGAAAGTGTTTCGAAAGTTTGAAACTTTAAAATATTGAAAATGCTAAATAAAAAAGTGAAATAAAAGTTAACACAGTGAATACTTGTATTAATTTATTAAAAAAAATATCAAACAATGTACAGTGCTGCGTTAAATCGTGTAAAACACCTATAATATGGAGTTTACAATTTTTTCTTTTCCCGGGCTGATTGTCTCAAATTCCGCATAAAGTAATGTGAAGTGATGTTTTTTAAGTAAATACATAATAGGTGTGTTTTTTCGAAACCCCGGGGGCGATTGGTTGAAAAAAACGACAACGGGGATTAGCAACGCCATCACAGAAAAAACATGGAGTTTTCATACAAACTATCGATAACATGTATGTAAGTCATGCCGGTAACACAGTTTTTCTGTGCGCTTAATTTAAGCCCCGAGAATTCTCTGGGATTAGCTAAGCCCGCAGGGGATTAGTTGTTGTAAATTTTTTAGCACCGACGTCGTTTTTTTCATACAATTGCCCCCGGGCTTGCAAAAAACACTAATCTTAGTATACTATTCATTTGATATTTCGTGGTATTTTGCTATAAAATTTAGTTGAAAATAAAAATGTACTTCAATCACCAGAATTAGGCCTGTTTGGTATCTTTTTTATGAAAAATGTGTAAAACCTGTCAAACTTTGAAAGAAGGAGACAATACTCTCCGAGAGGGGAAAACTTGTCAAGAAGTTAACAAACGCTCGGAACCACTTTTTGTATAAAATTTAACTTTAGTGCACAAGACTTCAAACGGTGACAAATAATTTTGAATCTATATAAAAATAATTTTACAATTTAAAAATTTAATTTGTAAAATTATTTTGAAGCATTGGTTTTTATGGACTTATTTGAATCTTCATCAAGTCTGAAATCTAGGATAATCTCCGTCCGGATAAGCGCTCTTAGGGATGAAAACATTTAGCGGTGATTTTGTGGTTTGCCGGCCATGAGTCACTACCGATTGCAACACGACATGTTCGGCCGTAGGTGATTTTCAATTAAGATGCTGAATACCGAAATGAATACTTTTTAAATTACTAGCGATGTCAAGTGACAGACACTGGCAGCTGTGTATTTGATAGGTTTTACACTCCTTGCACACAGAAATTTGTGTAGCAGAAATTTGCAAGTTATCCAATTGAGGGGAAATTATTTGCAACAAACAGGAATTTTAGACAATTTTCAATTTTTCAAAAAAATTTACGTTACCAAACAAAGCTATTAGCCGCGTTTTATTATCTACGGGTCTGGGTCGGGGTTATCTTTTAACACGTAATACAAAAACAAATTTGGATCTAGGTTTCTATCGGGGTTTGCTTTATGGAACCAGAAATAAGGTATTACTTTGGCGGGTAGACGGCTCTTCAGTCGGTAGGGAGTACGAACTGTTGTGTGAGAAAAAAAGACAGTATATCTACATGAAAAATAAACAAACATAAGACAAAAAGAGTTGAGCATACGACACTGTTTTCATTTGGATCCGTATCGTTTTATTATATCGGGGTGAACCATATGGGTTACTGGCGATAATAAAACGCGGCTAATATCTAAAGAATTATTGAAATTATTTTTAAAAGCACATTTTTAGGGATTTCGTTACTATCACAATTATTCGTTTATATTTTTAATTTATTTCTAATGAGCATTAGGCGTGTTTTTTTGCAAGCCCGGGGGTTATTTGACGAAAAAAACGACGGCGGGGCTTAACAATCACCATGTTAAATACAACAACAACTAATCCTCCTGCGGGATTAGCTTAAGCGTACAGAATTCTCGGTGCTAAACTCTGTGCTACCAAATACAACTTTGGTTAAGTTATCGATAAATTGTATAGAAACGTCAAAACCGACGTTAATCAATTTTCGTTTTACAATATAGATAAAAAATAAAAATGTCTGAACACAAAGATGGCGATTCGAAAGGTAAGTTATACCTTTTTATTTGTAAAATATAAAAAATATTCTTGCTGATAAGCTAAATTTGTGTGCTCTTTGTGTAGTGTGGGCTGATGGAAGTATGCAACTACGATCTCTGCAGGACTTTAAACTCATCACCACCATTGAGGTCCCTAACGAGCAATTTGTCTCGGCTGCTTATTGTAAGACACTGGACAGACTATGTGGATGCACTAGAGTGGTTCTCTTATTTTCTATTCGCTGCACTATACCGATAATGAATCTGGCGATGAAACGGTAGATGATGAAAACGCAACGTTTGTGGAAATACGGATTTCTCACAGGGAAGTGGAGGTGCTGGCGATGGAGATTTGTCTGAAACGGATGGCCGAAATGGCTCTCGAGCATCGGGATGCAGTCGTAAACAGCAAAGCGAAGCTCCATCAACAGGTACAACACCAGGTCCTAGTACAAGTGAAAATCAATCATCGAATTCAATTGCACACAAAAGTGATTTATCCCTTGAAGACTTGCGCACCTTATGCGATTTAACGCAGTTTGATGAAGAGTCTGTCTAAAGACCCGACAGCGTACGCGAAATTAAGTGCTTCTCACTTCTATGCTTTTTTTGCTTGCTTACATAAATACAGTGCTAGCATCCAGCATTACGGCGTACAAGCAACCCACCTGCTTGGGCATGTCACTATAGGATTTGGGGTAGGTGCTTGCTTCATTGGGATGATTGAAACGGTTCTGAGTTCTTACCTAGGTCCTCTTACGTTATTTAAAATTCATTTTCAATTCTATCAAAAATTAAAAAAAATTTCTATCTAAAAGTAATTCTGTCATGATTTTTGAAAAAAAATTTTTGATAGAATTGAAAATGGATTTTGTGTAACGTAAGAGGACCTAAGTAAGAACTCAAAACCGTTTCAATCATCCCAATGAAGCAAGTAGTTTTGTAGTTACAGCATTTTTTATGTAACCGTCAAACAAATTTCGTATGATTTTCTATTGAAATTCTTGTAAGAGCTACATAAAAAATGCTGTTATTTCAAAACTATTTGCTTCATTGGAATGATTAAAACGGTTTTGAGTTCTTATTTAGGTCCTCTTACGTTATACATAATTCATCTTCAATTTAATAAAAAATTTAAAAAAATTTCTATCTAAAAGTAATTCTGCCATGATTTTTGAAAATTGAACAACGGCGGAATTACTTTTAGATAGAAATTTTTTAAATTTTTTATTGAATTGAAGATGAATTATGTATAACGTAAGAGGACCTAAATAAGAACTCAAACCCGTTTTAATCATTCCAATGAAGCAAATAGTTTTGAAATAACAGCATTTTTTATGTAGCTCTTACAAGAATTTCAATAGAAAATCATACGAAATTTGTTTGACGGTTACATAAAAAATGCTGTAACTACAAAACTACTTGCTTCATTGGGATGATTGAAACGGTTTTGAGTTCTTACTTAGGTCCTCTGACGTTATACAAAATCCATTTTCAATTCTATCAAAAATTTAAAAAAATTTCTATCTAAAAGTAATTCCGCCGTTGTTCAATTTTCAAAAATCATGGCAGAATTACTTTTAGATAGAAATTTTTTAAATTTTTTATTGAATTGAAGATGAATTATGTATAACGTAAGAGGACCTAAATAAGAACTCAAACCCGTTTTAATCATTCCAATGAAGCAAATAGTTTTGAAATAACAGCATTTTTTATGTAGCTCTTACAAGAATTTCAATAGAAAATCATACGAAATTTGTTTGACGGTTACATAAAAAATGCTGTAACTACAAAACTACTTGCTTCATTGGGATGATTGAAACGGTTTTGAGTTCTTACTTAGGTCCTCTTACGTTACACAAAATCCATTTTCAATTCTATCAAAAATTTAAAAAAATTTCTATCTAAAAGTAATTCCGCTGTTGTTCAATTTTCAAAAATCATGGCAGAATTACTTTTAGATAGAAATTTTTTTAAATTTTTGATAGAATTGAAGATGAATTATGTATAACGTAAGAGGACCTAAATAAGAACTCAAAACCGTTTTAATCATTCCAATGAAGCAAATAGTTTTGAAATAACAGCATTTTTTATGTAGCTCTTACAAGAATTTCAATAGAAAATCATACGAAATTTGTTTGACGGTTACATAAAAAATGCTGTAACTACAAAACTACTTGCTTCATTGGGATGATTGAAACGGTTTTGAGTTCTTACTTAGGTCCTCTTACGTTATACAAAATCCATTTTCAATTCTATCAAAAATTTAAAAAAATTTCTATCTAAAAGTAATTCCGCCGTTGTTCAATTTTCAAAAATCATGGCAGAATTACTTTTAGATAGAAATTTTTTAAATTTTTTATTGAATTGAAGATGAATTATGTATAACGTAAGAGGACCTAAATAAGAACTCAAACCCGTTTTAATCATTCCAATGAAGCAAATAGTTTTGAAATAACAGCATTTTTTATGTAGCTCTTACAAGAATTTCAATAGAAAATCATACGAAATTTGTTTGACGGTTACATAAAAAATGCTGTAACTACAAAACTACTTGCTTCATTGGGATGATTGAAACGGTTTTGAGTTCTTACTTAGGTCCTCTTACGTTACACAAAATCCATTTTCAATTCTATCAAAAATTTAAAAAAATTTCTATCTAAAAGTAATTCCGCCGTTGTTCAATTTTCAAAAATCATGGCAGAATTACTTTTACATAGAAATTTTTTTTAATTTTTGATAGAATTGAAAATGAATTTTAAATAATGTAAGAGGACCTAAGTAAGAACTCTAAACCGTTTCAATCATCCCAATGAAGCAAGCACCTACCCCAAATCATTTTCGCGTACGCGCTGTCGGGTAGGTATTTAGACAGACTTTTCATCAAACTTCGTTAAATCGCATAAGGTGCGTTTTCTGAAGATTTCAAACTCTTTGTGCTCTTGCAAACCGAGAAAAAAAAAACTAATAAGAATCTACATGCTTCGCATTGAACTTCTTAGGACCACCAGTTATTTTTTTTAGATAAAAAATGATTTTATTTTCTTATAAACATAACGTTAAGACATATATTTATGATTTCGTTTTTAGAAATAAATACATTAAATGCAAGGTTGTGTATTATATTTTTTTTTTACATAAATTATAACTTTTTAAGTGCACTTAATTTCGATATATTTTCTTTCGCTTGCCTTTATATTTAGAACCATCAGTAGGTATTATTGATTTTTTAAATATACCTTACAATTTCGAAGCGGTTTTTTTCTATATGAAATTTCTTTGATGGACCATTAGCCATATCTAATAAAGTTTGAGCTGGTTTGAAAGGTGCATTATATAAATCAGAATATGATTGCATTTTGTTGACTAATTTTGATGCTGAATATTGATCAACCTAACGGAATGGACCACCGGTGATTGTCGGGAATCCCAAACCAAATACAGCACCGATATCACCTTCCAATGGGCTATCGAGAATTTCCTCTCCCAAACAGAGAACAGCTTCGTAGATAAATCGAGAAACCATACGCAATTCTATATCTTCAACACTGCTATTGTTTGATGTTTTCGATAGCTTCCTGATTGACCTCTCGACCGTCCTTAGATTTTCATTCGTACAAAAATCATACCTTTCCAGATTTACGACCCATTAATCCAGCTTTAACAAGATCTTGCCGCCACTGAAGCGTTCACCAAAAAGAAATTTAGTAAATGAAGTAGGATAATTTCTATGTTGTCAGAGTGTATACCTTTTATAAATCTACTGCGATATTGGATCCTACATCAATACTAACTTCTTCAGTTAAAGTTGCAGCTCCTACGGGGAATCCAAAAGTTTTGCTCATTTTATCCAAGTCCTTTGGACAAGAAGCCTAAATTTTTGTTACTCAACATTTTTTTTGTACTACTTTTAGACTTTCGAATACACGGCAAAGATAATTAAATTAATTTCGAGTTATTCTTAATAAAATAACCAATTTTCTGGTCAAAATTATTTAAGGAATTATTTTTTTTTAAATTCAAATTCTTCTGTCATTGTCAATCTGTCAGCTGATTTCGAAATGTCACTGCACATTTACACGGTGCTGCCAAGTTTTTCATTAAGCCCCGTCGTCGTTTTTTTCGTCCAATAACCCCCGGGATTGCAAAATAACACGCCTATTGTCAACAGTGGCTGAATACAAAATTCTAAGTATGTTGTTTTTCCGCATTCATGGAATTCACACTCACTCATACCGCATAAATACATAAGGAAGACTGAAACTATCAACAAAAATTAGGATTGTTTCCTCTGCGGTGCTGCCTAGTGTTAATAAGCTCTTAGTAGTAGAGCCATAGAGTACGTATATTATCTAGAGAACCGACTCGTACCCCCCTTGCTTAAAAACACCCTCAAATTTTATTTTAGCTCAATGAGAGAAAACTCTCTTAAATTCCCTGTCCGTGAATACATGTGAATTGTTGATACAACAACAATTGGTGTCAGTAGCTCAAAAAGTTGAAAAAATTTTTTAGTTACTCTACAATGATTTTGTAAAAAAAATGTAGCCTGATATTCAACCTGAATTTTAAGACTTCAACCTTAACGATCCGACTATTAGAACAAAAATTATCAGCCAATCAAACTAACCATATGAAGGCACCTTAACAAATTATGAATGAAAAATACCTACTACAAACGTGCACTGGAAACGAGAAAGATTTTGGGAAGAAATCTACACTTCTCTTTTCTAAGCACACATAAATCTACCTGTGTCACTGGTTGCGCCTTTCAGTAAAAGGCTTGTGCAAACAGGCACATAGAGTTTATATACAATGGTAGATGTAGAGTACATCATTCGGTACGAAGAAACAAATATTGCGTCTAAGCTACATGAAACACGTTGGAAGTGAACTTTTGGTACACTACGCTTGGGTGTTGACAAACAGCCGTGTGTGTCGTGAATTTGTTTTTTTTTTTAGACTTTTTTATGGGGAATCCACACTTTAGGTGTGTTTTATTCATTGCTGCATAGCCAGCGCAGCAAAATTTCCCTTGGCAAACAAAACTTGATTGCGGGCGAAAAAGAAGTCAGTAAAAAAAAATATGGCTGTGCTGGCGATAGAGCTTTCAATTATTGAAATGAACGTATAGAGTGAGTGATCGTTTTATTCAGACTTGTGCTGCGCTGGCTATGCAGCAATGAATAAAACACACCTTCTGATATCTTTTTAATTTTTTTTTTAACTTAACTTTCGATTAGTGGAGAATCTCACAGAACCTATCTTTCTCAAAAAATTCAAAATAGGTCTGTTTCTTTACTGTTTGGGAAAAGTTTGGTACAAAGTTCGGGAAAAAGTTTGAGCTTGGGCTTTTTGATGTTGTTGTTGTAATTTTTGACCAGAAATGAAAAGTAAGGAAACGCATTTGGGATGTTTCTGATTTGTTTTTGGGTAAACGTCACATTTGACAACAAAAATTGTCAGTAGTTTGACAAGCAAGATAAGGCAGTAGGTAAAATGTTCAGATAGATTCTTACTGGAGGGGAAATTAAATACATAAATTTAAAAAAATCAAAAGCTCATGGCATTTTCGTGTCAGAAAAAAGTAAAGAAACACATTTTGGGTAGGTTTGGGATATCACGGAATCCCGCGGGCGAGTAAAGAAACAGACCTAATGTGTGAAAGTGACACCTAAATAGCTGTCACCAACAAACCATAGCAAAATATCACACAATAGTGTGAGTTACACAAACACAAATGCATTCACACAGGGAAGGCGTGCAGTGCCTGGTACAAAAAATTCAAGTAAGTTCAATGCTGAATTAAAAGATTAAATTTTAGTAGGTAAAATTATGAGATGATTCAATCGTTGAAAAGTAATGCATAAGTTCAGCAGTTCATTATCTTAATCCACTGATCGTCTGCTTTGTAAAGTATTCTTTGGGAGAGAAGGAAAAAATAATTCTCTCACGGCGCTCTCTTTTTTTTACTTCGCCTAACAAAATGTTATTGAAATAGGTGCTGAATTACAATCGCCGTTTAGGTTACAAAATGTTATGATTTCTTTAATGAGAAGTAATAAATTCGTGTTATACGTCTTCCCGAGCAAGAAAAGAGATAAAAACTGCCGTTTTCTTTACCTGACGCGATTAATATGAAGATTTCTGTGAAGAAAAGTAATGTATCCTGTCATCAGACTTTTATCATGAGCTGAGCATTAAAAGTGTATGAATTTAAAAAATTCACTTAGAAAAATAAAATTCACAGTATGTGGTACTTTTATAAGGGTCGGTAAAAATCGACCAAAATTACGTCTTAGAGACGCATTTTGGAGTTTAGGTTAACTTAAATTTTAATTGAATTATATATATTCAATCGTTCCAACTAGTGATTTCACTACTAAATTTTCATCTTAATTTTCATCGAAAATAATAAATATCAATGTGATTAATAACTAAGTAACACTCATTTAGTGAATTCTTTTTTGAACATTCATCATATTTTTCATTGGCAAATATTGAGGTAATGAAAAAATAAGTCCAAATTATTATGTGAATTCATAAAAGAATTTTCATCATATTTTTCATCAAAAATTAATGATCTGATGAGTAGCAAGTTACTTTTGTTAAGTGATATCTTCGTTGAATATTCATCATATTTTTCATCGGAGTAATCAGTCCAACTGGTGAATAAGCAACTTCCACTTCCTTGGAAGTAGTGATTTCGTTGTGGAATTTCCATCGAAAAAGTATAATGTGCCCCGCGCCAATGACATGCCTATGTTAAATTCCTCAATGTATTCGGCAAGGAAAAAGCAAGTTATTCACCATTGAATTTTTAGAAATTTCCCACTAGGCTGGCTCTATTTTTTAACTATACTTTGATATCGCCACCATTCACACCTTAAAGTATGTGATTTCACGATTTTCCCAGTTATCCTATTTAAATTTCCAATTTTCCGCTTGGTTGTGATCTTACTTGATTTAATACGAATAGTACTATTCGTATGCAAATCGGTTGATGTTGAGCCGAGTTATGTTAATACTAACAAAAAAATCAATTCATTATACAATTTGTAACAACACATTATTTATTATTATTATAATTAATAGAACTTAAAACCGCCTTTGGCTATACTTCCATTTTCATTTACAAAATCACATAATATTCTTTGCATTACCTATATAATTATTTATTTGTATGAAAGTTTAACTTCAAAATAGCCTTTGACTATATTTTGTAATTCATCACATCTTCTTTGCATTATATTATTATTTTTCAAAGCCTACTAATTTTGCGATAAAAAGCTAATTTTCTCAGAACTAAATTTAGAATTATATAACTTTCGAATTGTCAATTGACCAGGGAACTGGTAAGTAATAATTCAGAGGTATGTATCACATACCGTTTATTATTACTTATCTTCTTTTCTGGGTTAATAATTGTTATGACCTGTTCTCTTCAGCAGTTACAGCCGACCTCCGGCCGCATAACAGCAAAGGAAAAAGGCATAACAATAAAAACACCAAGGAAGAAGTTATAGTTTGTAAAATTGTACCTATAGATTTAATAAATTTTGTTTGAATAAAAGTTAATTAAAATAATATATTCACGGGTTTAGGGTTTTATTTGAAGAAGCCATCACGATTTTGCTCTACCGACCTACCATCACGCGACAAATTTGATTAACTTAAAACTACACTCAGCGGCACGGAATCTTGGCAAAAACTTGATTTTTGTTGTAACTCGCCCTAAAATATTTTTTGTTAATGATTTGATTGTAATTATGATAAATGTGCATATTTTAATTGTTTTAAACCCTTTTAAAAAAATTCAAAGGTTTATTTTATTTTTAATAACTACTATAACTTAAAATTTTGCATTTTCTCGCGTTTAATTAATTAATTCAAATTAATTGAATGTTTGTTTTCACCCGACAATCGCGAATACAAAAGTTTAAAATCTAAAAGCACTTAAAATAAAAACAGGGGTGGAATCGCGTAAGGCGATAGTTGATTGTCACTGTTTTGATAGTCAATTTTTATTATCAACTTTTCTCTATTCTGTATAAGATCGCTTGTGAAAACAAATGCTTTTGAATCAATTGGCATTGAGGTTTCACTAAAAGACAGTTCCAAATTTAAAATTATATCTATTTACTTCCCCGGCGGAGCATCAAATGCACAAAAGATAAATTTCTTTAAAAGTGGCTTAAGGATACTATTAAGAAATGATTCAAAATTCTTTATTGGAGGTTCATATTATCTTTGCTTTAATTTTTGGGTTCCAATATTTTGTATGGGATGCGACATCACGGTATTATATTATCTTTGCTTTAACTATCCTAACGAGCTTTGTAAGTGTTGAATGGATTCTTTCTATTGTTCCATTACTTTTAGAGTATGCGGCTAGAGTTGTTAGTGTGCGGGTAGAGTTGCTTTATGTTTAATATTTAAAAGATTATATGCCCATTGTGCAGAAAGTGAGCAAAACGCTTTGCCGTTATCAGTTATTAGGGTTTTAGGGTTACCGAATATTAGCAATATTTCTATCATTCTATCTTTCGCTTCTATTTCAGAATTTACTTGGGTGGTTATCAAATATTTGGAAAATGGATCTGCCATTATGAGGAAGGTTGCATGGTCACAGTAATAAATATCTGCGTGTACGCGCTTTCCTCCTTCTTCGGGAATTGGAGCCTCTCCAATTGGTTGCTTGTTGGGGTGTCTCTTATACTTGTTTTTCTTACAAATTTCGCATGCGGAATTTATTCCAAGAATTTTTTTAAATGCATACGCCCAAAAATATTTGTTTACAATTTGTTTGTATACTTTCTTAGCTTGTCTATGAGCTCTTTTGTGTTCAGTTGTAATTATTTTTAATTGTTCTTCTTTCCCTGTAATTTCCTCAACTATCTGATTGCAGAACATAAACTTTACCGTAAAAGTTTGGTTTTTATATTAAAGAATGTCTCTTTCGTACTATATACACCTACACTCTACAGTTAGACCTTTCTTGGTAATATGTTTGATTTTTCTTAAAATGTCGAAATCCTTAAATAAAATTGTATGTCTCCAGTAATTTGGATGGATTTCTGTTGATATAATATTGTTTTTTGGGACTTCGGTTATAATAAATTGTGTTTTATAACTATTTACCCTCTAGCTTACTCTTATAATATCGAGTATGGGGCTACTTTCAGCAATATGTATTGTCCCATTATTTGATGGCTCACCGTCGCTCATCATATTTAATTCCTGCCTGCTAAGAGCGTCGGCTACAACATTTTTCTTTCCAGGATTATAAATATTTTCGGGGGCGTATTCTTCTATAAATGCCTATAAATGCCCGCCATCTTTTAATCTTCGCGTTAGGGTTCTTGTCACCAATTGAGAATGTCAGTGGTTGGTGGTCCGTATTTATGCGGATTCCACTTACACTGTATAGGTAATTCCTTAGATTTTTAAGTGCCCAAACGATAGCGAGTAGCCCCTTTTCGTTCGTCGCGTAATCTTCCTCTGTTTTGCTGAGGGTTCTACTTATAAATATAATTGGTTTGTTCGCTTGGCTGAGTACTGCGCCTATGGTAGAGTTACTAGCATTTGTAGTGAGTTCAAACTGAGCATTAAAATCAGGCTTGTCTTAAATGCTTTTATAGCATCATTATCGAACTCGATTGTTATTCTATTACTATTGTTTTGACCAGTTCGGCCATTTTCTCCTCTAAGGTATTTTGTGAGGGGTTTAGCAATCATTGCATAATTTCTTAAAAATTTCCGATAGTAACCGGATAATCCTAGGAGTTGACGTAAAGTCATGGGTTGAGGAAATTCTTCGATAAATTTCGTTTTTTTTGGATCCATTTTAATGCAATTATAGGATACTATGTATCCCAGAAATTCGACTTCTGTTTTAAAATATTTCGATATTTGCTAGAGATACGCATGTTCGCAACACTTAAAGCTTTGATTATTTCCTCGATATGTGCTAAGTGTTCTTCTTAAGTTTCCGAAAAAATTATTATATTAATTATGTAAACGTGGCAAAATTTGCCAATGTATTCAGTATGTATGTCATACATATGTAGCTCCTTGAAAGACTGAAGATGCGATTTTCAATCCGGAGGGCATTCAGAGGAATTCATACTTCCCGTTATTAACGCTAAATGCTGTTTTCTCCCTATCATCTTTTTTCATTAGAATTTGGTGGAATCCACTTTCAAGGTCAAGGTTGTGAAAAATCTTACCTTCACTAAATTTGCTAAGATAACTGCTGTATCAGCCATTGGGTATTTATGAGTTTAAGTGAAAGAATTTAATTTTTTTGTAATCTATCACCAGGGGCCTATTTCACCAAATACAATTTACAAAATTGTATTTGTAAACTACATTTACGAATTTGTAAACAGAATTTCTGTTTCATAAATTACATAAATATTTGCAACAAGTTTGTAACAAAGATGAAAAAAGTGGTACAAAATATAGTTGTAGTTTACAATAAAAAAAAACATGCGTTTCACCAATTATATGCAAGATTTGTAAAGTAACATTTATTCTCACAAATTTGTGAGAGTCGTGTGTGTACAATGAAAAAGACAATACAATTAAATATGCAAAACAAAGTTCAAAGTTGTTAGAAACTTCAAAAAAGGTTCATAAATATTCTATGATCTATTTATTATTAATTCGGGAGCAAGTCAAAAATTTTTCCTTTTCACATACATATTGGTATTAATTTTCAAAAATATGTATACCTTTTATATACTAAATTCTGATTTCTAAAAGTCTTGATATTAATAAACAAAACACATTTTATATAAGAAGGAAGGAAGGAAAACACAACAAATATTGTAAAATTCTTTTATTTGGTGAAACAGAAACTTACAAAAATAACCCAGTTTTCATAAATATGTACTTGTAAACCACAAACAAATATTAGTCTTGGTGAAACGAAAATAAAGATATTTCCACAAATGTCCCTTTGTAAATTACAAATATATTGTTGTAATACAAACGTTTTATGAAACAGAATAAATCGATTTTTCAACAAATTTTGTCAAAATTCGCTTGTAAATACAAATTTGTAAGTTGGTGAAATAGGTCCCAGTCTGTGTTTTTTTGAGCCGTCTTCATCGCCTTTTTTATCTACAACCCATACAGGAGAGTTGTATGCGCTTCTGCTAGGTTGTATAATATTGTTTTCGAGAAGATTTTCTACTTCCTTATTCACAAAGCTCGCTACAGATTGTGGATTAGCGTAACCCTTTGTCCATATGGCGGAGTCATTTGTAGTATCTATGCTACATTTTATGCTCGTATTTGTAGTGTAAGCTGACCTTAATACTAAGTTGTTATATCGTATTGAATTTAAGTATAATAAATCATATCGTAAGTCAAGACAATTGTCAAGTCACTTCTACTTCCTGTACTAAGCAGAGTGAAGTAAATAAAGAACAAGCTAAAAGATAAAACGTGTTTGAGTTTTCATAATCAAAAGGGCAAAAATTTTGGGTTTTCCGTAAACACTCCCTGATATTTCTTAAAATTTCTTTGAGCTTTCTTTTAATATCATTGCTTTCTAAATTAATCTCTAAGTTATTAACCAATTGATCATTGAATATTAAGGGTATTATGCCCTGACCATATTCTAATGTCGAATCCCTTATATTTATATTGCCCTTTACTTTGCGCAACAGTTTTATCCCATTATCGCATCACAATCATTTAGCTTATCTAATTTAAAAAACTTCTTTGACTCCTAAAATATTTCTTGAAATTTCTTAATAATAGTGGTTCCATGAACACTTTTTACTTGAGAAGGTATATCTAATATTTTATTAGGAAACATTCCAGGTTTGACGTAAGTATGCGTGGCACCTGTATCTATTAGAATGTTGAATATTCTACCTGACTTACTATCCGTTCTTTTTATGCAAGATAAGTCGTGCCTTAATCTAAAAAATTATAGCTTTCACTTAGATTATTCTAGCAAGGGACTTTGACCACAGGTATTTGACCACTGTTCTGTCGTTCTCTCTTGAATGGATTATTATTATCTCGTACCGTGTTATTAAAAGGGTTATTATTGTTTCTAAAATTGTTATTAGAATTTTGCCATTGTGGCCTGTTTGGTTGAATTTGCCGTTGAGGCACAAAATTTCCACTAGTCGTGACCATCCTTGTTGGATAGCGGTGGTTATAGTTAAAATGTTGGGACACATAGTGTGGTCTAAAGTTTAGTTGTTGGGGTATCTGTCTAGGAACGACTTTTCTAGGGTTTGGCCTAATTCTATTTTCATTTGTTTCTATTTCCTGTGCCCTAGCAAGCGCGTTGGGAAGATCTCCGGGGTTAAGTCGTCGCTAAGTCCAAAATTTAAAAATGAGTTTTTTTTATGTCATAAGGAAACTTGTTGTGTTCCAAGCATTTTCTACATATTCTGAATATTCCAACTTGCAGTAAATCCTTCAGAATTTAAATAATAGAATATAATCATAATGTCGAAAGTCAGCATTTTACGCACTAAGGTTCTTTTTTAAAAATTTGGAAAATGTGACTTAGACTAGTTCTGCATTGTAGCGACGAAGTGAGAATACGATATTACTGGTTGGTTTTAGCCCAGTAAGGAAGATTCTTAGAGCATTTTGTCTCGCTCTATCCGTTAAACATTCTGTTTCAGCGGTTCTAGGAACGTAAGTCATTATGGATTGTTAAAGTCATAACCTTAGTAATCTCATCGTAATATTCTTGTAGTGTTTTCTTGTCCTGTCGCCTACCACTTAGTTCTGTCTCTAACATGTGAACAGGTCTTTTGTCGATGTAGGTCAAATCTAGTCGTCCTATTATCGAGTCAATATTTAAAGGTGTCCCGTGACTTGTTAATATGTCATTAAGCTTTGCCTATAATTTTATTTCTAATTAGGTATATTCGCTACTGAATAGTATCTAGCGCCACCCTTACAACATTCATTTAGCGACTTCTAGCCCTTCCCCACCTACTATTATACTATCTATAGTTGTATCTTTGTAAGGCTCAATATTATCTTGGGGACACATTGAAGACAATCGTCTCGTTATCAGATCTATCTCCCTTTTCAATCCATATATAACCACTTTACAATCAATTTAAAATGTTTTCTTAAATAAACTAAAGAATATAAAATATAAAGTAAATAATTTGTTCTTACTGTCCAAGTTTTCGGGTTCTGTTGACCCTACTTCTTTTGATCTTGTGGAATCGCCTTGTATTCCGGTTGCCTGCAGGTGTTTTAAATCTAGATGTCTTCTTTGTTTAGTGCCATGTTGGAGTTTATTTATTAAACCCTTTCCCACGTTGGTTACAGAGGTATCTTTCAACGTGTAAACTTTTTCACTTTTGGGATCTAGAAGCGGAAGAATTTATGTTCTTCTTGGATGCTTCTTATGATAAACAGTTTTTATTTATATTATTTTGTTCAACCGACGTTGTTACGCACTTTCAACGATTCAGTTGTTTTTTTTTTAACTGGTTGCAAATAATTTCAAATATGAAATTTCGTTGCAATTTTAATACACAGTTATTAACTTTAAATATAACTTTGTCACTTTATCACTGTCCCTACTCGGGCGCCAATTAATTTTATTACTTAGAAAATAGATTTAATAAAAAGATTTATTCAATATTTTAATCCTAACTAATAATAAAGAACTTTTGTTTCGTTCGCGGTCGATGGTAGACTGACTTTGCGTCGTTCCCATTATCTTCTTGGTTATGGTCCTCTGTTGAGTCTGGCTAACGTGGGATCTTCTTTTAGACTTTCTTGCAATGTCAGCGATAACTATATTGTTTTTCGTTGTGTGGTCTTCTTGTGATGCAGGATGATTTGTTTACCAAAATGCAAGCTGTGCACTTTGGTGTCTTAATTAAATTTTGGTCACTTGTGGTGTTCATACAGATGTGTTAACTTACTATACTACTGAAATACATCAGCCAAGTAGAAGACTTAAGCTAAGTACAGACGATTGTCAGATCTTACAATATTGTCAGATCTGTCAGTGAAAAAACTGTTCCAAATGTCTTACAATCGTCTGAACACACAATTTTGTCTGACAATATCGTCAGACCACTGATCTCTATAATATACTGGATAGTGTATTCATACAAAAAACTTGATTCCTTTTGAAGAATTTTATAACAGTGGCAAGGTACATTTACTTTTTTTAACTGTTCTAAAGTATAACAGTATAACAAAACATAAACAACAACCCAATGTATCTGAAAATTTTAGGATGCGTGGATAGCCTATCTTATAGTTTACCGAACGCAAGGAATGACAAATTTAACTCATAACCTCAAAATTTATTTGTGTATTGTGATTTGTGTTGCAATGCAACTTTTCAGCAAGTCCGCGAAAATTTTATAAATAATCATAAAATACCTGCATAATTTTTTTTTGGTCAAAGTTAAGTGTATACGTAACAAAAAGAAAAACAAATAAATTTAAGAATCTAGATATTCGATTTCAAGAGCTAGTGCTACCGGAACACGTTGCTCCGTCCTCGTCGTATCGGCTACCGCACAGTGTTTATGTGCGTTAAGTTTACTCATACGGGCTCTTAACTCCTTCCTTACTAGCTCCCTAGGATCCGGCAGACGCGCTACTTCCCCGCGTGAATTCATTAACCTCACCTAGGCTTCAAGAAATTTTGATAAAAATCAATCCGACCAGCCACACGCCTGAGTGATTCAGACGACAAAAATGCAATACAGAATTTTAACAATTACATCTTGCACCACAATCCGATCAAAGTGGAAGCGGAAAAGAGCCGTCGTGCCGGCAACTAATGTCTTTGTTGGCAATGTGATGAACAAGACCCGAGCACCGGAGGTGCGAGAACGATTTGAGAAATATGGTACGGTGGTGGAGTGTGACTTTGTGTATTTGTTAACTTGTGTATGGGTTTGTGCATTTGGACAGTGTGGGACACATCCAAGATTTAATTAAATTAAATAATCCAAACGAAGCAAGTAATTTGGAAATGTCATCGTTGTATATCTACAATTTTAAAGAAATTTATATTACTTTAAAGAAATTGTTACATATACCACGTTGTCGTTTCAAAACTACTAACTTTATAAAGATGGTTGAAATGGTTCTAAGTTTCATTTGAAGTCCTCTAAGTGATTATGAAAACCATTTTCAAATCGAACAAAGATTCCAAAAAATTTCCATGTAAGTAATTTCGGCATTTGCTTTAAAACTGAAAAATGACGGAAAATACTTTTGTATGGAAATTTTTTGGAATCTTTGTTCGATTTGTGTTCCAGGGATAGTGGATGATTCTGAAACACCATTCATTAAGATAGATGAAGGTTTCTTCTACCTAAGCGTCGAACTTGTCGAGTTGTAGAAGCTGAGTAAGGTCAAAGATTCTCGAGATAATCTCTCTAGATGAGTCCTGAAACCAAAGGGCGCTTCACAACCTCCCTCTCCCTTCATCATCCTTCCACGTAAGTACGGCGACCATGCTTGGTGGCGTTCCCTACCTCCCCTCCTACAACGGCACGGTGATAACACTGTCCGACGTAACCCCTCCCTTGGCTGTACGGCGAAAAAGCTGTCAGACGTCCCCTCCTCTCGGCAGTACGGCGAAAAAGCTGTCTGGCGTACCCTCCTCCTAGCCTCGTAGGTACGGCGATGAAGCTGTCCGACGATCCTAACCCCTCCGTTACGCAGTACGGCGATGACGCTGTCTGGCATTCCATACCCCCTTCATTTCCCTCCCTCTACCCTCCTACTCCCTTTGGGCTGGATTCAAGGTGTTATACGACCCGTGCCGATGATCAGCCAGACTGAGGGCCAAATAAAACAATAGCTCAGTCGTTAACGGAGTATCCGGATACCAGGCGACCTCCGGATTAACTAGCCTTACCTGCATATACGGATGTCTGCGCAGGCGGACCAACCCTTCCCCGATACTCGTGGGACCTTATATGAATTCATTTAATGGTGTTGGTGGTAAGTCCGAGTCTTCTTCAAGATCGGCCAGTAGTGCGACTGCTAAGTCACCTGCTGTTATTCCTGTCTTGCGCATTGGTGACGTGACTGTGAAAACTCATAGTCGCGCTGCCAATGGCAAGAACAGTGAAAAGGTAAATATACCTACTTTCAGTGGAAGGAGGATCGTGAGTAATGGCCCTTCTTCCACTAACCAGAGTACACCTCTGAAAAAAACCCCCAGTGGGAGTGGGCTCACACCATCGGGGGCAATCTACAAAAATATCCGGAATGCTAAGAGGATTCTAAAGGCATATGGTGATAAGCCATATGTCGGAGGAGACTCGAAGCAGGATGGTAGGATTAAGTGAGCTAAGGAACAAAGATCTGTTGAGGGCATCGTTTCGGTCCCCAAGCGTCCCAAAGTGCACAACAGTAGCACTCCCCTTAATCCCCATACCGGAGACAAGTCCTTCAGGGACATACTGAAAGACAAGACAATAGTTGCGGTTATCGACAGGAGCGATGTGGATGGCACGATCTCTTCAGATCATTGGCAGGTGGTAAGATTGAAGCTCTCGGCTAGATTCTTACGTATAATGAGGGAAAACTCGGACCACCTCCAATCACAAGCGATGGCAGCTGGCATCAAGGCCATGTCAAGCTCATCGCTTGTGATGATCAGAAGTCGTGCGATCTATTTAAGCTGGCTGTTAGTAGGCTAGGGGAGGTCTGGCCAGGTGCAAAGCTGGAGGTAATCGCTAGGGAGGACATCCCATGCAGAGCAAGAGCGCGCACCTGGATTCCGGCCGAACCCTCCTACTTCGATGAAATAATCGAGATAATCCGGCTATCAAACCCAGTCTTACCTACTCACGACTGGAAAGTCGCGAAACTGGAGGAGCAGAGGGGTCTTTATAGAGGTGCAATTATTGTAATCAATAAGTACTCCCTTGCTCCTCTAGCGCAGACCAAAGGAGTGATTAGGTTCGGGTTTGAAACCATGACCTTGAGGGTATATAAAAAGATGAGTGCGACGCAGCATGCACGCCTCCACACCCTGAAGAGGATGAAGTTGCGGTCCAGGACCCTGGTGCATCGATCGTCCTTCCATCTTTGGACGACGATGCTTCCGGGACATCCTTGGCCACAACGGAGTCTCTTTTTGATTTTATTCTAAATACTAACCTTATTGTAAGTAACGTAGGCAATGAACCTTCATTCGTTACTAAAAACCGACAAGAAGTATTAGACATAACTCTTGTCTCCGACAACATCCATCAAATGATTATTAATTGGAAGGTATCTAAAGAACACTCGTTCTCAGATCATAGATACATCCAATTCAGTTTAAATTATGAACCTCCCTGCCAGTCAGTTTTTCGAAATCTTCGGAAAACCGACTGGCTCAAATTCAAAGAAACACTAAAAAGTTAAATTAAACCTGAGCTTTTGAATGTTCCGTCTAACATTAACGATCTTGACAACAAAGTCAACAATCTAACATCAGCCCTCAATAAATGATTGGCCATCTACTGTCCTCCTTCTCAAATAAGGGGTAAAAGGAAGCCACACTGGTGGATTTCTGGGTTAAGGGTAGGTGTCCCTGACCAGCCAAATCAAAACTCATGTAAATGAATTTGGATGTGTTAGTAAGTTCTCTCTTCACCAAATTCGGCATTTGAAATTTAATTTTACTCTTGGGCTCTTTTTTTATCGCAGACGAGGCCGCAGGTAGAATCACGCATGCACAAGAAAGAAAAAACACAAGTAGCAAGCGCAGAAAAGACAAAGTAAAATATGTACCTATACAGAAACAAAAGCAAAAAATTCTGCCGTGAGGCGTGAAGGGGAATGTATGAATATACCAGACACAACATGCTTTTTTTTTCTTTCGAATATCGTGTTAATATTTTGAAGAAAAAAAATAATGATGGAATTGTTGGATTGTTGGATGGTGGTGAAGGCAGCGCAGCGAGGTGCGCGGTGGCGGCGGTGGTGGTGTAATTTTTTTGTTTACAAAATATAAAAGAATAAACTTAGGAGGAATACCTACCTAGGGCAACTTTTTTCTTAGGGATGGCCGATGATGATGTTCCTACATACATTCATGAGAGGTAGGAACCAATTTTTTTTGATTGCAAATGCGATTTCTGGAGTGATCGCATTTTAAAGTGACGCATCAAAAAATAGGTACCAAACTAATTAGGTACATACTACATACATACCTATATTTACCAAACATCATTTATTATCAAATGGAGGCAGAATGCTACGTAATTATTTTTATATTTTGTTCTTGATACGCATTTTACGTGGATATTTTATTGTAAAAGAATTAAAAAAATATCAAAGTTGCAGATAGGTACGTAGGGTTCATAGGTATTTTCTGCTTGATTGGTGAGTGTTTTGATTGAATGTCTAGGAATGGATAGTTGGGTGTGCTGCCTATATATCCCATAGATTTATGGTAGATATGAAACTACCTATACAAATCTGATCCGTCAGTACCTATAGCTAGCAGAGCCCGTGGGAAGATGTTAGCCAATAGGGTTCCCAACTTTAATCGCAAAAAAACGAGGATGTAATTTTTCAAAACAAATAAAAGAAATATTATTCGGAAACTTTACAAAAGATTATGTTACAGCTATAGTTAATTAAGTTGCAAAAAAAACAGCAACAAATTAATTTTTGAGTCGAATTTTAAATCAAAATTCAAATTTCAAGATACCTAACTGGAAATAGACGGCAGAAACTTTTTATAATAAACAATTCAGCAAAATATTAGTTTGAGAGTACCTTAATGAATGAAGTCAAATCATCGTCTCGTGTGTGTCTTTCGCATAAGGCAATACGAAAAAGCTACAAGTGCTCTTCGCAGTTTCAAAATATTAAAAAAAAACTTTATCTTTGCTCTTCAAAACTTGATAAATCAAATATTTAATGTTGTTTGGGATTCAAATCAATATTTTTATTTGTTTGTAACTTAATGAATTAAATTAACTATTTGAATTATAATTGAATTAATAACGTAAATTAATTTTCATTACAATTTCATATTTGCCAAACATTATTACATTACCTTATATTTGCTTTGTAGTGCTTCTTATTGTCTCTGGATTTAACATAATCCCTTCCTAATTTGTTTGCTTTAAAATGACTTATTATGTGCTAGTCTCGCTAATCTCTATAACGGGCTTGCTTTCTGCAATGCACCATAATCTTAATTACAGATAGCTATATAAAGTAAATACCTTTTTTTTATACTTGCTTATATAATACATAATTGACTATGCATTTTACATTGTAAATCTAAAACTAAAATTGTTCTTTCCTTTTTACATTGGACCTTCAAGCTGATCACATCACATCATTGGTTACAAGTTATTATACATACAATAAATTGCATATATTTTGGTGGAACATATTTTTTTTCCTTTGGATCACTCGACTTTTGATTTCATTTTGATATTATAATTAATTTTCGATAAATTAATAATAATTTGATAGAATCATCGATTTGATTTGCTGCTTTCGTGCGTTGGCC
This sequence comes from Epistrophe grossulariae, assembly GCA_929447395.1. Lineage (NCBI taxonomy): Eukaryota > Metazoa > Arthropoda > Insecta > Diptera > Syrphidae > Epistrophe > Epistrophe grossulariae. The sequence continues at coordinate 77,517,790 of OV839566.1, forward strand.
TTTTTTTATCTTATTCAAATGTTTTTATCAGTATGCATATATAAATAAGTAGACAAAATAAGAAATGTTATTAAATTATTATACCTATAAACTTTATTTTCTGTTTGATATGTATAGGTACATAATATAAATTTGGGGAGTTCTCTCCATCCGATTGTCTTTTCAAGGAAAAAAGAAGCTAAGAATCTGAATTCATTTCATTTTTATGTTGATCGAAAGTTACGAAATTAAATTTAAATCTACAGTTTATGCAAAACGTTATAAAGATCACGTGACAAATTTAGCTGCCTAGCGTACAAAACAGGATTCAAAACAAAACGAATTTAAATTAGGTTAGATACCTATTACCTACCTACAGAAACTCAAACTGAAACGAAAACAAATAGACATTCTCCTCTTTTTAACGGAAATTTAATGGTCATTTTATCCCTCCCATCACCATACCACGCGAGAGAAGAAAAAACTCGTCCTATGTAAAATAAAAACACATGATTGCGTATTTGCCATATTCTTTCAACACACTTTGACCTATCTCCCACTCTAACCCTTCTTCTAATAATGTCATGTCACCACGAAAGCAAAAGTGATCGATTTTCTCCTATTTACTAATGTACCTAACCTACCCATATTAGTTGTATATTATGGCGCCACTTGACACATTCCTTGCTTGGTGCAGTATCTACTTGCATAACATGCATCTAATGTATTTTTTAAATACATCCATTACCTAGGTGCGCAAAATTGAAACAAAACTATCCTTCAGCACGATAGTAAATATTTAAATGACGACCTTGCATCATTTCTTATCAGAAAAAAAATCTAACGCTCAATGACCAAAAAATCTCGTATATATTTACACACGTAATATGATGGCATTTGTTTGAAGCAAACTTCTTTGTGTGCGTGATAAAATTTTTTTTTTTTTTGAAAACGCAAAATAGACAACTTTTATAATGTTATGTTCGGGCTTTTTTGGTTAATTTATTGAATTATGCAATTAAAAACAAATACATAAATTTTTTCCCGACGTTTCGCTGGATTTTCTCAGCATCTTCAGGGGCGTTTATTTATCTATACATACATCTATTAAAATTAAAAAAACAGTGTTCAAAAACACTATTTTGTTCTTTAAATTTAATAAAAAAAATACAAAAAAAAAATAAAAAAAATATGTGCAAATTGTATTGGCTGTCATTCCCTCAGAACGGCATGGCAAATAGTGTCATAATGAACTGGATTTTTAAAAATGCTACAAGAAAAAAAAATTTTTTAAAACCGAGTTTATGTTCAGGATATATTATTCTTTGATTAAAAAAATATTGACGAAAATTAAAAAATATAAGTATCAATTTCCCAAGGAAACGCACAAAATATTATAAAAAAATAAATATCTTTTGTGTTTTTGTCTCTAAAAAGTTACTGTGAAAGCTTTAAAAAAAAAATAAAAAAAATAAAAGTAACCTCACATTTCTATTGGCTTTGTAAAAAAGTTCATTTGACCTCGTTGCCTTTCATACTTTAGAAGTTTTATCAAGTAGTTGATTTGTACCACTTTGTAAATTTCCTCAATATTTCATAGTTTGGTCCATTTTTTTTTGGGAACAAATAAATTAATTTAAAAAAAACGAAAAACGGTGTTCAGTATTAAATCTATTGTCTCTAGAAGAAAAATATAAAAAAAAATAAAAACACAATATTTAACGAATTTCCCATTCATATGCGTAAGCATCGTACTAGATTTTATGATTTTTTCACTTGCCTGGTGATTTTGAGTCACAAATAATTTTTTATTTTTTTTTCAATCTACAAAAATAATTCACCTTACATATTTTTTATCGATAACCATTTCTTTCATTAAAAAATATGGAAAACTCTGAAAGTTATACAGTTTAGCGCAAAACCCCAACCTATTTTTTCAAGGGACACATACCCTTAAATCTGTTCAGGAAAGGTTGTAGAAAACTTTTCAATCGAGCTAAAAACACTAGAGAAGAGTCAGACTGGGATTCCTATAAGGTATCCCTAAAGAAATACAAAAAAGAACTGAGGAAGACCAAACGATATTCTTGGAGGAACTTCTGAGGTAGCATAGAAGAAACCTCCGAAGCATCAAGACTACGGAAAATCATCTCAAAAAATCCAGTTATACCAAGCGGCTTGAAATATGCCGACGGATCCTGGACAAATTCTTACGAAGATTCGCTCAACTTGCTACTGGATACTCATTTTCCAGGAAGCTCACTAATAGTTAATAGTATTGACCCAAAAAGGTCAAATAGCAATTTAACTTATCCAAAAGGTCTGATCACAATTGACAAACTACAATGGGCACTCAACAGCTTCAAACCGTACAAGGTGGCGTCCTTTCCCCTCTCCTCGGGAACTTGGTAGTAAATGAGCTACTAATGTGCCTAGAACCGGAGAGCTACAGAGTTATAGCCTATGCGGACGATGTTGCCATATCAGTATCTGGAAAGCATCCTAACACCCTGAAAGAACTCCTACAAAACGCTCTAAACATGCTAACGCATTGGGCAGATCGGTTTGGGCTCGGTGTAAACCCTCACAAAACTGATCTTGTCCTCTTCTCCAGGAAATATAAATTTCCGCACGTAGACCCCCCTTCTATCAAAGGTATACCACTAACATTCACAGAAGAAGCAAAATATCTGGGTCTTATTTTGGATAAGAAGTTAAGCTGGAAACCTAATATACAAGAAAGAGTAAAAAAAAGCCACGGTGGCTGTTCAAACATAAACATGGAGTACTTATCTTCAGATAACCCAATGTGTGTGGTAAATAAATATAACACAGATCATCGTGAACATGCACTGACGGTTATCTACAGATAAATAAACCATTCAATAAAACATAGATAAGTAAGAAGAATATAGAGATAAGGAATATGTAAATAATACACATGTAAAAATAGTATTTAAGGAAGATATGTTGTTTAATAAAATCAGTATTATTTGGAATTTACATCTCCGAGTATTATTCAAACAGTGGCAAAAAAGCCATTGGGAATAAATGTGGTCTTCAACCCCGCATTACTCACTGGCTATACACTTCGGTAATAAGACCGATTCTAACATATGGGGTAGCAGTATGGTGGACCGCTCTAGATAAAACTACAAACTGTGATAAACTTAGTAAGGTTCAGCGTACTGCCTGCATGTGCACAAGCAGAGCACTTCGCTCTACACCCTCTGCTGCGCTAGACATTCTTTTTCATCTGATTCCCCTCGATATTTTTAGCAAACAAACGGCCGCAAGTACAGCTATTCGTCTTAAAGCCTCCTCACAGTGGATCAACAATGAAATTGGTCACTCTTCAATTCTGAATTCATTCAGATCTTTTTAAGTAACATTGACTACACTATACCCCAAACAGTTTTCAACAAAAACTTTCAAGTTACCACCCCACCTAGAACAGATTGAACAGATTGGGAGGATGAGGCCTTCTTAGAAGATGAATCCATTCATTTTTATACTGATGGATCGAAAACAGTCGATGGGGTTGGTGGAGGCGTGTACTCAGAAAGACTCAATTTAGGTCTCTCATTCCGTCTTCCAAATCATTGTAGCGTGTTCCAGGCGGAACTTATGGCGATTAAAGAAGCTTTATCTTGGCGTAAAGAAAACGTGATATCAACAACGGATATCCGCATCTTCTCAGATAGCCAAGCCGAGATCAAATCGCTGGACTCTGTTTCTACAAACTCTATAACGGCCAAAAACTGTCGATCATCTCTCGTTGAGATGGCGAAACAGTTCAATATTCACCTTTGCTGGGTGCCGGGCCATAGAGACATTCCAGGAAATTGTAAAGCTGATGATCTAGCCAAAAGTGGAACATCATTACCACTCTTGACTGATAAGGAAAGTATTGGTATACCAATAGCTACATGTAAATTTATGCTAAATCTAGATGATATAAAGAAAACAAACCAGAGGTGGCACAACCTCAACACCTGTTTGGCGACAAAACAAATCTGGCCAAAGCTGGATCTAAAGCGCTCCAAACATTTGATATCTTTAAGCAGATTACAAATTAGCTCCGTTATAGGTGTCATTACCGGACACTGTTTAATAGGTAGACATGCCAGGTGACTAGGCGTCTACTCAAATAATTTCTGCAGAAGCTGCATGGATGAAGAGGAGGAGGAAACAATTCCTCACTTTCTATGTACTTGTCCTGCTCTATCACAGAGACGTAGACTTGGGAGAGTTCTACTACGATGATCCGAGTGATCTAGCAAATATTGCTGTAAGTAATCTCACACGCTTCATAAGAAGCTCAAACTGGTTTAATGAGTAGGGAAAAGCTTTCCCAGATCCATGTGGTATCACAATGGGCCATCAATTGGCCTAAGTGTGTCGGTCACTTCGCCTCCAACCACTTCTACCTAACCTAACCTAAGGATGGTTGAAGTGGTTCTAAGTTTCATTTGAAGTCCTCTAAGTGATTATGAAAACCATTTTCAAATCGAACAAAGATTCCAAAAAATTTCCATATAAGTAATTTCGGCATTTGCTTTAAAACTGAAAAATGACGGAAATTACTTTTATATGGAAATTTTTTGGAATCTTGGTTCAATTTGAAAATAGTTTTCAGAAGCTCTTAAGGGACTTCAAATTAAACTTAGAACCATTTCAACCATCCTTATAAAGCAAGTAGTTTGGAAATGAAATCGTAGTATATCTATCAATTTCAGGAAATTTCTATTACTTTTAAGAAATTTCTTGAAATTGGTAGAAATACCACGCTGTCGTTTCAAAACTATTTGGTTTATAAGGATGGTTGGAATGGTTCTAAGTTTCATTTTAAGTCCCCTAAGTGATTCTGAAAACCATTTTCAAATCGAACAAAGATTTTAAAAAATTTCCATATAAAAATAATTTCTGAAAAATTTAATTAATCTCCTTTTTAACCACGATTTCAAAAAGACACTTTTTTAACTTTAAATCATTTAAGAGCAACTTATATGAAATCTTTGTTTTTGTATTGCCTATAATACACTTTCTGTATTTAGGAACTCAACAAATGCAGCTAATGTGTCGACTATGGATGTCCTATGCTCTCTTGCTGAAAATGCTCGAAGTCAATTGTTATTCCAGGGATAGTGGATGATTCTGAAACACGATTCATTAAGATAGATGAAGGTTATCATCCGTGCGTAGCAGCAGTCTTGTATGCCCAGTAGAATTGTATTTGGATAATACAATAATTATGTATGTGGAAGTGCTGTTGGTATTAACATAAAAGGTGCACTGACCGTTAGTCAGATACACTTTCAAACGTTTTTGACTTTTCTTCATGATGGGAAAAATCAAGAAATTTGAAAAAGGTTTTGGAGTGTGTCTGGCCAATGGTAAATCGTACAACAATCGTTGATATCTTTTTGAAATCAGCAATTAATGCTTTAGAAACGATTATCAAAATTTGTTAAAAAAGAATCACCATTAAAAAAAAATTTGCTTTTGGGACTCGCATATTGGAACTTGTATCCGTATTTTAAGAGTGCTTCTTCTCATAACAACTTTTGAGTAAAAGATTTGAATGTTTCTTTTAACAGCATTAATTGCTGATTCCAAAAAAGTATCATTCATCTCTGTACGATTTACCATTCGCCAGATACACTCCAAAACCTTTTTCAATTTTCATAATTTTTGCCATCATGAAGAAAATGCAAAAACATTTTGGAGTGTATCTGACCAAAGGTAAGTCGTACAGCGATGGTTGATACCTTTTTGAAATCAGCAATTCTTTAAAAACGAGTATCAAAATTTATTAAAAAAGAATCACCTTTTTGAAATGACATCCTTGGCCAGAAAACAAATATGATCTTCGTTAATTGTTTTGGATAGCACCTTTCCCTGTAATTCATTCATATTCATGTGACTGGCGAAATGTCAAAAAGAGTCCCGTTTAGCAAACTTAGTTTTTAAGGCAATTTGCTGTGCATTTTTTTACAAATTCAATGAGTTGGTTAAAGAGAGATAAAAAAAATAGCTGACAATCAAATTGGGTAGAAATCTAACAACCGTGTGAACGGACAATTTGTCATTGTAAGAAATATGTCAATTGTCAGTTTATTGTTAGCTATCGTCCGACCATTGACAGTTCTGACAATATTGTAAGATCTGACAATCGTCTGTATTTAGCTTTAGTACTATTTTAATGGACATTGTTGAATTATTGATTCCAAATAGCTTTTAACGGCCTTTAAGTTCTACAAAAATTGGCTTTTCATCCCGGCGATCTCACTTACACTCATCAGTTGACTAGTGAGGGCCTTTGTCAATACGCAATTTTTGCTAAGTTCAGTTCATCTTACATAGATTTCGTGACGAATACCTAGTATGAACTGTATAGCTTGAACCAAATCACTTGGCCATTTTACTGCGCAGCTCTCTTTTAATTTCTCTGCAGATACACAAAAAAAATACGAAAATCACTGAAAATCACTGAGTTTTGCTTATAGCTTCGCTCACTTTACTCATTAAATATCTTGCGCACCATTTTTGTTCTCTTAAATTCTCTCTCTGCGCAACCGACCGTTGGCCAAGTGATTTGGTTCAAGCTATATTTAATAAGACTAGAATTCCTAATCATTAAATTGGAAGTTTTTGTTATTAGTTTTAGCCCAGGGCCTCTTCTACCCGAGCGTCGGACTTGTCGAGTTGTAGAAGCTGAGTAAGATCAAAGATTCTCGAGATTTAATCTCCAGATAAGTCCTGAAACCAAAGGTCGCTCCTCTATCGACACAATCTACCCTCCCTTTATTTCCTAACCCTCGGCGGCACGCGATGCAGCTGTTCGTCGATACCACTTCTCCCCCATACCCCTTCTTGTTGCCACGGCGATGACGCTGTTCAACATTCCCTCACCCTGTGTAGTAACACTAACCTCAACCCTCCTCCCCTCTCCCAACTCCAATTGGGCAGGATCAGTGGTGTTAAACGACCCGTGCCGATGATCAGCCAGGCTGGGGGCCTAATTTTAAAAATAGCTCAGTCGTTAACGGAATATCCGGATACCTGGCGACCTCCGGATTAACTAGCCTTATCTGTATATGCGAATCTCTGTACAGATTGACCTCTTTTATTCGCTACTCGTGGGAACAATAATGAACGAAAACAAACGGACAAAACAGACTAAACAGACAGACTTAACAAAGACCGGTTCATCTTCCAAACCTGGTGGCAGCACGGCGTCAACGCTGTTTGCCGCTTCTCCTGTGTTGTGTATCAGTAGGATGGGTGTTGCTAATCATGGCCCCCTGGCTGATGCAGTACGCAGTGAGGGAAGTACAATGGTTGAAATACCTAATTTCAGTAGTGGTAGGGTTGTGCATCATGATCCTTCCACTATAAATGAGCTTAAAACTCTCCAAGCCGTGGTGGAGATTGATCTGCCTAATTGTAGTCAAAATGCTGCAGTTAGGCCAGATTAACCTTCAACACTCCATCAAGGCTTCGGCCTCACTTCTGCTCCGTCTAACCAGACTTGCAGTTGATATTGTCCTTATCCAAGAGCCGTGGATTGTAAAATCCATGGTGAAGGGACTAAGGACTCCTGGATACTACACACTTTATGTGACGGATAAAGGTGAACCTAGATCCTGAATATTAGTGTAAAGTAGAATTAATGTATACTTACTCCCTAAATTCAGCGATAAAGATATCACCGCTGCCAAACTTGATTCGTCCAAAAGATCGTACTGGCTGGTATCGGCGTATCTAGGCCACGACCAACTTGGCCCTCTCCCTGGTAGTACTCTGGAGAGAATCATTGCTGAAGCAGAACGGCAGAAGGTCAGCCTCATAATTGGGTGTTATTCTAACTCCCATCATACAGTATGGGGCAGTACTGATATCAACGATAGAGGCGAATCTCTTTTTGATTTCATTTTAAGTACTAACCTCATAGTAAGTAACATAGGAAATGAACCTACATTCGTTGCCAGAAATCGACAGGAAGTTCTTGATATAACTCTTGTCTCCGACACCATTCATCATATGATTAAAGATTTGAAAGTATCTGAGGAACATTCTTTCTCTGATCACCGATACATACAATTTAGTCTATATGTTGAATCCCCTAGCCATTTTCTTTTCGAAATTATAGGAAAACTGACTGGCCCAAATATAGGATGGCGCTGGAAAGTTTAGTTAAACCTAATCTTTTAAGCCCTCCCTCTAATACAAATGATCTTGAAAACAAAGTCAAAGATCTCACCCTAGTCCTTAACAATTCAATGTCAATCGCTTGCGCTCTTACTCACGTAAGGGGTAAAAAGAAACCGCATTGGTGGAACTCAGGGCTCGAGCCGTTTAGAAAAGTTGTAGGAAACTATTCAATCCAGCAAAAAGCACAAGATTAGCATCAGACTGGGACTCGTATAAGGAATCCCTACAAATGTATAAGAAAGAATTGAGGAAATGTAAAAGATCTTCTTGGAGGACCTTCTGTACTAAAATAGAAGAAACCTCCGAAGCATCAAGACTACGAAAAATCCTCTCAACTAATCCAGTGATGCCCAGTGACGGCACATGGACCCACACAGGCGAAGAATCCCTCTAGACACACATTTTCCAGGTAGCTCCCAAACTGTTAACAATAGCGACCACGTTAGGTCCAGAAATATATTAACTTATCCACACGGTCTGATTACAACGGACAAGCTAAAATGGGCCATTAATAGCTTTGCACCTTACAAGTCAGCTGGGCCAGACGGTATAATACCAGCCGAACTTCAGATGACTTCTGACATCATTGTGCCAATCATGGAGGTACTTTTTATCGGTTGTTTGAAGATGGCTCACATTCCCTTGTTATGGAGAGAAGTAAGAGTTGTTTTTATCCCCAAAGCCGGCAAATGTTCCCATGTAAATCCGAAAGATCTCAGACCTATTAGCCTATCATCATTCCTTCTTAAAACTTTTGAACGACTGATTGATATCCACTTAAGAACAAGCATTGACTCAAGACTCTTGTCTTCAGCTCAACATGCTTACTGCAAAGGATACGGCTCTGCACTCCCTGGTGCGATGGTGCGAACCATCGAGCACTCCCTCCACCATAAAGAGTACACTATGGTCGCATTCCTAGATATTGAAGGCGCCTTTAACAACGTCGACACATCTGCAATCGAATCTGCGCTGTCATTTCTGAAAGTAGATGGTTCGCTTGGTGAATTGATTAATCAAATGCTGACCAGCAGAGTTATCAATTCAAAACTGGGCGGCTTTTCTGCCAGAAGATTTGTCAGTAGAGGTACGCCGCAAGGCGGTGTCCTATCTCCCCTTCTCTGGAATTTGGTCGTTAATGAACTCCTGATATGCCTTGAGGAGGAGAGGTACAGTGTGATTGCTTATGCGGATGACGTTGCTATTGCCGTATCAGGAAAACATCCCAATACCTTGAGTGAACTCTTACAAAACGCGCTAAATAAGCTAACAAACTGGGCAGATCGCTGTGGACTGGGTGTCAACCCTCACAAAACTGATCTTGTCCTCTTTTCTAGGAAATACAAAATTCCCCATATAGACCCTCCTACTATCAAAGGTGTACCTTTAACTTTCTCGAATGAAGCAAAATATTTGGTCTTATTCTTGGCAAGAAGTTAAGCTGAAAACCTAATATAAACGAAAGAGTTAAAAAAGCCACTGTGGCACTCTTCTCGTGTAAAAAGGCCATCGGCAATAAATGGGGTCTCCAACCCCGCATTGCTCACTGGCTATATACCTCGGTGGTAAGACCGATCCTAACATACGGTGTGTCAGTACGGTGGACCGCTCTAGACAAAACAACAAATGTTGGCAAACTAAGCAAGGTCCAACTTTCAGCTTGCCGATGCATGGGTGGAGTACTCCATACGACCCCTGCCGCTGCATTGGATATTCTGTTCCATCTCACACCTCTCGATATATTTTGCAAACAAACGGCGGCAAGCACAGCTATACGTCTTAAAGCCTCCTCACAATGGTCCAACAATGATATTGGCCACTCGATCATTCTGAACTCATTCAGATCACTCCCAAGTATCACAGATTACACCACCCCACAGCTACAGTTCTATAAAAACTTTCAGGTTACCATTCCTTCCAGATCTCTCTGGGAGGACCTGGCTTTCCTGGAAGATGAATCGATCCACTTATATACTGACGGTTCTAAAACTGAGGACGGGGTTGGTGGAGGTGTATACTCAGATAGGCTGAAACTAAGTCTCTCCTTCCGTCTTCCCAATCACTGTAGCGTGTTCCAGGCGGAAGTTTTGGCGATAAAAGAAGTCCTGTCTTGGCTCAAAGAAAACGTGATATTAACCACAGATATCCGTATTTTCTCGGATAGCCAAGCAGCCATTAAATCTCTGGATTCTGTCTATACAAATTCAAAAACTGCCCTTAATTGCCGATCATCTCTCTTGGAGATGGCACAGCAGTTCAACATTCACCTTTGCTGGGTGCCGGGTCATAGGGACATTCCAGGCAATTGCAAAGCAGACGAACTCGCCAAAAGTGGAACTTTACTACCTATACTGTTAAATCGGACAAATATTGGTATACCCATCGCTACCTGTAAACTTATGCTAAAGCAAGATGTAATAGAGAGAACAAATCTTAGGTGGAGTAATATTGCCACATGTCAGGCCACAAAACAGATCTGGCCTGTGCTGGATCTGAAGCGCTCTAGGAACTTGTTATCTCTAAGCAGACTGCACATTAGCTCCGTCATAGGTGTCATTACTGGACACTGTCTAATAGGCAAGCATGCAACAAGGCTTGGTGTATCTTCTAACGACTTCTGCAGGAGTTGTATGGACGTATATGAAGAAGAGGAAGAATCGATTCCTCACCTTCTCTGTACATGCCCTGCTCTATCTCAACGACGTAGGCTCCACTTAGGAGAATTTTACTACAATGATCCTAGTGATCTGGCAAGTCATGACATTAATAGTCTCGCTCGCTTCGTAAGAAGCTCTAAATGGTTCAACGAGTAGGAAGAAAGTTTCCTAGATTCCTGTGGTATCACATAGGCCAACCAATGGTCTAAGTGTGTCCAGCGTTCTGCTGACAACCACATAAACCTAAACGGTACATATTTTTATCATTAAAGTAAAGCACAAATCAATATGGCGTCATTTTAGTTGTGCAGCCTGTGGGATCACGTGGATAAATAAATAGCACCAGTTGTGTATTTTTCAAATAAACTAACTTTTACCATTTTTTCTTTGTAAGTTCAATTTTATTTAAATTACTTAACCGATTCTCAATAATTTTGTATTAGATTTTATAATGGGTAGAGGTAGAGATCTATAATGCAATCAAACACGTTCAACAAAAAAAGACATTTGAGAACACTACACGAAAAAAACGGGCCAAAAAAACCACAAAAGCCGTGGATATAAAGCAAAGGTAAACGCAAGTAGAAAGGATCCATTTAAGAGCTCTATAGAAATAAAACATCAGATTGAGGAAGAATATGGCGTACAAATAACATCTAGACTTGTGCGATATCGCCTAACAGTTAACAGAAGCTGGACTTAATGGCTGCATTGCGAGAAGAAAGCCGCTTGTTTCAACAACAAACTTAAAAAAACGTTTAACTTTTGCCAAGGAACACCTACCCGCTAAAATTTTGGAAAAATGTCCTGTGGAGTGACGAATCGAAGTTTAACAGATTCGGGTCTGATGGAAAAATTTACGTTCGTCGTCCAAGAGGTCAAGAGTTCAATCCAAAATATACCATGAAGACGATTAAACACGGTGGCGGCAACGTTATGGTATGGGCACCATTTTCGTGGCACGGTGTTGGTCCGATAGTAAAAGTATCTGGCAGGATGGATCAGTATCAGTACAGGGATATTTTACAAAATAACATGAAACCTTTTGCTTTCGAAAATTTGCCCTTAACTTGGAGATTTGTCCACGACAATGACCCAAAACGTACAGCCAAATCAGTCCAGGCTTGGCTTCGAGAGAATCAAATTCAGGTTTAATCCGATTGAAAATCTGTGGAACGATGTTGACAAGGGTTTAAAACAAAAACAAATTGGAAATTTATACCACTTATGGACATCAATTCAAGAAGCCTGGTAATCCATCCCAACCATTAGTTGCCAGAAACTTGTAGAAAGTTTACCAAGGAGGCTTAAAGCAGTTTTGGAAAATAAAAATACTAAAGACAAACAAATTGTATGTACTAATTTTTCATCACTTAAGGTTTTTTTTCTTATGGTGCTATTTACATTACCTCCCCATTGTTATTATCTTTTACACAAAGTTGAAAATTTGTATTGAATTATGTTTTTACGTTTAAAATTGAAATACATAAAAAACCAATAATGTTCAAATTCAACTTATTTTTATTTTAATACTCTCAATAAACGTTGTTCAGGGGCGGACTGGGCCACCGGGCAACCGGGATTTTGCCCGGTGGGCCCCTGGGCGAGTAAAATATGCACAAAAGCTCCTGCAGTATTTTCTGTACTTTTAAAAGAAATTTTGTTCATAAAATTGGATTTCATAGGGGCCTAACAGTAAATATACAGCTTTTGTGGCCCCAAAGGAAGTTCAGGAGGCCCACACGGCCCTCACAACTGCATTGATGACCCGTGAAATTAATATTGAGGCCCTACCGTACTCTTAGACATTTCAAACGAAACTTTAGTTAGGGTGGTTGGTACTAAATATTGAGCTATTGTGGCCCCATTTGTAACCTAAGGAAGCCCCCAAATTGCTCTATAAGTTAACTATATTCTTTAGGTTTTGGAAATACTTTAAGTTAATTTAAAGGAAAACAATCTCACAAAATTGAATAAGAGAGCTTCCAAAAGACGAGTAAAGAATAAAAATGAATTGGATGTTGCAGCGAAAAACTACAAATCTTTCAAGGAAATGTTTAATATCAACGAAAGTACAAAAAATCTCAAACGGCAGTTCATGATTCATATTTCAGGGCCACAGAAAAAAAAATAAAAAAGTACAGCAACGATATTTCAATTGTTATGACTTATGAGTATTTTTGAAGTTTTTGTAAAAGAAAGAAACATTAATTATAAAATTTGCATTATTGCAGCAATGTTTTCAAAAATCAAGTAACATTTCTCTTTACTGCATACGAAGCTAAACATGACTTTTTATAATTAAGTATTTTTTTCCTAACATAGACACAGAAACTGACAAAGTTTGTAGCCCAATTCCCAAAATGTAAGTCAAATTAAGAATGATTTTCAGTAGGTAGTAGCCCATGACGTAATGGTTAGTGCGTATAGGACTGTTACGTCGAAGGTCTTGGGTTCGATTGCTAGCCTATTCCACTTTAAAAAACAGAATTTTTTTTGTCATGATTCTCGTTTTAGCCGTTGGGATTCGGCAGAAAATTGTAGGTCCCCTCTATTCCTGCCAATAACACGCACACATGGATGATTGAGAGTTGTAATGTAAGTCACTAGGGCCTGGTTCTACACGAGCTATCACCACCTATTTTTTAATTTATTTATTTATTATAATAGAGAGAAATAAACCAATAGTTCCGATTTTTTACTAAATGGTTTGTGATGCTCATCTAGGTTTATTACCTCGACCACCAAACGCAATATTTTCAAAAGTCGAAAAATCCCACCCATTTTTCGAAATTTATTTTTTTTTTTTATTTCAAATATTCAAAATTTTATTTGATAGCAACCCAAAATTCTAATCATTGAATTGCATTTTAGTAAGTGTAAGTACATATTAATATTATTGAATATAATAAACAAAAAAAGTAATTAAACTATTTTTCACATTATTAGAATAAAGGCGAAAGCAAGGCGAGCACTGCAGTTCTGCTAGTTAAACATACATACAGGATCAATTATATACATACATATGTAAATACATACATATATTTTCTATGTTATTTCATTAATGTCATATTAGGAGTATACATACACTCGACTCCAATTGACAGTAACGAATTGTGTGGGTTATAATTTATGTTTTGTTTAAAGACTTCCAATTGTTTTTAATAATTAATTGTACTACTACTTCTGTATAGATACAAAGTTTTTATCGTCGTTTTCGTAGATAATCTTTTTTCATTACTTCTACTCATTTTATTATTTTGTGGCACTATTTCTTAAAATCCCGGGAGGCCTTTTGACTCCCAGTCCGCCCCTGGTTGTTAGGTATGAGTGCTATTTATCTTTCCACTACTGTACATCAGCCAAGTAGAAGGCTTAGCACTATTTTAATGGTCTTTGTTGAATTTTTGTTGATTGAAAATAGCTTTTAACGGCTTTAAGTCCTAAAAAAATTGGCGTTTCGTCGTTTTTTAGCTACTGAAAAAAAAAATTATTAAACAAAAAACGGCATAAGTTACAATAAAGTACTATACTGGTTTTAAAAGCAAGAAATCTGTTCCATAACCCTAAATTTAAATTGAAATATTTATGTCAATAGTTTTTGCAAAATTGGCATGCAAACTCAAAATTTTGATTACAAAAATGAAAAAAAAAAGTTTAGACCAATTTTTGTCAAAATTGTGAAATGAGTGAAGTCAGTGTACACTGTACATATCAATTCTGCAAACTGTGGCATCACTTTAAATTGGTCATTAATGAATGGTGCTCAGTGCAAAAGATCTCTCTACGAAATAACAACAGTCACCGATGAGAACGAAAGATATACCTTAATCGAAAAAGCTAGAACATCAACGGAAAGACATTACTACTCCAGGGGTAACTATAATCTTAACGAGAACAACTATTTTAACAGTACGTTTAGCTTTCTTGTTATTGGAACTATCTTTAAAATAAGAGGAGAGATGATCAAACTGAATTACATGCCACATCGTAGTGAGGGGTCGGAAAGCTGCAGTTTGTGTAATTTGCAAGAGAGGGAAGATATAAAACACTTTATTGGTGGTTGTCCAATGCTGACAGAGTTAAGGCGGGCCCACTTCGAAAAAAAGTCGTTGCAATCTGAAGAGATCACTGGTGTGAATGGTACAAATTGGATGTGCCTGTACGAGTTCTTTAATGAAGCGATGTTATACAGGTCCCGAATCTACACCGAAAGCTTTTAATCTAAGCTGGTCATAAAAATAAATAATTATTCTGTTTTAACTAAACTAAAAGTCCTTTTATAACTTATTTTGATTTAACTAATCTAAAAGTCCTACAAAATATGCTTTAATTTTAAATCCCTTAAAAATTTGCTATTTTTAACGAAGCTTTAGTCGTTCTAATTTTGATTTAAGTAATCTAAAAGTTTTACAAAATATTTGTTTTAACTAAACTAAAAGTCCTCTAAAATTTTATTTTCACTAAACAAAAGTCCTTCAAATTAATGCTGATAAAATTTACAAAAACAAGTGTATAAACCATTATCAATATCAAAGAATTGCATTAAAATGTCGGCAGACGACATTATATGTCATGTCTTTATAAATTATTCCAGAATATGTTAAAATTATTAATTTTACGTTGTTATTTGATCTGGAGAATAAACAAATCTATCTATCTATCTATCTATCTGTCTATCTATCTATCCATCTATCTATCTATCATATCAATTCTGAGTCGAACACAAAAAACAAAATGGTTTTATGTTTTCTAGTTCTTGAGAAAATTGACAATTACTAAAACTACTTTTTTATGAAATTTTTGTTTTTTTGCTTGCTTACATAAATACAGTACTAGCACCCAGCATTACGGCGTAAAAACAGTGAGGTATATACATGTAGGGTCAAAATCAAGCATTTTTTACTATGGGAGGGAGGGGGTCTGTCTCAACCCGTTTAGGAGGTAGTGGCGGTTTTAAAAAATTACTTAGAATGAAAACAAAATTTTTAAAAACAGCGGCAACACTTGCAATAAAGTTCTATACCGGTCAGAAATCTGTTTTTCAATTCAAAATTTAAATTAAATTATTTATGTCAATAATTTTTGAAAAATTCACATGCACTCACTATATTAAAAAAATAATTTTTTCTATCTCACAAAAAATTAACACAATGACAAAATAAAATTATTATGGGATTTCATTTTATGTACATAACTGTCAAATTTTAATGTTGAAAATGATTCCCAGATTATGTTTTCAATGTTCCCCAATTTCATCAAAACTCCAAACACTGAAATGATAGAATACATGATGGTTTAAAAAACAATCGTAAATACATTGTTCTAAATTTTAGTATCAAGTTGTGAGTTGAAATTTTTAAATTTATTTTCCACATTCTAATACCTGACTTAGAGCGGTATTCACCAACGCTTGTAAACGATACGGCTGATGACTTGAAAATTATTTGTACTATTCACCAATCACTTAAGTATTTTTAGAAGTCCGAAAATGATAGCCACTCTCTCTCAACCTGACATACCCAAACTCTGAAATTAAATTGTTTTTTTTTTTTTTTTTTTTTTTTTTTTTAATTTCAAATCTTTTTATACGCAAACGGCTTAAATGAATTTACAAGCACATGATGTCACAGCAGTTGGACATTTAAATAAATGTTGCCATTTATTTACTAATCTTTATTTTATTTATTTCAATAAATTCACTGATTTTTGAAACTAAACAAAAAATAACTGAGGTTTAACTTCAATATCGCACTGAAAAACCTTAGACACTTAAACAGCAAAAGCATTTTAATTTAAACTGAATGCATAACATAACTTATACGGAAGAAAATTAAGTTATTAATAGAACGATAACTAGAAACTTGCATTATAACCGCTCGACGTCAATAAAAATTAAAAATGTATTCCGGTAACAGATTTAAAATTTAATTATTTACTCGTAGTAGTCGATTATTCTGATTTCATACAATTAAGGTGTGTTCCTTTACTTTAAAACTCTGTGCATTTGTGTGAATTTCTACGTCATTTTTTTTTATATGAACTTTGGCAGACTTTGGTGTAGAAATTCACAGAAATGCACAGAAAATCACAGAGTTTTAAAGTAAAGGAACACAGCTTATTATAATTCCATGACTATGAAACTTCGATATACTTAATATTTAAACAGTTTAAACAAAAATTAAAATTTGAATTTTATTTGTACTATATTTATTCAAAATGCAGAGTTTTAAAATCACTTTGGGAAACTATATTCTTAAAATTACAATTAGGTTTTTTCTTATCACTATTGTTTATTTTTCTCTTAATTTTATTCAAATCTGCATTATACACGTAGGTATATATAAATTAAAAATTAAGTGCTCATCCAAAACGTCTCACCTCACAATAAAGTACTGAAGAATGAAGATACTTATTTTTGAGTTTTGTTGTTTCAACTTCAAAACAATTTCGCTTCTAATTTATATGCCATGCGCGGTATTGTTTTAAAGCAATTTAATCTGGTGTCATAAAAGTTTTACCGCAGTTAAAGGATGATGGGCAAATTGGGCGTAAGACCAACAGAAATGAAACGTATACCATATGAAAGGTTATTTTGTGTACATTAATTTTTACTATGGGGACAAAACCGCCGGAGAACAGAGATAGAGCCAATTGAATGAACGCATATATATGCGATGTTATGTGCTTATACATGGACTTAAACCTGAATTACATGGATATATTACTACCTACAAAGCTGCAAACTTTGGTCACAGAAAGAGTTATGATCAGAAAATATAAAAACAATACTTTTACACCCCGGTTCAGTCGATTAGGTCTGTATAGATTAAAAATTCTAAAAATTAGGAGCTATTCAATCTAACCGGAGTATAAGGCTTTAGTTTCTATACTTGATGGCTTGTCTTGCCACTGAGTGCTAAGCCAATACCAAGTGCCTCTCCGCGACCGAACTAGTGGTGCGAGCAGTTCAAATTCAGTCGTTGACTACTTTTAGTTATGTACTATGTATATGTACCTGCGTTGTGTTTTTCGCTTTCGACAGTTAATTACGAAGGCTTGTTATTGAATTACTTTTACTAAACTCTGATTAATTAACGATTTCAAACTTTTTAGTTCCCATGCCTCTCGTTACTGATATCAGATTTGCAAGAAATTCAATTCTACAGTGCTATTGTTCCTGCCTCACAGGAAGAAGAACCATTGGCACCTGCGCCCATGTAATTTCTATTGTATGTTACCTAGGTTTGGGAAGACATCAACCACTTGTTGGACCCGCTCATAATATGCTAGAAATAATTATAGACAAATAGTTAAATTAAAAATGTTGGAACAATCTTCATTTTATTTTGAATTGAGGCGCTCAGCGCCAAAACGGCCTAAGCCACATTTCCAAAAATATTAACTAAGTACGCAGATCGAACCACAATTCAATCATTTTTATATTATAAGAGAACCGAACCCCTATGTAGAATAGTTTTGTTATTATTGCGGAAAAATGTTTGTAATGTATAAAAAAACATCAAAAAGGCTCGAAGTTATGGCTTAGGTTGCTAAGATGAAATATAATTTAAAAAAAAAAAACTTCGCATCAGTTAAGTAAACAGTACACAATGACTCTTTAAACAATTAATTATTTCAAACAAGAATAATAAACAATTTTTATTTAACTTTTAATGGAAATTAAAAAAAAAAATTGTTTCAAATAAGTATCTCTTTAAACTCATTTATATCAGTTCGAAAATTTTGAGGTTAGTCCGTTTTGGCGCTGAGCGCCTGAATTATGAATTAATTATCTATTATGAATAAAAAATTAAACGATAGATAAATATTAATTTGGAGTTTTTGTATTTTATTGCATCCTTCTAAAAATGATTTTCAAGCTCTAAATAGTGTTAATGTTATCTATATATGTATAGAAACATTTCAAGCATCCTTACAATTCAGTTGATCTTATTCGTTTGTATATACTTACTCATAAACTCAAGATCTATCATCTGATTTACTTATAAATGCGTGCAGCATATGCATATCTTTATTGCTACAAATAAAACTTTGCTCATCGAAAGATTTGTGGTCTTCAGAAATGTAATACTAAGCCTTACACTCCGGTTAGATTGATTAGCTCCTTATGTTTAGAACTTTTAATATATGCAGACCTAATCGACTGAACCGGAGTGTAAAAGTATTGTTTTTGTATTTGCTGATCATACATTTTTCTGTGACCAAAGTCTCAGCTTTGTAGGTAGTAATATATCCATGTAATTCAGGTTAAAGTCTATGTATAAGCACATAATATCGCATATATATCCGTTCATTCAATTGGCTCTATCTCTGTTCTCCGGCGGTTTTGTCCCCATAGTAAAAATTGATGTACCCAAAATAACCTTTCATTTGGTATACATTTCATTTCTGTTGGTCTTACGCCCAGGCTCCATACCATGGTCCTTTCTTTCAATTTGTCTTCTTTAATTATTTTTAATAAGAAACACAGATTTAAAATAAAGCTTTGTAAAAAATATTAATCCTGTCAAAGAAGATTTCTATATCAAAAGGAATTAGGATGCCATTTGTTAAGGGCCGGGGTTGAATCCTGAAACTTGTTTTTCATTCAATTTAAATCTCGAGTTAACTTGGAGTACAATGAAGAGATAGATATATGAAGAGATAGATACATATATGAAGAGATAGATACATATATGAAGAGATAGATATATGAAATATGTATAAATGATATAAAGCTGAAAATAATTTGATGATAGCGCTGTTTAAACATTTTTTAATGATAGATTTTAATTTATTGCAAATATTTATAAATAAAATATATGTATGTAATGTTTCCATTAAAAATTAATGGAAGATTTAAGAAAATAATTTAAGAAAAGAAAAAATATGGAATTTAAAAACCCTTCATATAAATGTTTATGTTTTTTTTAATACATGTCTGAAACTGCTGGTTAGGATACATAGTGCGGTAATTCTCTAGCGCTACCAATCTTAGGTTTGAAGGTGACAAATATTCAGCTAGTAATAGGTGTTTGTTGTGGGAATCTATATACATAGTACATTAAGAAATTCCCGCATCCGCAGTACCCTGGTTTTTATTTTTCACATTTTGTACTATTAAACACTTGTCAGGATAATTTGAAATAAAAAAAAATACATTAATAGTACCTATATGGTTCTACTTAAGCTTTTATGGACCGTAATCCTATTGGAGATGTGGCATTTGAAATGAAATCCTACTACACAACGGATAGCGTTTCCAATAAAGCACGCATAATTTTAAACATTTGCTGATTTAACAGTGTTGTTCCTCTACGTGTCGACTTTAATTTTCTACAGTTCTGTCGACAATGTCAACAATTATGTATACAATGTAAACAATGCTGTCACATTTTTTAAATTGCAAATCAATAAAATTAATTTCAGAACAACGCGTGGAGTGGACGCAGAAACAGCTTTTAAGACAAAGTATTATTTAAAAACAAAAACTGAAATGTCGGGACTGCCGAAGAAAAAACGTTCTAGCGGTTTGGGCTAGAGATATTATTTGCACCCTCACTTCGACAGTAAAAAGCTTTCCAATGAGCAAAACGAAATCGTCTGCAAATTTTTGTTTAAACATCTGAATGGAGACGGTATTGAAGACTGGGATAATTTTAATTTTTGTAGAAGATATGAATTTTTCAAGACCCTTTATGAAAAGGAACCCATAGTTTTCTGGAGCATGGCTGCCATAAAGCACCCAAATTTGGGAAATCTAGCCAGAAAACTTTTACAAATTCCTACTTCTTCCGCACATATTGAGAGAGTTTTTTCCAGCTGGGGACACCTGCGCTCTTCATCAAGGAACCGTCTTACTTTCCAAATAAAATTTTCTTTTTTATGATAATAAATAGATGTTTATCTTTCAATATTTTACAAGATTAGGAAAGTAAAATTTAAAAAAATATGAATTTTCTTCACTGTCGACGTTGCTATGTAGGCAATTACCAATAATTGTCTACACGTAGGCAATAGTGTAGTCTACATTTGAATCGGTGATTGTTAAAACAACATTAATAACACATTTTTCGAAATCACTTTTATTACGGTTTTGCACTGCTTAGGGGTAGAGCTATAGGTTGAGAGCAAAACTAACATAAATTTATACCTGAAACACACAGAAATTCGAGCGCGAAATCGGCATTGTCAATGCGGTCGCGTGGTAAAAATATAAGGTTTTGTGTCTCTCCTGTAAAAAAACAAAAATGTCACTTATGTTGTTTTAACAATCACCGATTCATTTATAGTCTACATGACACAACACTGTGATTTAATAACAAAATCGGTGAAGCCATTAAAAGGAACTTCAAAATCCTAATTCCGTGATGCGATTTTTTTTGGCAAAAACTTGAAACGCAGTTTTTCTACAATTACTTTGGTCATTTCAGTTTTATCAAAATCCTTAGAGCCGTTTTCGAGAAAATTTGGGAAAAAATCGAAATCGTTGTATGGCTGTTTCCCGTTTTTGTTTAGCTAAAATTAAAATTCGAAGTTCAAAAAAATACTCTACAAAATTTCATAATCATTCTAAATTCGACTTGAAAGCAAATCTATAGGCTTTTCAGTAGTTTTTTGTTAAATAGAAAAGGGCTTTTGAAATTTGTTGATTTTTGAAACTTTTGCAAATTTATTCTCTGATTTGCGGTGTGGCGGTTTGGTTTAGGATGGCTAAGAAGCAAGTTTCCTATCTTCCCTGTACTGACAATTTTTGTTCAACAGACTATAATTATCAATCAGCATTTCATTAATTTATATTCCCGAAGGTATGGTAAATTTGTTATTGCATGTTAAATAATAATTCATTTAGGAAAATCATGCAATAGGTTATTAAAGGTACCCTGCTTGATTATAAATTTCTGATTTTATGATACATTAATTTGCTACACAAAACCACAACTTCTTTCAGAACCTTGTGAACACGCAAATAAACTTAATTTTGGCTCATAAATTGTTTTTGTCACGAAACCATGAGTCGCAAATATAACATTAAGACAATTTAAAATGTAATTTGTTTCCGCATCAAACTGTAACTAACGAAAAATAAACAGGAAGCGAACATTGTTGAAAAGTTAAATACTAAATTTTTATATTATATGTATTATACTAGTTAGATAGAACTATTTGTCTTTTAAAAGCAAGTGCAGCATGCTGCATTTTTGTTACTATTATTTTTTCCAATGAAAGAATGAAACTAAGATACACACATTTTACCCTAGGTGCCAGTGGCGTGGCGTGCATAAAACATAATTCCAACCATTTTCATTTTTCCTCAAAAAAAAATTTATTTATGGACTAACAGTTAAAATCGATGTTTTATTTGTTTTCATTGTACGTTTAACTATCGATTTTTTGGCTATAGGTCAGTTATATTAATTTTATATTAAAACAAAAAGATGTTTCGTCGTCAATGTCATCATCGTAACTACAACACCCACCGAATAGACCTAAAATTTTTGTTGATCAACCAATAGGAAGAGCCCTTCTATCCACAAAAACTACTGAACCTCAAAGAGACGAGCTCGGAGTGTACGGAAAAAAGTGGAAGGTAGCGTCGCAATTTAGCCGTGGTAAAATCACAAATTTTTAAACGTAATACAAAAATTGATATCTAATACATCAATAAAATAACTAATAAAAAATAATTTAATAAATTGCTGAGTTTTATTAAATGTTTCTTGCCCACGTGAACAAATTTAAAAAAAGTTGTGTTTAAAAATTAAACTACAACCTGTGCGCCACTGCCTTTAGAAGAAGTCAATAACAACCGTCGCCATCAAGTCGCTTTGCCAATTAAAATTGAAATTGGAATTAAAAAAAAAGACTTTAATTGTCAAACAAGATCGTACTTGGAAGTTTTTGCTGAAACGCTGCTATTAAGTGTCGCCATCTTGGCCACAAAAGAAAAATAAAACGCAATCAGATCAAATCGCTGCAGCAAATCTGTAAATATTTATTTCACTAATCCACCAAGAAAAGATTACTGCCCAAATTCTTTATAGCGCGTGCTGAGCTGCAATATATTATTGGTGAAATTATATAGCACGTATCGTTACTGGCATCTATTGGTTCTGCTTTGGCCGAGTTCGTGTCGTAGCAAGTCGATACAAAAGGACTACGCATTGGAATTTGGAACGGTATATGCCGGAAACAACGGTGTTCGCAAATCGCAACTGAAACCGGGCAAAAACAGCATAAATTACCACCAGTTAACAGTACCTTGATTCACAAAAGTGAACAGTTGCCTGCTTTATTTCTTTATTTCAACTGCAGGCTAATGTTCGATAAAAAATATGTAAGGTTAATTATTTTTGTAGATTGAAAAAAAAATAAAAAATTATTTGTGACTCAAAATCACCAGGCAAGTGAAAAAATCATAAAATTTAGTACGATGCTTACGCATATGAATGGGAAATTCGTTAAATATTGTTTTTTTATTTTTTTATATTTTTGTTCTAGAGACAGTAGATTTCAATACTGAACACCGTTTTTCGTTTTTTTTAAATTAATTTTATTTGTTCCCAAAAAAAATGGACAAAACTATGAAATATTGAGGAAATTTACAAAGTGGTACAAATCAACTACTTGATAAAACTTCTAAAGTATGAAAGGCAACGAGGTCAAATGAACTTTTTTACAAAGCCAATAGAAATGTGAGGTTACTTTTATTTTTTTATTTTTTTTTAAAGCTTTCACAGTAACTTTTTAGAGACAAAAACACAAAAGATATTTATTTTTTTATAATATTTTGTGCGTTTCCTTGGGAAATTGATACTTATATTTTTTAATTTTCGTCAATATTTTTTTAATCAAAGAAAAAAAAATTTTTTTTCTTGTAGCATTTTTAAAAATCCAGTTTATTATGACACTATTTGCCATGCCGTTCTGAGGGAACGACAGCCAATACAATTTGCACATATTTTTTAAATTTTTTTTTGTGTTTTTTTTTATTAAATTTAAAGAACAAAATAGTGTTTTTGAACACTGTTTTTTTAATTTTAATTTTGTAAAAGTTGTCTATTTTGCGTTTTCAAACAAAAAAAATTTTATCACGCACACAAAGAAGTTTGCTTCAAACAAATGCCACTGGGTGGCGATGCATTCTCTTTCTCTCAGTTCTCTTTTTCTTAAAAAAAGAAGTCACGAGCTATTATTGTTTTGTTGTTTCTTGACTCCTCATATTTTTTTTTCTTCTATGGAAAGTATACACACACATTCTTCTGTAGATCGTGATGGATAGCGATCTTTCTTTATATAAAAGAAAAAGACAGAAGTCGTTCAAATATATAGGTCATTTGGCAATATGTACATGCCTATGCTATTCTTTTTTTTCAGCGGGTGGTTAATTTGGTAGAAATTCGCGTGGGATCGTTGCAGGAGATTTGGTTGAATTTTGTGTATCTTATATGTATGGTATGTACCTATCTACCTATATTTTTTATGGTTTAAATAGCTGTTGGAAGGTCGTCATTTAAATATTTACTATCGTGCTGAAGGATAGTTTTGTTTCAATTTTGCGCACCTAGGTAATGGATGTATTTAAAAAATACATTAGATGCATGTTATGCAAGTAGATACTGCACCAAGCAAGGAATGTGTCAAGTGGCGCCATAATATACAACTAATATGGGTAGGTTAGGTACATTAGTAAATAGGAGAAAATCAATCACTTTTGCTTTCGTGGTGAAATGACATTATTAGAAGAAGGGTTAGAGTGGGAGATAAGTCAAAGTGTGTTGAAAGAATATGGCAAATACGCAATCATGTGTTTTTATTTTACATAGGACGAGTTTTTTCTTCTCTCGCGTGGTATGGTGATGGGTGGGATAAAATGACCATTAAATTTCCGTTAAAAAGAGGAGAATGTCTATTTGTTTTGGTTTCAGTTTGAGTTTTTGTAGGTAGGTAATAGGTATCTAACCTAATTTAAATTCGTTTTGTTTTGAATCCTGTTTTGTACGCTAGGCAGCTAAATTTGTCACGTGATCTTTATAACGTTTTGCATAAACTGTAGATTTAAATTTAATTTCGTAACTTTCGATCAACATAAAAATGAAATGAATTCTGATTCTTAGCTTCTTTTTTCCTTGAAAAGACAATCGGATGGAGAGAACTCCCCAAATTTATATTATTACCTATACATATCAAACAGAAAATAAAGTTTATAGGTATAATAATTTAATAACATTTCTTATTTTGTCTACTTATTTATAGGTATATGCATACTGATAAAAACATTTGAATAAGATAAAAAAAGGCCAACGCACGAAAGCAGCAAATCAAATCGATGATTCTATCAAATTATTATTAATTTATCGAAAATTAATTATAATATCAAGATGAAATCAAAAGTCGAGTGATCCAAAGGAAACAAAATATGTTCCACCAAAATATATGCAATTTATTGTATGTATAATAACTTGTTACCAATGATGTGATGTGATCAGCTTGAAGGTCCAATGTAAAAAGGAAAGAAAAATTTTAGTTTTAGATTTACAATGTAAAATGCATAGTCAATTATGTATTATATAAGCAAGTATAAAAAAAAGGTATTTACTTTATATAGCTATCTGTAATTAAGATTATGGTGCATTGCAGAAAGCAAGCCCGTTATAGAGATTAGCGAGACTAGCACATAATAAGTCATTTTAAAGCAAACAAACGAGAATGTCTTTTGAAAAACACTGCCCTTTATCTCGTTCCAATAACTCCACTAACCCACCCTGGTGGAATGGTGTACTAAAGAAACGTAGAACAGAGGTTAGAAAACTTTTCAATAAAGCTAAACTGAGTAAATTAGAAGAGGACTTAAAGTCTTATAGAGCCGCACTTAACATCTACACCAAAGAGTTAAGGAAGGCCAAAAAGGATTCGTGGGCTAAACATTGTGAATCCATTGAAAAAACAAGCGAGGCGGCGAGGCTCCGTAGAACCCTGGCCCTTAATCCCACGATCCCAGGGTACATAAAACACCCTGATGGATCATGGTCGAACTCGAGCCTAGAAACGCTTGAACTCTTCATGGAAACTCATTTCCCCGGTTGTAAAAACCCAGAAAGTTCTGATTGCTCGCAATCGAACACGCTGGATTTTACTCACACGGAATCGAATTTAGAACTTAACCAGGTTATTACTGAGCAGAAGATTATCTGGGCAATAAACTCGTTCAAACCCTATAAATCAGCGGGACCAGACGAGATTTTTCCAGCTCTTCTTCAAAATGCTCTCAAAGTAATAACTTCGTGGCTTAGGGTAATCTTCATAAGTTGTATCAAACTTAGATACGTCCCTAATAGCTGGAAAAAGGTCAAGGTAGTCTTTATCCCAAAAGCAGGGAAACCGACTCACTCGACCGCTCAGGATTATAGACCAATAAGTCTCTCTTCGTTTCTCCTTAAGACACTAGAGAGGATAATTGATCTACATGTTAGAGAACTTCTCAACGAAAACAATTTGTGCAACTACCAACACGCTTACCTTAAAGGTAAATCAGTGGAGACTGCTCTGCATGAAGTAGTTTCACATATTGAGAAAAGTCTTGAACATAAAGAATATACCCTGGCAGCATTTCTTGATATCGAGGGTGCGTTTAATAACGTTAAAACGGAATCAATCAAAACTGCCTTAGTTGAGGTTGGAGTTGAATCTGTCATTGTCGATTGGATCTTCACCATGTTAAATGGCAGAATTATCAACTCTCAATTAGGAGTTAGCACTATCGAGAAAACAGTTACTAGAGGCACACCACAGGGAGGAGTCATCTCACCCCTGCTCTGGATCCTCGTAGTCAACAAAATTCTCACAAAGTTCAAAGATCAGGGCATTAAAATCGTAGCATATGCAGATGACATAGTGGTTTTGGTATCAGGCAAGTTTCTTACCATCATCGAAAACATTATGGAAAATGCATTAAAGGATTTATCTTCTTGGGCAACTAAGAACGGTCTCGGGGTCAACCCCACCAAGACAGAGCTAGTTTTGTTCACGAAGAAACGGAAACTGGAGGGCTTCAACCCTCCCAAACTAAATGGTATTCCTCTAAAACTTTCAAAGGAAGCTAAATTTCTAGGAGTAATCCTTGACTCCAAGCTCTCATGGAAGCGTAATACTGAGGAGAGAATGAAAAAAGCACTATGGGCATTCTACACATGCAAAAAGACCTTC
The DNA here is from genome assembly GCA_929447395.1 of Epistrophe grossulariae. Lineage (NCBI taxonomy): Eukaryota > Metazoa > Arthropoda > Insecta > Diptera > Syrphidae > Epistrophe > Epistrophe grossulariae. Next base: position 77,544,852 of record OV839566.1, read on the forward strand.
GGTGTACGTTGGGGTATGCGACCGCAAGTCATCCAATGGATGTACACAGCGATTGTCAGACCCATTCTTACCTATGGCTCTATTGTATGGTGGAAGGCGGTGGAAAAATCAAGCTATCTCAAGAACCTGAATAAGGTTCAGAGACTAGCCTGTATAGGAATGACAGGGGCTCAAAGATCCACACCACAAGCTGGGTTGGAGGTGATCTTGGACCTCCCGGCTCTGGATGAGTTCATAAGATGCACGGCAGCCAAAACTGCAATTCGTTTAAGAGAACTGAGTTTTTGGAGGCACAGCACTTATGGACACGGGTCAATCTTACAAAGATATGACACGATTCCAGGACTGATGGAGACCACCGATTACATCCCCCCTTTACTAGATTTCGATAGGAAATTTTCTATTTTCATACCAGAAAGACAGGATTGGGATCCTAATTCACTTATAAGTAAACAGGGTATCCCTTTCTACACTGACGGTTCAAAAATGGAAACAGGAACAGGTGCGGGAGTGTTTTGCCAATCACTCAACATCAGAGTGTCATATAAACTCCCAGCTGACTGTAGTGTCTTTCAGGCCGAGATCTTTGCCATTGGAAAAGCAGCTGAATTGGCACATCACGATAAGCTAAGCTCTTCGGAGATTACTTTTTTCGTGGACAGCCAGGCTGCTATCAAAGCCTTAGCCAGTGAGACCATAAGATCAAAAGCAGTTTTAAACTGTAGGAAGGAACTAAATAAAATCTGCCACACTAACCAGGTAAAGCTCTGCTGGGTTCCTGGACATAGTAATATAGAAGGGAATGATATAGTAGATGAACTAGCCAGGAAAGGGTCAGAAGCAGACACAAGTAGTAGCGACCATTCAGTTAGGGGACCACTCGTCCCGATTGGGGTACTCAAGAGGAAGATAGACCTTAAACTAAAAGAGGAAATTAATAACTCCTGGAAATCCAGGGACGATTGCGCAATCTCTAGAAGTTTATGGCCTAACACAAATGAAAAGGAAACTCGGTATATTCTATCGCTGAGTAAAAAGAACATTAAAACCTTGATAGGTGTACTAGCAGGTCATTGCGCCATTGGCACAATGGCTAACAGGATAGGGGCATTTGCACCCGATTTTTGTAGGAGCTGTCAAGAGGAGGAGGAAATAGAAACCATTAAACACCTGCTCTGTGACTGTCCGAACCTCCAAACCAGCCGATTCCGTCATTTCGGAAACAGGTTTGTTGGAGAACTGGATGATCTAGCACAGGTCTCAATGGCAAACATGAGGAAATTTATAGATAGCACAGGCTGGTTCGTTAACGAGCCAGTCTACGCTAATCGGCAAAATTGAGGAGCATCGATGCTAACTTTTACAGGGGATCACAATGGACCAGTAGGCCCCCGTGTACGCAACAGCTTCATGCTGTGCACACCCCTTATAACCTAACCTAACCTAACCTAAAGCAAACAAATTAGGAAGGGATTATGTTAAATCCAGAGACAATAAGAAGCACTACAAAGCAAATATAAGGTAATGTAATAATGTTTGGCAAATATGAAATTGTAATGAAAATTAATTTACGTTATTAATTCAATTATAACTCAAATAGTTAATTTAATTCATTAAGTTACAAACAAATAAAAATATTGATTTGAATCCCAAACAACATTAAATATTTGATTTATCAAGTTTTGAAGAGCAAAGATAAAGTTTTTTTTAAATATTTTGAAACTGCGAAGAGCACTTGAACGCTTTTTCGTATTGCCTTATGCGAAAGACACACACGAGACGATGATTTGACTTCATTCATTTAGGTACTCTCAAACTAATATTTTGCTGAATTGTTTATTATAAAAAGTTTCTGCCGTCTATTTCCAGTTATGGTATCTTGAAATTTGAATTTTGATTTAAAATTCGACTCAAAAATTAATTTGTTGCTGTTTTTTTTTGCAACCTTGTAGATATCTCAAAAATTAATTAACTATAGCTGTAACATAACCTTTTGTAAAGTTTCCGATTAATATTTCTTTTATTTGTTTTGAAAAATTACATCCTCGTTTTTTTGCGATTAAAGTTGGGAACCCTATTGGCCAACATCTTCCCACGGGCTCTGCTAGCTATAGGTACTGACGGATCAGATTTTTATAGGTAGTTTCATATCTACCATAAATCTGTGGGATATATAGGCAGCACACCCAACTATCCATTCCTAAACATTCAATCAAAACACTCGCCAATCAAGCAGAAAATACCTATGAACCCTACGCAGGGTTGCGAGTTTGTGAATTAAAAAAATCATTAAGTCATAAGTTAGTAGATGACTTGTGAATTAAAAAAATTTAATTCATAAGTTAGTCAGTTACTTATGAATTAAAAAAAAAATAATTCTATAGCTAGTTAGTGACTTATGATTTAAAAAAAGTTTAATTCATAGGTCAGTTGGTGACTTGTGAATTAAAACAATTTAAGTCATAAGCTAGTTGGTGACTTATGAATTAAAAAAAATTTAATTCACTACCTACTAAGTGACTTGTGAATTAAAAAAAAATTTAATTCACTTCCTACTAAGTGACTAAGTGAAAGGAAAGACGTGTTGAGGTATGGTCTCGGAACCGTAAAGGTTAAGAGGCATGAAGGCAAAGGGGAGTCAAAAGCTGCAAGTGGTGCAAATAAACCTGCACCACGCTAAAGCAGCAACGTACGACCTTACGCTCTACATGTCTCACGAGAACGTGGATGTGGCCTTGATCCAGGAACCATGGTTAGGCAAAAACCGAATCCGTGGGTTGAGGTCAAAACACTACAACCTTTTCCATTCCACGTCAGATGAAGGTGATATAAGAAGTTGTATCCTAGTGAAAAAATCAATTAACGCTTTCTTCCTATCTAGGCACAGCAACAAGGACAACACGGCAATCAGCGTCGAATCGAATGAAGGAAACTTCATTCTAGCGTCGACGTACATGCCGTACGAGGAGGAGAGCCCACCATCAAAAGCAGTCCGCGATCTGGTGGTCCATGCCACAGCAAGCGATACACCTTTGGTGGTAGGATGTGATGCCAACGCTCACCACACTCAATGGGGCTCAAAGGACATCAATAAAAGGGGTGAGTCAATTTTTGAATATATTCTCTGTTCTAATTTATCGTTATGTAATAGGGGCAATCACCCTACCTTTCGAAACAAAAACAGGGAGGAAATAATAGATTTGACTCTTATTAGCAATAATAGTAAAATTTCAGTTGAAGACTGGAGAGTCTCACCTAAAGAATCTTTTTCGGATCACTTTAGGATACTCTTCTCTATAGACAGGAACTTTACTGAAAAGAAACCTTACAGGAACCCAACTAGAACGAATTGGACAGAGTACGAAAATTGGCTGAAAGACTGTATTGATCCACCAGAGGACAATACAAGTCTAAGTACTTCAACCATTGACACTGTTGTCCAAAACTTGTCTGGCAAAATGAGAATGTCTTTTGAAAAACACTGCCCTTTATCTCGTTCCAATAACTCCACTAACCCACCCTGGTGGAATGGTGTACTAAAGAAACGTAGAACAGAGGTTAGAAAACTTTTCAATAAAGCTAAACTGAGTAAATTAGAAGAGGACTTAAAGTCTTATAGAGCCGCACTTAACATCTACACCAAAGAGTTAAGGAAGGCCAAAAAGGATTCGTGGGCTAAACATTGTGAATCCATTGAAAAAACAAGCGAGGCGGCGAGGCTCCGTAGAACCCTGGCCCTTAATCCCACGATCCCGGGGTACATAAAACACCCTGATGGATCATGGTCGAACTCGAGCCTAGAAACGCTTGAACTCTTCATGGAAACTCATTTCCCCGGTTGTAAAAACCCAGAAAGTTCTGATTGCTCGCAATCGAACACGCTGGATTTTACTCACACGGAATCGAATTTAGAACTTAACCAGGTTATTACTGAGCAGAAGATTATCTGGGCAATAAACTCGTTCAAACCCTATAAATCAGCGGGACCAGACGAGATTTTTCCAGCTCTTCTTCAAAATGCTCTCAAAGTAATAACTTCGTGGCTTAGGGTAATCTTCATAAGTTGTATCAAACTTAGATACGTCCCTAATAGCTGGAAAAAGGTCAAGGTAGTCTTTATCCCAAAAGCAGGGAAACCGACTCACTCGACCGCTCAGGATTATAGACCAATAAGTCTCTCTTCGTTTCTCCTTAAGACACTAGAGAGGATAATTGATCTACATGTTAGAGAACTTCTCAACGAAAACAATTTGTGCAACTACCAACACGCTTACCTTAAAGGTAAATCAGTGGAGACTGCTCTGCATGAAGTAGTTTCACATATTGAGAAAAGTCTTGAACATAAAGAATATACCCTGGCAGCATTTCTTGATATCGAGGGTGCGTTTAATAACGTTAAAACGGAATCAATCAAAACTGCCTTAGTTGAGGTTGGAGTTGAATCTGTCATTGTCGATTGGATCTTCACCATGTTAAATGGCAGAATTATCAACTCTCAATTAGGAGTTAGCACTATCGAGAAAACAGTTACTAGAGGCACACCACAGGGAGGAGTCATCTCACCCCTGCTCTGGATCCTCGTAGTCAACAAAATTCTCACAAAGTTCAAAGATCAGGGCATTAAAATCGTAGCATATGCAGATGACATAGTGGTTTTGGTATCAGGCAAGTTTCTTACCATCATCGAAAACATTATGGAAAATGCATTAAAGGATTTATCTTCTTGGGCAACTAAGAACGGTCTCGGGGTCAACCCCACCAAGACAGAGCTAGTTTTGTTCACGAAGAAACGGAAACTGGAGGGCTTCAACCCTCCCAAACTAAATGGTATTCCTCTAAAACTTTCAAAGGAAGCTAAATTTCTAGGAGTAATCCTTGACTCCAAGCTCTCATGGAAGCGTAATACTGAGGAGAGAATGAAAAAAGCACTATGGGCATTCTACACATGCAAAAAGACCTTCGGTGTACGTTGGGGTATGCGACCGCAAGTCATCCAATGGATGTACACAGCGATTGTCAGACCCATTCTTACCTATGGCTCTATTGTATGGTGGAAGGCGGTGGAAAAATCAAGCTATCTCAAGAACCTGAATAAGGTTCAGAGACTAGCCTGTATAGGAATGACAGGGGCTCAAAGATCCACACCACAAGCTGGGTTGGAGGTGATCTTGGACCTCCCGGCTCTGGATGAGTTCATAAGATGCACGGCAGCCAAAACTGCAATTCGTTTAAGAGAACTGAGTTTTTGGAGGCACAGCACTTATGGACACGGGTCAATCTTACAAAGATATGACACGATTCCAGGACTGATGGAGACCACCGATTACATCCCCCCTTTACTAGATTTCGATAGGAAATTTTCTATTTTCATACCAGAAAGACAGGATTGGGATCCTAATTCACTTATAAGTAAACAGGGTATCCCTTTCTACACTGACGGTTCAAAAATGGAAACAGGAACAGGTGCGGGAGTGTTTTGCCAATCACTCAACATCAGAGTGTCATATAAACTCCCAGCTGACTGTAGTGTCTTTCAGGCCGAGATCTTTGCCATTGGAAAAGCAGCTGAATTGGCACATCACGATAAGCTAAGCTCTTCGGAGATTACTTTTTTCGTGGACAGCCAGGCTGCTATCAAAGCCTTAGCCAGTGAGACCATAAGATCAAAAGCAGTTTTAAACTGTAGGAAGGAACTAAATAAAATCTGCCACACTAACCAGGTAAAGCTCTGCTGGGTTCCTGGACATAGTAATATAGAAGGGAATGATATAGTAGATGAACTAGCCAGGAAAGGGTCAGAAGCAGACACAAGTAGTAGCGACCATTCAGTTAGGGGACCACTCGTCCCGATTGGGGTACTCAAGAGGAAGATAGACCTTAAACTAAAAGAGGAAATTAATAACTCCTGGAAATCCAGGGACGATTGCGCAATCTCTAGAAGTTTATGGCCTAACACAAATGAAAAGGAAACTCGGTATATTCTATCGCTGAGTAAAAAGAACATTAAAACCTTGATAGGTGTACTAACAGGTCATTGCGCCATTGGCACAATGGCTAACAGGATAGGGGCATTTGCACCCGATTTTTGTAGGAGCTGTCAAGAGGAGGAGGAAATAGAAACCATTAAACACCTGCTCTGTGACTGTCCGAACCTCCAAACCAGCCGATTCCGTCATTTCGGAAACAGGTTTGTTGGAGAACTGGATGATCTAGCACAGGTCTCAATGGCAAACATGAGGAAATTTATAGATAGCACAGGCTGGTTCGTTAACGAGCCAGTCTACGCTAATCGGCAAAATTGAGGAGCATCGATGCTAACTTTTACAGGGGATCACAATGGACCAGTAGGCCCCCGTGTACGCAACAGCTTCATGCTGTGCACACCCCTTATAACCTAACCTAACCTAACCTAAAGCAAACAAATTAGGAAGGGATTATGTTAAATCCAGAGACAATAAGAAGCACTACAAAGCAAATATAAGGTAATGTAATAATGTTTGGCAAATATGAAATTGTAATGAAAATTAATTTACGTTATTAATTCAATTATAACTCAAATAGTTAATTTAATTCATTAAGTTACAAACAAATAAAAATATTGATTTGAATCCCAAACAACATTAAATATTTGATTTATCAAGTTTTGAAGAGCAAAGATAAAATTTTTTTTAAATATTTTGAAACTGCGAAGAGCACTTGAACGCTTTTTCGTATTGCCTTATGCGAAAGACACACACGAGACGATGATTTGACTTCATTCATTTAGGTACTCTCAAACTAATATTTTGCTGAATTGTTTATTATAAAAAGTTTCTGCCGTCTATTTCCAGTTATGGTATCTTGAAATTTGAATTTTGATTTAAAATTCGACTCAAAAATTAATTTGTTGCTGTTTTTTTTTGCAACCTTGTAGATATCTCAAAAATTAATTAACTATAGCTGTAACATAACCTTTTGTAAAGTTTCCGATTAATATTTCTTTTATTTGTTTTGAAAAATTACATCCTCGTTTTTTTGCGATTAAAGTTGGGAACCCTATTGGCCAACATCTTCCCACGGGCTCTGCTAGCTATAGGTACTGACGGATCAGATTTTTATAGGTAGTTTCATATCTACCATAAATCTGTGGGATATATAGGCAGCACACCCAACTATCCATTCCTAAACATTCAATCAAAACACTCGCCAATCAAGCAGAAAATACCTATGAACCCTACGCAGGGTTGCGAGTTTGTGAATTAAAAAAATCATTAAGTCATAAGTTAGTAGATGACTTGTGAATTAAAAAAATTTAATTCATAAGTTAGTCAGTTACTTATGAATTAAAAAAAAAATAATTCTATAGCTAGTTAGTGACTTATGATTTAAAAAAAGTTTAATTCATAGGTCAGTTGGTGACTTGTGAATTAAAACAATTTAAGTCATAAGCTAGTTGGTGACTTATGAATTAAAAAAAATTTAATTCACTACCTACTAAGTGACTTGTGAATTAAAAAAAAATTTAATTCACTTCCTACTAAGTGACTAAGTGAAAGGAAAGACGTGTTGAGGTATGGTCTCGGAACCGTAAAGGTTAAGAGGCATGAAGGCAAAGGGGAGTCAAAAGCTGCAAGTGGTGCAAATAAACCTGCACCACGCTAAAGCAGCAACGTACGACCTTACGCTCTACATGTCTCACGAGAACGTGGATGTGGCCTTGATCCAGGAACCATGGTTAGGCAAAAACCGAATCCGTGGGTTGAGGTCAAAACACTACAACCTTTTCCATTCCACGTCAGATGAAGGTGATATAAGAAGTTGTATCCTAGTGAAAAAATCAATTAACGCTTTCTTCCTATCTAGGCACAGCAACAAGGACAACACGGCAATCAGCGTCGAATCGAATGAAGGAAACTTCATTCTAGCGTCGACGTACATGCCGTACGAGGAGGAGAGCCCACCATCAAAAGCAGTCCGCGATCTGGTGGTCCATGCCACAGCAAGCGATACACCTTTGGTGGTAGGATGTGATGCCAACGCTCACCACACTCAATGGGGCTCAAAGGACATCAATAAAAGGGGTGAGTCAATTTTTGAATATATTCTCTGTTCTAATTTATCGTTATGTAATAGGGGCAATCACCCTACCTTTCGAAACAAAAACAGGGAGGAAATAATAGATTTGACTCTTATTAGCAATAATAGTAAAATTTCAGTTGAAGACTGGAGAGTCTCACCTAAAGAATCTTTTTCGGATCACTTTAGGATACTCTTCTCTATAGACAGGAACTTTACTGAAAAGAAACCTTACAGGAACCCAACTAGAACGAATTGGACAGAGTACGAAAATTGGCTGAAAGACTGTATTGATCCACCAGAGGACAATACAAGTCTAAGTACTTCAACCATTGACACTGTTGTCCAAAACTTGTCTGGCAAAATGAGAATGTCTTTTGAAAAACACTGCCCTTTATCTCGTTCCAATAACTCCACTAACCCACCCTGGTGGAATGGTGTACTAAAGAAACGTAGAACAGAGGTTAGAAAACTTTTCAATAAAGCTAAACTGAGTAAATTAGAAGAGGACTTAAAGTCTTATAGAGCCGCACTTAACATCTACACCAAAGAGTTAAGGAAGGCCAAAAAGGATTCGTGGGCTAAACATTGTGAATCCATTGAAAAAACAAGCGAGGCGGCGAGGCTCCGTAGAACCCTGGCCCTTAATCCCACGATCCCGGGGTACATAAAACACCCTGATGGATCATGGTCGAACTCGAGCCTAGAAACGCTTGAACTCTTCATGGAAACTCATTTCCCCGGTTGTAAAAACCCAGAAAGTTCTGATTGCTCGCAATCGAACACGCTGGATTTTACTCACACGGAATCGAATTTAGAACTTAACCAGGTTATTACTGAGCAGAAGATTATCTGGGCAATAAACTCGTTCAAACCCTATAAATCAGCGGGACCAGACGAGATTTTTCCAGCTCTTCTTCAAAATGCTCTCAAAGTAATAACTTCGTGGCTTAGGGTAATCTTCATAAGTTGTATCAAACTTAGATACGTCCCTAATAGCTGGAAAAAGGTCAAGGTAGTCTTTATCCCAAAAGCAGGGAAACCGACTCACTCGACCGCTCAGGATTATAGACCAATAAGTCTCTCTTCGTTTCTCCTTAAGACACTAGAGAGGATAATTGATCTACATGTTAGAGAACTTCTCAACGAAAACAATTTGTGCAACTACCAACACGCTTACCTTAAAGGTAAATCAGTGGAGACTGCTCTGCATGAAGTAGTTTCACATATTGAGAAAAGTCTTGAACATAAAGAATATACCCTGGCAGCATTTCTTGATATCGAGGGTGCGTTTAATAACGTTAAAACGGAATCAATCAAAACTGCCTTAGTTGAGGTTGGAGTTGAATCTGTCATTGTCGATTGGATCTTCACCATGTTAAATGGCAGAATTATCAACTCTCAATTAGGAGTTAGCACTATCGAGAAAACAGTTACTAGAGGCACACCACAGGGAGGAGTCATCTCACCCCTGCTCTGGATCCTCGTAGTCAACAAAATTCTCACAAAGTTCAAAGATCAGGGCATTAAAATCGTAGCATATGCAGATGACATAGTGGTTTTGGTATCAGGCAAGTTTCTTACCATCATCGAAAACATTATGGAAAATGCATTAAAGGATTTATCTTCTTGGGCAACTAAGAACGGTCTCGGGGTCAACCCCACCAAGACAGAGCTAGTTTTGTTCACGAAGAAACGGAAACTGGAGGGCTTCAACCCTCCCAAACTAAATGGTATTCCTCTAAAACTTTCAAAGGAAGCTAAATTTCTAGGAGTGATCCTTGACTCCAAGCTCTCATGGAAGCGTAATACTGAGGAGAGAATGAAAAAAGCACTATGTGCATTCTACACATGCAAAAAGACCTTCGGTGTACGTTGGGGTATGCGACCGCAAGTCATCCAATGGATGTACACAGCGATTGTCAGACCCATTCTTACCTATGGCTCTATTGTATGGTGGAAGGCGGTGGAAAAATCAAGCTATCTCAAGAACCTGAATAAGGTTCAGAGACTAGCCTGTATAGGAATGACAGGGGCTCAAAGATCCACACCACAAGCTGGGTTGGAGGTGATCTTGGACCTCCCGGCTCTGGATGAGTTCATAAGATGCACGGCAGCCAAAACTGCAATTCGTTTAAGAGAACTGAGTTTTTGGAGGCACAGCACTTATGGACACGGGTCAATCTTACAAAGATATGACACGATTCCAGGACTGATGGAGACCACCGATTACATCCCCCCTTTACTAGATTTCGATAGGAAATTTTCTATTTTCATACCAGAAAGACAGGATTGGGATCCTAATTCACTTATAAGTAAACAGGGTATCCCTTTCTACACTGACGGTTCAAAAATGGAAACAGGAACAGGTGCGGGAGTGTTTTGCCAATCACTCAACATCAGAGTGTCATATAAACTCCCAGCTGACTGTAGTGTCTTTCAGGCCGAGATCTTTGCCATTGGAAAAGCAGCTGAATTGGCACATCACGAAAAGCTAAGCTCTTCGGAGATTACTCTTTTCGTGGACAGCCAGGCTGCTATCAAAGCCTTAGCCAGTGAGACCATAAGATCAAAAGCAGTTTTAAACTGTAGGAAGGAACTAAATAAAATCTGCCACACTAACCAGGTAAAGCTCTGCTGGGTTCCTGGACATAGTAATATAGAAGGGAATGATATAGTAGATGAACTAGCCAGGAAAGGGTTAGAAGCAGACACAAGTAGTAGCGACCATTCAGTTAGGGGACCACTCGTCCCGATTGGGGTACTCAAGAGGAAGATAGACCTTAAACTAAAAGAGGAAATTAATAACTCCTGGCCTAACACAAATGAAAAGGAAACTCGGTATATTCTATCGCTGAGTAAAAAGAACATTAAAACCTTGATAGGTGTACTAACAGGTCATTGCGCCATTGGCACAATGGCTAACAGGATAGGGGCATTTGCACCCGATTTTTGTAGGAGCTGTCAAGAGGAGGAGGAAATAGAAACCATTAAACACCTGCTCTGTGACTGTCCGAACCTCCAAACCAGCCGACTCCGTCATTTCGGAAACAGGTTTGTTGGAGAACTGGATGATCTAGCACAGGTCTCAATGGCAAACATGAGGAAATTTATAGATAGCACAGGCTGGTTCGTTAACGAGCCAGTCTACCCTAATCGGCAAAATTGAGGAGCATCGATGCTAACTTTTACAGGGGATCACAATGGACCAGTAGGCCCACGTGTACGCAACAGCTTCATGCTGTGCACACCCCTTATAACCTAACCTAACCTAACCTACTAAGTGACTTATGAATTAAAAAAAATTTAATTCACTACCTACTAAGTGACTTATGAATTAAAAAAAATTTAATTCACTACCCACTAAGTGACTTATGAATTAAAAAAAATTTAAGTCATGAGCAAGTTAGTGACTTATGAATTAAAAAATTGTAATTCATGAGCAAGTAAATGACTTATGAATTAAAAAAAATTTAATTCACAACCTAATAAGTGACTTATGAATTAAAAAAAATTTAATTCATAAGCTAGTTGGTATATTGGAAATTCTTAAGCTTGTTTTGACTACATAATTTTGTCATTATTAACGAAAGTGGTTTTCATGCTATTTAAGAATTTTGTGTGAGTTTACGTCTATGCAGTCCCTATAACCCAATAGAATAAAAAAGCAATATCGATAAAATATTTGTGTTGAGCAAATGATGGGTTATCATTCTCTCTCTTGGAAGATTTTATGAAAATAATAGAAACAACTATTTTAACTTACAAACATAAATCATTCACCCATCAATTGTTCAGTGACTAGTGACCAGTGCGCATTAAATTTATACATAATTGTGAAGTGAAAAAGTGAATATTCAATATTAAAAAGTTTAAAAAATATACATATACGTTTATTAGTAAGTTTTTTATAATCTTTTTACCTTTAGTATTTAAAAACATAATTTTTTTAATCAGAATTCATCCATTAGCTTATGAATTAAATTTTTTTAATTCATAAGTCACTTAGTAGGTAGTGAATTAAATTTTTTTTTAATTCATAAGTCACTTAGTAGGTAGTGAATTAAATTTTTTTTAATTCATAAGTCACCAACTAGCTTATGACTTAAATTTTTTTAATTCATAAGTCACTTATTAGGTTGTGAATTAATTTTTTTTAATTCATAAGTCATTTACTTGCTCATGAATGTAGCGAAGACCGGTCCTGTGCAAAAGGGACGAGTATATCAACTTAGAGGGAAAATACTCTACTCGCAACTCAATACCTATAATGACACTCACTCTGGTTTAGAACGTTACGGAAGTAAGACGTGACTTATTGTTAAGAACCACAATATAATATTTAGTATTACTGAGCTGAGCGATCGAGTTAACGTTTATATTGTTCAATAAATACGATAATTAGACACCGACGTGTAAAGCTGTGTTTTATTGATAAGGCCGTATTCTACGTTAAAGAATCAGAAGTGCGGATGAGCCTATAGATTGTGAAGTTAAGTTGAGTTGAATGGTAACTACCTAATTGTTGTAATTGAGTGATTTATGAACTACAGCAGTAGCTGCGGTAGCTCGGTTAATATAATAATTCAAGTATTGAATGCAATACTGATTGGAAAATGGTAGAAATTATTATATTGTGTTGTTTTACGATGGGACATTTACCGTTGGGAAATGTAACGGTCAGTCCGATCGGCGTTATGTGGTATGTGTGCAAAAGGGAGCAGTTGTGTTGTATCAATATGTGTGTAAAATGTGCGAAGAGGGTAGAAGAATATCCAACTTGGTGCAATGCTCATGTGGAAAACGATATTTTTGGTGTACAAAAGTTCGAATCCAGCGTGAGCAAACACCAAAATGGTTGGGAAGAAATATGAAGAGGACGAATGGATACATTCGTGTGGACTTTCATTGTACGAAAGAATAACACGATGTGTTGGTAAGAAGTATGAAGGGGATGAATGCATACATCCGTGTAGACTTTTGGTGTACAAAAGAGCAACACGATGTGTGGGATGAAATAAGAAGGGGACAAATGTATACAGTCGGGTAGACTTTCGGTTCACGAAAGAGTATCAGATGTAGGGGGAAAACGTAAAGGGGATTAATGAACGAAAAGCGATGGAAGTTTCTAATACACAGGCAATTACAGGCTGCTCCCTAGGCACATGGATAAATCAGTGTGTGATTTATAAATTTTACTTAGCACATTTCAGTGGGAAGTAATTAATAAGTTTGATATGTAGGTGCTATCAGGAATGAATTTCCCTTAGTAAGATCATTCGAATGAGGTTTTGATATATAGATGTATATATATTCTGACTCATCATTCCTGGATGTTGGCTTATTTTGCCAACTCTAGTTTTAAAATTGTTGATTAAATATGTTCTGTTGTCAGAGTAGAAAACATTATCTACGAGCGTTGTTATATTGAAAATAATTCTGAAATAAGCGTAAAACACGATGTATGAATATTTTTCTTTTTGTAGATAAAGTAAAATGGAAAAACTCAACATTAAACAACTACAAAGTGAGCTGAAGAATAGAGGGTTGCCGACATCGGGAACTAAAAGAACGTTGATAAACCGATTATGCACTTACGATAAAGAGAAACAAGACCAGTCTGTGCCTCAATCGAACGAGATCTTGTCAGCCGCTGATTCTGGAGCTCCATCCACCGATGAAATACCAACGGTGTCGGAAGCAGGAATTTGTGACGACCGAGCTATGAGGGAAAGAGAGTGGGACATTATTAGGAGAGAAAGGAACCTACTAGAGAACGAAAGAACAATTTTAATGAAAGAACGTGAACTGGCTGACAAACTTAAGCGTCTCGAAGGGCCTAGCTCCGGAAATGCTGAAACACGAAGACCAAGAATTCATTGCAGCATAAAAGACATTGCTGATACGCTGCCGATGTTTACCCCAGGCGATTCGACATCAATGTCGGCTGAAAATTGGGTAGACCGGGTTGAGACCCTAACAAAGATATACGAATGGGATGAACGTGCACTCCTCATGGCAGCAGCATCAAAAATGAAAGGCCCTGCAAGGTTTTGGTGGGACACTACCCAAGAGATATCCGGATCCTGGGTACAGTTGGCAGTGGGGCTGAAGGCGAATTTCACTCACCAACGGAACGAAATTGACATTCATCAACAAATGGCACGGAGAACTAGACGACAAAATGAACCAATTGAAAATTTCTGTTTTGAAATGAATATGATGGGGAAGAAAATTCACCTTGCAGATAGAACCATCATACAATACATCCTAACAGGCTTGAATAACCCACAATTAGGTTCTAGTTTAGCGGCGACAAACTTTAGCACCATTGCCGAACTCATCGAGAAAGTAAAGTGGTGTGAAAGTATCTGTGAAAACACTCGCTACAAGACATCATCCAGCTCTGGAATCCTGAAAACAAGCAATGTGAATCGTCAAGCATCCAGTGAACAGCCAAACTGGCGTCGACAGCTAACGACAAATCAAAGGGCAACATTATCTTATCGACAACCCATGTATCAACGGCCTCTACCAAGTTGCTACAACTGTAATCAAACCGGACACTTCGCTCGACAATGCACACAAAGTCGAAAGAGGCCGTGGCCCATTAACAAAGAAAATAGTGTTAAATATCCAGCAAAATTCGAAAACCAGAACGATAGAAATAAACGAATTAACACTATCCATCGACAGGGCAAATCCGATTCTTTTAGCAAAAGAGTAACTATCAATGGAAAAGAGTATGCTGCAATATTAGACTCTGGAAGCGAACAAACGGTGGTGACACAGACGGTCGTCGAGGAGACAGGAATCCCCATAGGTCCCTACAGTATCACCCTTTATGGATTCGGAGGCGGAAATTGTACAACGTTGGGACGAATACCATGTACTATGATAATTGACAATGCCAGGTTCAGTGTTGACGCGGTAGTTGTCCCGGATGATAGACTTACTGAACCAATTCTAATTGGGAAGGATATATTAGGTGATCCGGCCTGTGACGTTTCCAAAGAAGGCGAAGTGCTTATTATCAGGAAGAATGATACAATCAGCTTTAAACAGATAACAGTGGCTGATCTCCAGATAGACAAAGATTTTGATGCAACAGGGTTAGTTAAGCTACTGAACAGGTTCCGAAAATGCGTTGCCATGGAACAAGGAGAACTCGGACGAACAAGCCTGATTGAAATGGAAATCGAACTAAGTAAGTCAGATCCTATATCACAACACGCATACAAAGTTCCATATGCGAAAAGAGAAATATTGAGTTCGATGATAAAAACATTACTGGAGTGTGACATCATACAAGAGTCTAAGTCCGACTTTGCAGCACCAGTCGTACTTGTTAAGAAAAAAAATGGTGACGACAGGATGTGCGTGGATTATAGACGCCTCAATATTGTCACAAAAAAGGTCAACTCTCCGTCCCCGCATATAGAAGAAGAGCTTAACAATCTTGAGGGTTACCATTACTTCATTGTACTCGATCTAGCGTCGGGGTATTATCAGATACCCATCAGAAATGAACATCTACCTCTTACAGCATTCATTACCCCGGACGGGTTGTTTGAATTCAAAGTTCTGCCATTCGGGCTAGTCAACGCCCCAGCATACTTCAAAAAGTTGATGAGAATCATCAAGCAAAAAATGCTCCCCGAGAAAATCGTTAGCTATATGGATGACTTTGTTATTCCGGCAAAATCCCTCCAGGATGGAATGCGGAAGTTGGAGAAATTTCTCACGATTTTAAATGAGGCTAACTTAACACTGAATCTAAAGAAATGTGAGTTCTTCAAAAACGAGATTGAATTCCTCGGCCACGTTATCAGGGACGGGAAGATGCAGCCTGGGAAAGCAAAGACCCTAGCTGTTCAACAGTTCGAAACACCCACCAACGAGCATCAAGTGAGGCAGTTTATAGGGCTAACCAGTTTCTTCCGAAAATTCATAAAGAATTATGCATTGATCGCATCGCCACTGACGGAACTGACCAGGAAAAACCAAAAATTTATATGGGGAACTAAAGAGCAAGCGGCGTTTGACCAGCTCAGGAACTCGCTAGCAAGTGAACCAGTTCTGGTTTTGTATGAACAAAATGCGGAACACGAACTTCACACGGATGCCAGTATGAAGGGTCTCGCTGGGGTCCTATTGCAAAGAGAAAACGGAAATCTTCATCCGGTTGCTTACTACAGCCGAAGAACGACCAAAGACGAATCAATGTACCACAGTTACGAACTTGAAGCCCTTGCTGTGGTTGAAGCGACAGATCGATTCCGGCAGTACCTACTCGGCAAGCACTTTGTCATAGTAACCGATTGTGAAGCCCTGAAAACGGCTATGAAAAAGAAGGAAATGGTTTCCCGTATCGCCCGATGGTGGTTGCGCATGCAGGAGTACGACTATGAAGTTTCTCATCGACCCGGCAAGAAAATGGTACATGTTGACACCCTGTCCAGGAATCCAGTTGAACCAGCACAGGCACCTGAAGTGGTAGACATGAACATCCTGAAAATCAACATCGAAGAAACGGATTGGGTATACTCTCTGCAACTACAGGACAAGGAGGTGGCTGACATTGTAAAAACCCTACAGAGCCCGCCAATCAATGGAACTGACAACCAATTACATCATGATTACTCTCTTCAACACGGCCGACTCTATCGGAAAGTCGACGGCGAGCTTAGGCTTTTTGTGCCAAAGGGATCGAGGAATAGAGTCCTACGCAATAGCCACGATCTAATGGGACATTTCTCTGAAAAGAAAACCTTGATGCATCTACGACTACGATACTGGTTTCCTCGGATGACCCAATTCGTAAGAAAATACCTAAAGGCATGTGTTGAGTGTGCGTACAACAAAAAGGAAATCCAACCCCGAGGAGAACTATTTCCGATACCGAAGGGAACTGTGCCATTTGACACCGTGCACATCGACCATCTCGGGCCATTCCTCAAGTCAACAAAAGGGAACTCCTACCTCGTCGTAGTGGTCGATGCCTTCACCAAATATGTCAACATCAAAGCTCTGCCTAACACCCAGACTAAGCCGGTGATCAATTTCCTTACGGATTTATTCTTCACGTTTGGCATTCCCCGTCGAATAATATCAGACAAAGGAACTGCGTTCACCTCGCACGCTTTCAAAGACTTTGTAAATGGTTATTCGATACAACACATACAGAATGGCCTAAAAACACCCCGTGCAAACGGTCAGGTCGAGCGGTATAATCGCACTATTCTCCACGCGCTATTGGCAACCGTCGACGACGAAATCCGATGGGATCAGAAGGTGCGATATGTGCAGTGGGGAATCAATAATACGCAAAACGAGACCACAGGTAAGACGGCACATCAATTACTAATGGGGTTCGTGCCCCGCGACCCCCTCAAAGATGCCCTCGCCCCATGTGTAAATCTGAATCAAACGATTCCTAGTATTGAAACTCTTCGAACCGAAGCAGCCGAATCTACCGAAAAACGACAGGCAGCCCAAAAACGCCACCATGACATGAACCATAAGAAAGCAAAAACCTATAATGTAGGCGATTTAGTTATGTCAATAAATGACGGAATTGCCGCCACCGGAACTTCCCGAAAACTTGAAAGCAGATATCGAGGACCTTACTGTGTGACTGCCGTTCTCCCACACGATAGATATCAAGTGGCCGATATGCCGTTCGCGCCCAGGACGCAGAAACCATATTCAGCCACTTGGTCGGCGGACCGAATGAAACGCTGGATTAATCTGGATCTAGACTTCGACGAGGACGACGACCTGAGTCAGGATGGTCGAAACTGTAGCGAAGACCGGTCCTGTGCAAAAGGGACGAGTATATCAACTTTGAGGGAAAATACTCTACTCGCAACTCAATACCTATAATGACACTCACTCTGGTTTAGAACGTTACGGAAGTAAGACGTGACTTATTGTTAAGAACCACAATGTAATATTTAGTATTACTGAGCTGAGCGATCGAGTAAACGTTCAATAAATACGATAATTAGACACCGACGTGTAAAGCTGTGTTTTATTGATAAGGCCGTATTCTACGTTAAATGAATTACAATTTTTTAATTCATAAGTCACTAACTTGCTCATGACTTAAATTTTTTTTTTATTCACAAGTCACTTAGTAGGAAGTGAATTAAATTTTTTTAATTCATAAGTCACTTAGTAGGTAGTGAATTAAATTTTTTTTTAATTCATAAGTCACCTACTACCTTATGACTTAAATTTTTTTAATTCACAAGTCACCAACTGACTTATGAATTAAATTTTTTTTAATTCATAAGTCAGTAACTAGCTGCTGAATTACATTTTTTTTAATTCATAAGTCACCCACTAGCTTGTGAATTAAAGCCAAGCTTAAGCTAGAAAGTGACTTAAGCTTTTGCAACCCTGACCCTACGTACCTATTTGCAACTTTGATAATTTTTTAATTCTTTTACAATAAAATATCCACGTAAAATGCGTATCAAGAACAGAATATAAAAATAATTACGTAGCATTCTGATTTCTGCCTCCATTTGATAATAAATGATGTTTGGTAAATATAGGTATGTATGTAGTATGTACCTACCCAGTGGGAAATTTCTAAAAATTCAATGGTGAATATCTTGCTTCTTCCTTGAGGAAAGG
Source organism: Epistrophe grossulariae (assembly GCA_929447395.1). Classification (NCBI taxonomy): domain Eukaryota; kingdom Metazoa; phylum Arthropoda; class Insecta; order Diptera; family Syrphidae; genus Epistrophe; species Epistrophe grossulariae. The sequence goes on from OV839566.1 coordinate 77,563,551, forward strand.
GAGCAGCACCCGCTTCCTTTGTGTGGAATACATCGAGGATTTTAACATGGGCATGTCATTGGCGGGGTGCACATGCAACCATCTCGATGAAAATTCCACAACTAAATCACTACTTCCTTGGAAGTTGCTTATTCACCAGTTGGACTGAGGACTCCGGTGAAAAATATGATGAATATTCAGCAAAGAAATACTTAAAAAAAAGTAACTTGCTTATTCATCAGATCATTAATTTTTGATGAAAAATTTTATGAAAATTCTTTTATGAAATCGCTAAATAATTTGGACTTGTTTTTTCACTACCTCAATATTTGCCAATGAAAAATATGATGAATATTCAACAAAAATGTCACTAATTGCGTGTTACTTATTTATTGATCAGCTTAATATTTATTATTTTCGATGAAAATTATGATGAAAATTTAGTAGTGAAATCAATAGGGAATTGGGAGTTGCTTAATCGCTGAATATTTAATTCATAAATTAGAAAAAACTTGTCCTAAGTTGGAACGATTGAATATAATTCAATTAAAAGGTAAGTGACCTAAGCTCCAAAATGCGTCTCTAAGACGCAATTTATGGTCAATTTTTACCGACCCTTATAAAAGCCAAAACATGAACATACTGTGAATTTTATTTTTCTAAGTGAATTTTTTAAATTAGATATACACAATGCTCAGTTCATGATAAAAGTCTGATGAAAGGATACATTACTTTTCTTCACAGAAATCCTCATATTGATCGCGTCAGGTACAGAAAAGGGTAGTTTTCATTCTTTTCTTGTTCAGAGAAATAACAAGAAAAAAAAGAGAGCGTCGTGGGAGAATTATTTTTTCTTCTCTCTCAAAGTATACTTTACAAAGCAGACGAGTGGATCTAGACAACGAACTGTTGAACTTATGCATTACTTGTCAACGATTGAATCATCGCATAATTTTACCTATTAAAATAGAATCTTTTAATTCTGCATTAAACTCACTTGATTTTTGTGTGCCAGGTAAAAGAAGGGAGTGTTTCGACATTTTGCCCATTTACAAAGCAGACAATGTGCATAAAACCATGAACTGGTGAAATTATGCATTACTTTACAGTAACTAAATCAGTGCTTGCTGTTTCTTCGAAGAAGTGGCATTTGAATTCAATGTTGAATTCAGCTAAATATTTCAGTGAGGATGAAATTTCCTACTGGGTAGTTCGTTTGGTACCTATTTTTTGATGCGTCACTTTAAAATGCGATCACTCCAGAAATCGCATTTGCATTCAAAAAAAGTTTGTTCGTACCTCTCATGAATGTATGTAGGAACATCATCATCGGCCATCGCTAAGAAAAAAGTTGCCCTAGGTAAAGAATATACACTTTTTTTTTTAATATACAATATATCTAGGTAGGTATTCCTCCTAAGTTTATTCTTTTATATTTTGTAAACAAAAAAATTACACAACCACGCCGCCACCGCGCACCTCGCTGTGCTGCCTTCACCACCATCCAACAATCCAACAATTCCATCATTATTTTTTTCTTCAAAATATTAACACGATATTCGAAAGAAAAAAAAAGTATGTTGTGTCTGGTATATTCATACATTTTAATAAATATGATTTAAAATCACGAAAATAAATATAAACTAGCATAAAAGTGTTCATATATGCGTTTCGCCCCGATGTAATGGTTGGGCTCATCAGAAGATGACCATTACATACATTCCCCTTCACGCCTCCCCAGTGGGAAATTTCTAAAAATTCAATGGTGAATATCTTGCTTCTTCTTTGAGGAAAGGGAGCAGCACCCGCTTCCTTTCTGCGGAATACATCGAGGATTTTAACATGGGCATGTCATTGGCGGGGTGCACATGCAACCATCTCGGTGAAAATTCCACAACTAAATCACTACTTCCTTGGAAGTTGCTTATTCACCAGTTGGACTGAGGACTCCGGTGAAAAATATGATGAATATTCAGCGAAGAAATACTTAAACAAAATTAACTTGCTTATTCATCGGATCATTAATTTTTGATGAAAAATATGATGAAAATTCTTTTATGAAATCGCTAAATAATTTGGACTTGTTTTTTCACTACCTCAATATTTGCCAATGAAAAATATAATGAATATTCAACAAAAAGTCACTAATTGCGTGTTACTTAGTTATTGATCAGCTTAATATTTATTATTTTCGATGAAAATTATGATGAAAATTTAGTAGTGAAACCAATCGGGAATTGGGAGTTGCTTAATCGCTAAATATTTAATTCATAAATTAGAAAAATACTTCTCCTAAGTTGGAATTAAAATGTAAGTGACCTAAACTCCAAAATGCGTCTCTAAGACGCAAATTATGGTCAATTTTTACCAACCCTTATAAAAACCAAAGCATGAACATACTGTGAATTTTATTTTTCTAAGTGAATTTTTTAAATTAGATATACACAATGCTCAGTTCATGATAAATGTCTGATGAAAGGATACATTACTTTTCTTCACAGAAATCCTCATATTGATCGCGTCAGGTAAAGGAAAGGGTAGTTTTCATTCTTTTCTTGCTCAGGGGAATAACAAGAAAAAAAAGAGAGCGTCGTGGGAGAATTATTTTTTCTTCTCTCTCAAAGTATACTTTACAAAGCAGACGAGTGGATCTAGACAACGAACTGCTGAACTTATGCATTACTTGTTAACGATTGAATCATCGCATAATTTTACTTATTAAAATAGAATCTTTTAATTCCGCATTAAACTCACTTGATTTTTGTGTGCCAGGTAAAAGAAGGGAGTGTTTCGACATTTTGCCCATTTACAAAGCAGACAATGTGCATAAAACCATGAACTGGTGAAACTATGCATTACTTTACAGTAACTAAATCAGTGCTTGCTGTTTCTTCGAAGAAGTGGCATTTGAAATTTGAATTCAATGTTGAATTCAGCTAAATTTTTCAGTGAGGATGAAATTTCCTACTGGGTCACGGCATAATTTTTTGCTTTTGTTTCTGTATAGGTACATATTTTACTTTGTCTTTTCTGCGCTTGCTACTTGTGTTTTTTCTTTTTTGTGCGTGCGTGATTCTACCTGCGGCTTCGTCTGCGATGAAAAAAGAGCACAAGCGTAAAATTAAATTTCAAATACAGAATTTGATGAAGAGAGAGTGTTAGTAAGCTCTAACACACCAGGGACACCTACCCGAGTACGGTATTGAAAAAATAGTGACATATATATGTGTATAGTGATACTTACTTGTAGATATTCATTTGTGAATTCAAGAATTTAAATAAAAAACTACAAATATTTTCTGTTTTTTCGAAGTGGCTTTAATTTAAAAGAAAATGAGTTATCAGCCGGCTAAAAGAAGGAAGAAAGGATGTGCTTTGAATTGCACAGACTTCGAAACAACTTTTAAGGTTCCATACGAAGATGAAAGGTAAGTTTTACCAAGTTTTAGTAGTAGGTTTGACAAAATCTCAAATCTGCAAAGTATTTGGCCGTAAATTGACAATTATTACAAATCTATTTACAGTGTTTTATTTCCCCCGAAATGCAGAGCAACTTGGAGCGTATGTTCAAAAATATACAATTCAACAAAAAAATATTCAGCCCTATCACGAATTCCATCTGTTGTGAAATTATTTATCGCGAGTAAGTAATTTTAGGATGGTAGTTTAGGACGGAATTATAATCCGCAGACTCAAATATTTTTAACAAATTGCTAAACGACACGAAAGTTTAACAATTGACAAAACGAAACAAATTGTGCACGAAAACGATGTGCGTCGCGACGAGAATGACAAACTGTCAAACGACGATAGGTGCGTTCACAACAGACAACACGTAAAGTGCTGCCACCCAGTAGCTCAGCAATGGGGTGGGTTCAGCGAAGTGGGATTTTATTAATCGAGTTTGATTAATAAAAGAATAATCAAATTGATGTACTTTTACTAAAGTGGGCGCCAGGAATTTTGTTTGTACCAAATGCAATTAGTAAAATTCCAAATCTAATTGTACTATATTGTTAAAAGACACGATAAGGAAAACGAAAATAAAACACAAATTTGATATATATGGGGATTTTAAATAATTTTATTTGAGAAACCTTTGGGCGGAACCCCAGGATTAAAACCCAACATTTTTTCAATTGCCGAAATACAATTAAGAATTATTATAAGGCTTACGGGGAACCGTTAAAGCCGAAACAAAGAAAAGAAAGAAAAATGAGCCGTTAAAAACTGAAACTACCTCGTCCCGCTTTTAACTGGGATTTAAAACGAAATCTAACACGACAATAAAAAAAAACAAAGAAAAGACTAGGGTTTATCGGAATTTAGAATTCTAGAATCCTTTTCCTTTATCTCCTCTCTCAACTCGCTTTATCCTGCTTTTTAACCAAATTCTTTTCGCTCCTCGAATCACCTTTTTCTACTTATCAACTTTTCAACTTCTCAATTTTTCAATTTTATCACCAAAAATTTGTCCTCGATTTTATTTCTTCCTTAATTTTTCTCAAATTACCAAAAATACAACTTCTTGCTTGGATAGCTCTCTTAAGAGTGACTTTCCCAGCTACCATCAATTCCACCCTCGACCATTCCAACCACTCACACATTCATACATTCAGCCATTCGTTTTCGTGATCATCGGTCACGGGATCGCGGCTTCCTGGAAAGCTACGTGCTCTCCTCGAAAACCTCCGTTGTTGAATCTCTACGAAACTTTACTCTCACACACACATTCACGGATTCGGCAAAGTTGTTGGATGTCTTTCCAAAACTTGCCGAACCTTAATGGCCGCGTTCAGACCCATCGCAAACTAATATTTTCGAGAAAAATTAAAAAGAAACAAACCCGAGGAAAAGTTTATCCTAGGCATTCTCCTAGCTACAACAAAGTTTTCGCGGGTGATTCGAGGCACGAATAAATTCCGTCGACAATCAATATTTTTCGAGATGAGAGGGAGGATTCCATTCCGATAACCCCTTTCAATAAAATATTTTGTAACTTAAGATTTTACTATTGACTACGTTAAAGGCCCATTTAACTTACAATAAAATGTTACTTTAAATTAAAGTTAGGATGAAGAGTTTAGATAAGAGTTTCGATAGAGTCCGCCTGACTCGATGACTTTTTCAGCTCGTCCGCGGATAATTCAACATAAGACCGCCCGTCTTTATGATTCGTATACTTCATGGATTTTGGAACCAACTGTTCCCTTTCGATTTTTTGGTTACTTTTCAAAAATACTTTAAGAGCAGGACTCTGGGTGATGGATACCAGGTTTTCTACTGAACTCTACGAGTATCTTGGAGCCGCAACGAAGAAGGAGAGGTTAAGAATGGGTATAGAAGATAGAATAGGCTGGGTGAAACTTGTTGTGGTAAAATTTACCGCAACAAATCCCACCCTTACCTCCCAGGAAATGTGCTTAGATTTCTGTATCACATTTCCTAAGATTTACCAAGGAAATGGGAAGTGAAAAAGGGATTTTCCATCCGAATAAAAATCAAAACCAAAACTGAAACTGAAAATCGTATCGGATGCATTGTTGTACGGTTTTAAATCTTTAACATGCCAAGTTCCGCGTTCTTTACCATTACTATCTTGTAAAACATATGTCCAAGGTGACACACGCTTTTAATCTCAAACGGACCGACAAACTTCGGTGCTAATTTGGCGGCATAATAATTCGCGGCATCCGACAAAGAAAAGTTCCTACGCCAGACAATTTCGCCCGGCTGATATTGAACATCACGCCGTCGAAGATTGTAGGCTTGAGCAGGTCTTTTAGATGCTGCTTGCAATTTTTTCCCTATATCTACCCTAAGTTCTTTGAAACGCTCAGCGATCTCATTCAGATCCTGAACATTTCCTGAACTATCAGTAAATGATGGTGCTTCCTGATCCGAAGTCACCATATCCCTTCCAAAGTTCGCATAATAAGGCGAGACACCTTAAACTTTGTGTTGTGACGTGCGAATGGCGCACGCCACCTTACTAAGTTGTGAATCCCACAATCTGTAGTTTTCAGCGACGTAGGCCCTCAACGTCGTCTTAAGAATCTGATTGATTCTCTCCGCAGGATTCGCCTGCGGGTGGTAATGGGCTGTAAATTTTATCTGTGACCCGTACGCCTGGCAAAGCGTTTTCAGTTCCTTAGATAGAAACTGGGGACCGTTGTCACATACGATCACCTTTGGTATGCCAAATAAGAGGAAAACGTTGTCTTCTAATTCCCTGACTATAGCCTTAGCGGTGGCCGACCTCAACGCGAACAGTAGTGGAAACTTCGTAAAGTAATCCACTACCGTTAAAATGTAAATAAAACCCCTACTAGATTTAGGTAGCGGACCTACCAAATCGACGCAAATCATTTCCCACGGTGCCTTGATTCCTATCCTCTCAGTCATTAATCCAGCTGGATTTTCATTCACCGGCTTTACCTGTTGGCAACCTTTACAATTTTGAACGTATTTCGTAATATCGGCCCTCATTTTCGGCCAGTAAAACCTTGCCCCAATTCTGGCAAAAGTTTTCCTAACGCCCATGTGTCCTGCTAAAGGACCATCATGGTATTCTTGTAAAATCCCTAACCTTTCATTTTTCCCTATCACTCTCTTCCATTCTTGATTATTCTCATGAACAACTATGTGATTAGCCTTCACCAGTTTGAACAACTGACCTTGTTCAACCCTCCAGGCTGGATACCTAAGCGGATTTGAATTAATCGCTGAAATCATTTTGCTCACCCAAGGGTCTAGAACCTCGTCTGAGATACCACCCAACTGCGGCACTTCTCGAGAAAGCATATCCGGAACAACATGCTCTTTGCCCTTGCGAAGAATGATTTCGAAATCGAATTGTTGGAGCCGAATTGCCCAACGTGCTAACCTACCCTATGGATCTTTAAGATTGCTTAACCATACCAGGGAATAATGATCCGTCACAACCGTAAACCGAACACCTTCGATATACGGCCGCAACTTCTCAATAGCCCATAATATAGCCAAGCATTCCTTCTCTGTAGTGCTATAATTCCTCTTGTTTCTATTTAAAGACCTACTAAGGTAACAGACAACCTTTTCTCCTTCATCAAAGTTCTGTGAAAGAACTGCACCGATACCGAAATCTGACGCGTCTGTTTGTACGACAAAAGGTCGTTTAAAATCTGGGCAAGTAAGTATGGGTGCTGTCACCAAACACTCTTTTGCCTTTCTAAAGCTATCCTCACACTCTTGTGTCCAAATGAACTTCCTATTCTTCTTTAATAAATCCGATAACGGCCTAAGCAATTCCGAAAAATTTTTTACAAAACGTCGGTACCACGATACTGTCCTTATAAAACTTCTAATTTCCTTAACATTCCTCGGTGCTGGAATTTTAACCATACTTTCCACTTTTTCTGGATCTACGTGTAAACCATTTCGATATATATCCTAAAAACTTAAGCGATGGCATGCAAAAATTGCACTTTTCCCTACTGACTTTCAATCCTGCTTCGCTCAACCTTTTCATCACCTCATTAAAGATTTCAAGATGTTTTTCGAAACTCTCAGTAATGATAATGATGTCGTCTAAATAGACGAACACGAATGGTTCGAGGTCGGCACCCAAAACTGTGTCGATAAACCTCTGCCAAGTCGCAGGCGAGTTATGAAGACCGAAAGGCATTCTTCGAAATTGAAAAAGACCCCTCCCCGGAAACGTAAAGGCAGTATAAGGCTTCGATTCCTCCTCCATAGGAATCTGCCAATACGCTGACTTGATGTCTAGCGAAGACAAGAACCTAGCACCTCGAAGCCTGTCTAAAATCGAATTTATGTATGGCAGTGGGTAAGCATCCCTATCCGTATTCTTGTTCAGCTTCCTATAGTCCACACAGAACCTATAGGATGACCAAGCACTTGTCGATCTCTCAGTAACTCCTGCCTCTAACATTTCGTTTAATTCCCTATCTATATGTTCCTGCATTGCCGGAGAAACCGGATAATACCGTTGTTTAATCGGTTCCGCCAACGTCCTAATCTTGTGCGTAACCATTGTTGTCCACCCTAAGCCTTCAGGCATTTTCTTAAATGATTTTTCAATCAAATTTTCTAACATTTTAATTTCCCTATCGCTCAACTCAGAACGTTCTGTAATAGAACAAATCGAAACAGGCTGTTCCGAAAAGTTCCACTCACGTGATCTTAAATCCGGGACAATACCCGAAAGTGCCCAAAAATCTGCACCAAGGATCACCGTGTGTGGCAGGGTTGGTATGAAAAGACAGTCAATCAGAACTGCCTTGTCCTCTACTATAATTGGAAGAGAGACTATTCCTAAAATCTCGACACCTGTCCCATCTGCTAGACGAACGCAGCCAACAGTGTCTGTCTTTAAAGCAATACCTAAATTTTGGAGTATTTTCCAAGCATCCCTACCTATTATGGTTCTAGAAGCTCCTTAATCTAATAATCCTAAAAATCTAGTACCATAAATGCTAACAGTTAAAAATGGTCTCCTACCACTACCGTTTGCCTCTAGTGTAAAACCTAAGTGAATCTGATTCACCAACTGGTTACCAGCAGGTAACCTATTCAACGTCTTCGAACATCCCGCCCTGCTGGCGCAGGAGTCCGTTGCCCATTTCCCGAGCAGCGACGACAATTTTGTCTATTGACACCTAACTCACCACAACCGAAACAACGCCTAGGAGCGGAACACCTATTTGCAAAATGGCCTGATCCATTGCAATTAAAACACCTAACTGAGGTTTGACGAGTAGTTCCGTTGTTCTCAGCAACAACCGAAACTACTGGGATTTCAATACCTACATAAGCTAGATCTGGTTATAGCAGATTCCTATTATCCCTAAAGCGACCAAATCGGATACGCAACTTGGTTTCGCCAAACCAAGCTGAGTTTGATAGAAAGGTGTCAAGTTCCTTTGAATCATTGACAACTTCCTACCTTCCGAGATTTGATCGGTTAATCTACCAAACAGATTTTGCATGGTCCTCACATAGGCACCGATTGATTCATCGTTGCCTTGTGTGCGACGCCTAATCTCATCTTATAATTGGTTATCGTAATTCGGTGGCAAAAACTCCAGCTTTAACTCTCTGACGAGTTCCGGCCATGAACCGACTGATGCCTTAACTGCCCTAAACCAAATTAAAGCCTTCCCTACAAAGAGCTCTACAGCTGCTTTAAAAAGTTGGGGTTCCGTAACCCCCCTAGCTGAACGAATTTCCTCTACCCTTTCTAAAAACGAATTCACTGAGGCACCACAGCGCTCACCGGTGAACTTCACATCCCATTTCGCGATATTTAGAAATTTATCGGAACTAACTATAACCCGTTCTACAACTGGGTTGACCTGGCTAGCAGTAGCCCTATCCCTAACTTCTTTCACTCCTAATGTCGATGTACCGGTAGAATTGACCACCGTCTTGGTTTTCTGAGGTTCAGCTGAACGCTGATTTTCAACCTCAATCTTCTCCTGTAACCCCTTTTGTCGTTTCCCTTCATTTTTGTCATCTAAATTTTCTTCTTCCTTTTCATCTTCATCGTCGTCATCCTCCAACTCAGCTAAAGCCATGACCAGTTTATTCTTCAGAGCCTGTTTGCTCTTTTCGTGGCTTTCGTTTTCTGGTATGCTCCTATCTAACCTACGTAGCCCCCACTCTGCCTTCGTGACAATTTTCAAATATTCCTTCGAAGTTTCCGACTTCGGAGGATTCTCTAGGAGTTTTCCTATTTCTACTAATTTCTTTTCCACCGCCATGAGATCCTGTTCAAAGGTGAAAGGATAGGCTGGCGGTATAAAAGAATTCCTACGCTCTAACTTAATCGCCACTCTAAGCGCTTTGCGCATCTCCTCTACTGTACCTACTGCTAAACCTCTGCATTCTACCTCATAAGTTATTTCGTCCTGTGACAGTCTATTCACCTGACTAACTTCCATTTAAAAATAGTTGAAAATAAATAAAGAGTAGAAAAAGTAATTTAAAAAAAGTATTAAAACCACTTAAAACAAAATCAGAACCGAAATGTAAACAAGCGTCGACGCAAAAGTGCTTATATTCGCGAATCGAATTTAAGAATCAGCAAAACAAACAAATAAAAGGAGCAAAACTTCCTTTTCAAAATTTAAAACAAACGAAAATTAAAAAAAAAATAATTGCTAGTTAAAAATTTTCCAAACCCACCGTCCAAAAAAAATAAATATTTAACTCAACTCCGCAAATTTAACTTAAACGAAAAACCGAAAAAAAAAACAATTTAAAATATTTAACCCTAAAAATGGCAACCGGAAATAAAGTACTATGCCGAAATGGCAACCCCAATCTAATTCGCCGCAAATGTCAAACTAATGTTTTCACTAAAAACAAAATGGTTGGTCTGAAAGAAACCACACTATTATCATGAGAATGAAAATGATCTATAAAAAAATTAATCTTTAAAAAAAAAAACAATAAATTAAACTTGCAATTAAAGACAAAATAATAACACTAAAACGCACTTTAAAGAAAATCAATTATAAGAAACACAAAAAAACTCACTATACCTAGATTCCTTTTGTTTACCACAATTTCCTTCTTAAAGCCCTTCCACACTATCCCACTGAGTATTAATACAAAGTGGAAAAGAATTCCATGCTACTGCCAAATTTGTGAGAGAGAAATTTCTTTTCATTTTTTGACCACACACAACAGTTTAATTTAACCTCAATAAAAATGTGATGAAATGTGTGACAGAATTAGAACCATTTCTAAAAATTCTCATGTATTAACACATGTCAAATCGTGTAGGCTGGGATTATCATATTTTGTTTTCACACTATGTATTATAGTGGGGCGGCTTAGTTAAATAATTGTGCACTTTGTGATAAAAGCATACAATTTTTTTCGTTGTTGGTACATTATATGAATATGATTTTAAGATATTGGGCCACTTCAAAATTCCGCCCCTTTAGGGTCCTTAGTTTTTGAAAAAATTATTTTCAAACTCAAAATTTTGAAAAAAAAAAAAACTTAAAAAAAATGATTCTTTTTGCAAAATTTTACATTATTAAATACTAATTTGCTTTTTCATTTTCGATACTCTCATTAACTCTCAGTCGAGTGCTAAAAACTATATAGTCTTTAGTCATTTAGTTTTCTATAAAATTGAAAATTACAAAATCTATTTTTTTCTAAGAAACATTTAAACCGTAATTTTTGAACAAAACGATGGATTTTGACTTTCTTGTCTAAATTATAAAATTGGTCCAATCGATAAAACTATTAAATGTATTAAGTTATAAATTTTTTGTGAGCCAATAGTCTCCGCAGCTAGGCTCTATAAATAATAATATTACCTTGTAATTTAAATTACATGTTAATAAATAATAATAATAATAAGTTATAAATTTTTAAAATGTTACTTAATAAGTTTGGTAGATGAAAAAAAAAATTTTCACAACCACGCCCCCTCCACCCCTTCAGTATCATAATAAAATTACAGAAAACGATCACTTTTTCAGTCTTTTGCCTTGAACATCATTCTGGTATTATGTATTTTAAGTTATTTTGCGACTTGTAGAAAACAAATGAAGCTACAAATATGATCCTCACGGTATTTTTGTACATAATCGACACCATTAAGCTCCAATAAAAACCTAAAATTCCGTTAGTTGTAAAATTCTCAGTTTCTTCGCACAGTACAGAGCAATAACCCCTTAAAGTCTTCTGAATAAATTTAAAATTTGATCACATACAAATTACTGGTACCGCTTTTGTTTTGCGACGAATACTTTTATTGAGGGGGGGATTGAGAAAGTGTTTTTTTTTTTCAAACGTTTCATTTTCAATTAAACCGATTTCTTTTCGATCCGCTACAAATTTTGCGAACGGTTTTTAACTTATTGAGACAAGAAATAAAGTACATATGGGGCTGTTGTTATCGGTCAACGGAAGGCCGCAGAAGCCAGCAGAGGTAGGTAGGTAGGTTGAAATGGCGGTCACGCGCCACCTAGCTTATTGAGCCAATTAGAGCTAGAGTGCCTCGTTTTGATACCATAACTCATTGGATCTATGGATATGGAAATGGTATGGATTGTTTGAGTCTCGCAGCAACATGCCACATTGATCAGATTGTCGGTTGGCTCAGAGACTTACAAGGTTTGTACTCTTAGAACGATCATCTAGTCCTAGGAAAGATGTACAGTGGCTTCTGAGGTTTATCCTAGAGCTAGTGCGTTTCGTTAAGGAAGGAGACCAAATCTTTGATCCTCATCTCAGAAAGTTCGTTAAGGTCACGGAAAAAAGCTTTACCAAGTGACTGAGCTCTTTTTCTGGCCAAAGCGGAGCATTTACAGAGGAAATGAATGACTGTTTCCTTTTCCTGCTGGTTCCCGCAACTACGACAGTGATTATTGTGGGGTATATCTAGCTTCGCTGCATGCTCTCCGATTGGCCAGTATCCTGTTCATGTTGCAACGACCTGGCTATGTCTCGCCTGGGTCTGCAAATTAAGTCGTTTGTCCGGGATTTACTATAGGTGGGCCAAATCTTCCTATAAATGATGGAATTTGACAAATTGCCCCACCTGCGATTGGATTCGGTAAGAAAAATAGAGAATATATTGCCGTTCATGACTAGTAATATATACTAGTGGTTGAGGGAAACCGTTTACGGGAGAAGGTTATAGATTGAAAGTAATGTTGAGTTCTAAGAAATTCTTTTCGAACCAAGTTTGGAATAAATTGAATTCATCTTAATGATTTTAATATCAAATACATAACTACGATATGAGCCAGTAGTTATATTGACTGTCAATATCGTTTATTGTTAGAACAAAGATAAGAGGGCCCAAGTGGCTTTGAAGAACGCATGAAGTATCGTAAATGGGGATATGCGGGTCAGAGATTGAGAACCTGCACAAAACCGGAATGATCATTATAAATCCTTCTTTCATTCCGTTAACTATTTTCCAAAGTAAGAATAACGAATGGTTTGAAAAATATATGTAAATTCACAAACGCATCGTTGCAGAGATCACTTGGGTCAAACATTCATAAAGCCATCAAACCAGTATCAGTTTTAATGTAAAGTGTTCACTATTGCAAACTGCATCATATATGGCGCAAACTTAAAACAAAACTAGAATCAAGAAAATGCGATGCGTAGTTGCTGATGTATTGCATCAGCATCAGCTGCATTGCGCATCAGCATCGCAACAAAGCAGAGGTTTGATGTTTATGAATGTACACTATTGTTGATTAAAAAATTTACTGTCCGTAATCAATTGAGACAAATTGTATAAATTACACCCAAATTATGTCATTTTTATATTATAAAACAACTAAAGTCTTCTTAATTAAGTGAATAAAAAAAATTTATATCTTAATAATACGTTTTGTACTAAAAAGTATAAAACAATTTCTTCCCATACACTTAAAACGAAATACGATGGATTGCATGCAATAGATCTTAGTAATAATTATTCTCACTTGATTGTATTTTTCGCAAAATATTTTTTTTTGCTTAAATAAAAACCAGAATGAAGTTATAGGCAAGAGACAAAAAAGTGTGGGTTTTTCAGAATTGTGAAGGCGGGCGTATGGGGCGTGGTTGTCGTTATTTGTTTTTTCTTCAAATAACCATATTAAATAACATATTAAAAGTTCATAACTAACTAAACTATTGTAGGTCTATTGATTAAACTAATTTTATAATTTAAACAAGAAAGTCAAAATCCAAAATCCGGTTTTAAGAAAAAAGTAGTTATGGTAATTTTTAATTTTCTAAAAAACTAAATGACTTAAGATTATCTGGTTTTTAGCACTCGACTAAAAGTTAATAAGAGTATCGAAAATGATAAAGCAAATTAGTACTCAATAACGTAAAATTTTGCAAAAAAAATCATAATAAACTTTTTTTTTTTATTTTTTTTTTCAAAATTTTGAGTTTGAAAATATTTTTTTCAAAAACTAAGCACTAAAATAACTTAATTTGAAAACAGAATTGAAGAATGGGTTCTTGGCTTTAAAAAAAGGTACAGCATGATATTGTAAGTGTTGCCGTTGTTTTTTAATGTTTTTTTTTTCAATCTTATGTATTTTTTTTTTAATTTGCCCCTCCCACCTAAAGGGGCGGAATTTTGAAGTGGCCCAATATCTTAAAATCATATTCATATACTGTACCAACAATGAAAAAAATTTGATGCTTTTATCACAAAGTGCACAATTATCTTTTATATGGACGCTATGCCGCTCCACTATTATACATGATTTGTTTCACACTTTTTTGACATGTGTTAATACTCAGTGGGATAGTGTGGAAAGGCTTTTAACTCCTAGGTATTAATCACTTGACAAGGCAAATCTTCCACCAGATTCTCTATGCCTTTGGAACTCCTTCACCAGATAAAAAACACTTTTTAGGTACCTACAGAAAAGAAAACAAAACACCAAGTAAATAAATTTACTTATATATAAAGAGAAGAGTCGGTTTTATTACCTCTTAAAAATTTTTAATTTACTCATCAACGTACAGCTTATACTATTATATATATATTAAATATAAAATTTTTTTTTTACATCTTTCATTAATGTAGATGAGCACTAAGAAGGGATTTTTTAAAATTCCAATTATAAATAGGGTAAACAGGGGTAAATATGTAGTAAAGTCTAATTTCTATTTTCTAAACGGTTATAGTTAGAGTATTGAAATTATTTTTATTTGATAGATTTTTTTTAAATAACATGATCATGAGAAGAAAAAAAAATTCTAAAAATACCGTTAAAAAGATAAAAATTAATTTATGTCCATTTTTTTAAAATAGATGATTAATAAAAAAATTCTAAAAAATCAAAAAAATTGATTGATTTTTATAATTTTTACAGTTTTGAAAAGAGAATAAAAAAAAATTATGCGTATAATACAAAATTTTGAATATCATCGTATTTTTGACGTAGGGAATTTTTGAAAAATGGTATTTTTTGTATGCGTTTTTTTAATACTTTTTTTATTTTTATCTTTTTAATGGATTGTATGCAAATTCTGAAATTTTAACACGATATAGTGTTCTAAGAGTTTTATTGATTTTTTAAGTACCGTTTAGTGAAGATATTCAAGTTTATATGATTTTCAAAAACGGTTTTTAACGGAACTTCCTTAATATCTTTTAAACGAATGTACATAGAAGTTTGAAATTTTTACCAAATGATAGAATTATTTGATATGATAATGAAAAAATTTAATTTGATATTTTTTTGTACCGTTATAAAGAGTTAACGGTAATTATAAGATACCCATGTATATCCCTTAATAACTCATTTATACATGCACGGATTAATTTGATTTTTCTTTAATCCACATGTCAATAAAATTACCATCATTTTGATACCTCATTTATAACTGTACCACCCACGCAACCATCACAATTGAATTTTAATTAATTAATCAAAAAATCAAAAATTTAATCAAAATTGCCTGATTTTGTTCATTGCCAACCACCATCGACCAGTGGAAGAATTCCCGTTATTTTATCAAAATCACAAAAATCTAATGATAGTGTTGTATTAAAAAATTCATAACTTCTGTTCTAATTGTCCGATCTTTAAGATTAAGATCTTAAAATAATCACAAAATGTTAATTTTGTATAAAAATATTTGCGGAGGGGGGAAGCGTTCTATACGAAAAGGGAAGGTAAAGAGGTTATCAATTCAATTTTTTGTATTAAAAATGCAAAAGTTGATGAAAATTTTACGAATTTAAAAAAATGATGTTCTACAAACTTGTAGCCCCAACTCTTATCTAGTCAGTGGTGTTATAGCGGTAAATTTAACAGGAGCGGCTCTAGGGGTATTTAATTGATTTTTTACGACAAAAATCGATTTTAACCAAACAAATCATCTGACATGACATCATTAATTAATTTATTACTCCTAAAGTTCTTAACGGATTTTCAAGATTAATATTTTAAAATACTGTCATTAAGATACGCATTAAACGTGTGTAAAAATTCAATCAAATTTGCATGACAATTATGAAAAAAATGTAAAATAAAATTGAATTCATGTTTTTTTTCACCAACATTGATTGATTAAAAAATTTAAAATAATGTTATATTCAAAATAGAGAAAAAAAATTTGTTAAATATTATTTATTAATACATTTTCTAAATATTTGTTAAACATTTTAAAGTTGTAAGTCCAACAAAAAAATTAATATTAAATAAATTATGAATTTAATTTATTTATAACTTCCTTTTTTTGACATAGTGTTTTCTTTATTAAAATACTTATTACTTTTTACCATAATAAAATTCTCAAAATTATTTACTAAAAAGCCAATAAAAATTTTCACATACAAAACATAGCTATATGATGTTCACAAGTTTCATAAAGTCAAATCAAATTCTATCCAAAGGTGATTTTTTAAATTTCAAAGGAAAATATAAAAAAAATTCAACATTATCAATTCACCTGCACAAAATCAACTATAAGTCGAGAAATACTGTATGGATTTTCAAGATTAAGGTGTCTATAGTTAGGTACATTTCTCACAAATAAATCTATTATAAAATATTAGAAATTTTTAGCCATCTTCAATGGTTTATAGGCTCCATTACATAAAAATGTAATATTTCGATTAAATTGTCAATTACACAGAGATATTCCAACCGATTTTTAAAATATAATATGAGAAATGCCAAATTATGTTGGTATATAAATGTTTTTTATACACCCACTACAAGCTGCGATACGATTTTTTGAATATTTAACAAAGCAAAATTTAACAAAAATCAAGATAATTTGGTCATTCAAATTCGTTATTTGGATGAATCTTGAATAAGGTGCCCAAAAATGACTTATAACTTTGGCAATTCCTATTCGATTTTTATAAATGAGGTGTCATATGAAAGATAATAAAATACCAATTATAATTCAATAAAAAAAAATTATGTAATCAAAATTTAATTAAATACTCTTTTGATGCTTATAATTACAAGATTTTAAGTTTTTTGTCTTATTGTAACCATTTATAAAAGGAAAAGGAACAAAGAAGGCGTTTTTAATACAATTATTTATTAATGATAAGTAATAAATATTCATCATTAAAATCTTTAAAAAAAAATATGTTTTCTATGCGTAATTTAAAATAACATTAAAGTTTTTATTTAAAATTTCATTGAAAACAAAACTTATTAGTACTGTATGTACTATAACAAGCTAAAATAAATTTTGAAAAAGAGAGAGAGAAGAACACGATATTATCAATATTCGATACAACATTGATTTCCGGTAGGTATATATATATGCATGTATGTAGGTACATATTAATAATATGTGATAATGTTGGCGGCCATGTTTAGAATTATTCTGAACTTCTCAACAATACTTAATAGAGTTCAGAATTAAAATTCGAACATTTTTAAAGGACCAATGGAAAATACTGTGAGAGCTAAGTTAAAAGCAATTTAGTATGAAACACATGTTTTTATTTACATATTTACGCAGTGCGTTGCGTTATTTGATAACTATATGCATTTTTCATATTTGTTTAATTTATATTTTAATAATTATTGTTGTCTATTAAATTTTTTTTTTAAACTCTTTCAGCCTTATTTATTAGATTTCACTAATACTCGTTTCAATCTCGGAATAGTTAAACCGAGTCGAAGCACTTACTCCGTCATAACGCCACGTCAAACGGTTTTAGCTACACCCTCCTTATGTCAAATATATTATCAAAAAAAAAAACAATCTCTCTGGTTATTATAATATGGGATTAAACGAGTTTTGTACTGCAACTGCAGTACATCATTTATAAATGCAAAATAACTATCCATTTTGCCTTACAATTAGTAACAAACGAATAAAAAAAACTTCTTCTACACTCCTTTTTAGTTACTAAATGTCATGTCATTTAGATACTAAAACGGCTTTAATCCTACTATGTACCAGTTTTAGCTTACTCCGCCTCTAATCATCGTTTATTTTTTTATAAATAGATTTTTCAGGATTAGAGGCGAAGTAAAGTCGGAGTAAATTTACTCCGTCGCTAAAACGACTTAATAAATAAGAATTTGTTTGACGCGGCGTAAAGACGGAGTAAGTGCTTGGACTCGGTTTAACTATTCCGAGGTTGAAACGAGTATTAGTGAAATCTAATAAATAAGGCTGTTTATTAATAGAATTTATAAATAATGAGCAAAAAATCTTTCAACTAGGATATACTAATAAAAAATTTAAATTTTAATATTTTAGTTTAGTTTTAGTTTAGTTTATTTCATCAAACAGAGAGTTCAACTCTTACAGACTACTATAATAAATATAAAATATGTACAAATTATAATTATATTTATTATTATTAACTATATAAAAGAAAGAATCGCTCACTGCATCACTCATTTATTCATCTTTAGGCTATCAACGCACAGCTTATACTATAAGTTTTTAAAATATTTTATTATTTTTTTTATATTACAAATTTTATGTAAGTGAGCACTAAGAAGGGATTTTTTAAAATTCCCATTATAAATAGGGTAAAATAAGGTAAAATTGGTCAAGGGTTTTAAAACTAACTTCCAAATGGTAAGTCCTACAATATTCATTTATTTTTTTTTTTAATACCTTATTCAAATTCTAGAACTTTATTAATTTAAAAATAAATTCTATAAAATCTACAAAGCGAGATACAAAATTTTTTATACTTCAAACTTCACAAATTACATAATTCCAATAAATCAGGGGGTAGTCCGATTTAAATAAATAAAATACCATTGGAAAGGTTTTTCAAAAAAAAATTATCCATGTTTTACAAAATTTTGATTTTTTTTTTTTAACATAATTTTTTATCTTTCAAAAATTTACATTTTTTCAATACAATTTTTACTACTTTTTTAATTTTAAAAAAATCTCAAAATCATACACCTCATACATATAATTGATTTACATTTATTATAAAAATTTTAGATTTTTCAAAATTTTTTTAACACACATTTTGACATGTTTTCTGTTGTTTTATTAATCACCTCATAACTCATTAGTTATTGCACCCTTACGATTAGTTTTTCTTTTAATCGCATCTACGAAAATACACAATTAATTTGATACATCATACATAACTGTACACCCCACACGACCTTCACAATAGTTTAAAAAGAAATAGTTTGAAAAATCTCGCAAAACACCAAAAAAATGGGGTTGTTGTTCATTGCCAACCATCGTGTCTCAGTGGAGAATTGTCCAATTTTTGTTAAATTTCAAAAACATCCCTTTTCCATTCATTCAAATGCTTATATCTTCATATCCAATTGTCCGATTTTTAAAATTCAAACTTTAAATTAAAGCCACAATGACAGTCGAGTTAGAGCAACAAAAAAATTTCCAAAACCTCTCAAAATTTCATACTAAAAACATGAAATAATATTTTCGGGAAAAAATTTCATCGAGGCAAACGTAAAACCAAAGAGGAATACAATAAAACAAATAAAAAAAACTTTTCTATATCAATATATATACTGGTGGGAAGGAGATGGCTATTCTAAACATGGTCGAGTGTGTGCAACAAAAAATCATAATTTCCTATACATGTAGGTATATATATTATTATATTATGCAGGATGGCATGATAGCACGTTGGTTGTAGGTATTTTTCATGCACAACAATACTAAAAGTCCCTTCATGGTTGGTTTGGTTGGCTGATAACTTTTGTTCTTATGATCGGATCGTTAAGGTTGATGCCTTAAAATGTTCATGCGCGTGTACTGGACCCTTTTAAGGAAATTTATGATGTGGGTAGAGCATATTTTTTAGTTGGCTTATATCTTTTGTTCTACTTATCGGATCTGTAAGGTTAAGGTCTTAAATTAATCTTAAAATAAAGGTTAAATGGTAGGCTAACTTATTTTGAGTTATAATAATAAAATAATAATTGAAATCATATGAAAATGTAGGTATTTAAAAAAGGTGAATGATTTCGATGTTGATTTAAAAAAATCGATTTCGCTGACATGGATATTAAAATACATATTATGTACATACCTACATAATATGTATGTATGTGTCTATATAAGCACATAATGTAGGTATGTAAATTTATAGAAAAGGGTTGATTTGGTTTCTTTTCTAATAATAGGATTTTTAAGATTAAGGTCTTAAAATTAAGAGAGGTACCTATCTAGGGTAAAGGCACTAGTATCCGGACAGTGCTAGTCTCCGGACACTTCGTCGTTTATTTGGAAAAAATAAGCATATCATTCATAAATAGTCTCAAAAAACAATCAAAATACAATCCTTTATGTATCACAAACATATATGCAAAGTTTCAAGTAAATTAAGAATATAATGTAAAAGTTATGCGACCTTTCAGTTTATCAGATCTAAGAGAACGATTAAAATGACGATTTGGGTAAAAAAAAATTAGTGTGAACATTTTGAAGATTGAATTATTTTACGCAGTATTCATTAGTTTATTGGTAAAGAAAGCGACTTTCATTCTTTAAAATATTATAAATTTTAATAATTAAACCATAAAAGTTAAATAAACTTAGTTTTTGACCAAAATATTAGGTGTCCGGATACTGAATACTAAAATTTATATCATTTTCAGTTTCCGGACATAGCGTCCGGATACTGAAAATAAGAGAAAAATCTTAAATTCTTATTTTAATGCCCTTAAATGATAGTTACGTATATTCTACATGATTAAGAAGAAGTGAAATATATTTTTCTCATATAGTTTCAGTATTCGGACAGGGTTTTATCAGTGAGAACAAGCGTTTTATCACTCAGAAAACTCTGTCCGGATACTAAAAATCCATGAAGTTCAGTATCCGGACAAGTCTATTTTTTATACAATTTATGGTTTTTGTGTCTTTAATCTTTAAATAATTTAAGGATAAGAGGCTTGCGTAATTTAAGTCCTTGAGAAAATATTAATTAGACAAAAGCCAAAAAATTGGGATTTAAATTCTAAAAATGTTTTTCCTTAAATACGCTTACTTTGAAGGTTTTTTTATGAAAAATGGGGGAATTCTATAAAACAATTCTGGAGACCTTCTGTGATTCTATGAAGATAGAAGTAATCATTATCCAAAAAACTCGAAAAACTTTATAGAGACTCAACTGAAATATAAGAAATTTTAAATCAAATAAGCATTTACTCACAATCGTAAGGATTGTTTAATATTCAGAATAAAAATAACATTTATCAATTCTATATTTCTATCAATTGATAAGTTTCATAGTTTATCAATTGGTATACCTATACTTGGTAGGTATTTGACTACTACCCTGAGCCGGTTTGGGGTTCAGAAATCATCTAAATACACTGTATTTACATAGTAAGTACATAATGTTAAGTTAACAAAAAGGAGATTTTTTCAATTTTTACATTTTATATTTTACTTAAACTTCATACAAAACTAGTGCGTCCGGATACTAAAATAAATGTGTCCGGGCACTAAATTTTGTTGTCCGGAAACTAGCGCAAATCGAACTTTTTTTTTTTTTAATTTTATAAATTATTCAATTATAAAATTAGTAAGTTATTTAAATGTAACATTATCAACAAATATCCAAACTTTTAGAAAAACCATAATTTGTTTCTTAAATCTTCATAGTATGAATATAAATTGAGACCAAAGTGAAGAAATGTGTTAAGTGTCCGGATACTAGTGCCTTTACCCTAGGTAGGTATAATGTCAGTTAATTAACGCATATAGTTACATACAAAAGTTTGTGATATATTTGTATTGTTTATTTGCAATAATATAAATTCATAATTATCTTCTAATCTTATAGGTATTCTTAAACGACAGTGTGTTAAAGTAGGTACCTACCTAGGTATAATTATATTTGTTAAGTATCTACTTTCTACCTACCTAACCATCAAATAGACTAAGCAATAATTTAGAATCATGCAAAGTGAAGTCAAGTGATTGACGTGGCAAGTAGGTCTAACTTCAGTTATAATGGTCAGATTTTCAAGGTCAAGTTTTTTAAATTTTAATTAAGTAGGTATCCGGCTAAACAGTGAACCTATATTAAGTTAGCAAAACAATTCATACGGTTCACCCAAAGGTACCTTTCTCCGAGAAAACTGTTGACTTGGGCGCCTGCCTGGCGACTGAACATACCCTAAGCGGAGCAACGGAGTTGCGTGAGCGGGGCAGGGGACCCGCAATCGATTTTTATCAACTAAGGTGAAACTAAGTGAGTTACTCGAATAAAAGGTAGGAGTAACAATGGTCAGATTTTCAAGGATAATTTCCTAAAATTAAGGTGAATTATCAGGCTTGAGGTAGAAAAGTAATTCAAGGGCAAGACTGGGACTGGGCAAATCGGATATAGGTTTATAACTTGAGTTCTAATGGAAAAAATTTTTGAAGAAATCAATGCATTCAAATTCGTTATTTGAAAGTATGTATTCATTATTTAATAATAGGTGAACGAAAAGGCTTATAACTTTGGCAATTCTTAATCGATCTTTATAAATAAAGTGTCAAATGAAAGATAGATTTAACAAATAAATGGCTATATATTATGTTTGTAAGACCAACAAATGGGACAGAAATAAAGAGAGAGAAAGACAGAAATACTGAGCGAGACAGACAGGTATAGAGAGAGAGAGCGACAAAGAGATACAGAGATACATTGTGTTGGAAATACATTGTGTTGCAAAATACATTGAGTTGCAAAATACTTTGTGTTGCAACATACATTGTGTTGCAACATTGTGTTGGAACATTGTGTTGCAAAATACATTGTGTTGCAAATACATCGTGTTATAACAAACATTGTGTTGCAAATACGTCGTGTTATAACAATACATTGTGTTTGCAACATCGTGTAACAGTTAGCGAAGCCAACTGTTCGGGTAAATATACTAGTGTATATATAAACGAAAAAATAAATAAATAATATAATTACATACCGTGTAGGGATAGCAAAACCAACCATACATTTTTTTTGAATACATCCCTTGAACTATTTGAAAAAATATCTATAAAATCAACAACAGAATTAGTTTCTCTTATACAGCGTGCAAACAGTTCATTTCTACTATAGTTTCTTCTGGCAAAAGTTTCTCGCAGATGAAAATGAGCGCGGAGATTTCTTGACGGAAAGTCAAGACAAAATGTCATATTTTTACATAATTAATATCAATTTTATTTTATTTCTATTAACTGATAATGATGATACATGTGAACTATTATTTGTTATACAAACACACAAAATTTTTAATTAGAAATTTTATGTAATAAAAAATAAAACCAAAAATTATGTCTAAACTATTCAATAATATTAATGTTTTAATTTTAATATTTTAAATTAGGTAATTTTAAACAATTTAAATTGAATTTTTTTATATTTAATTTTTTAATTTAATAATAAACTTATTGAAATTATTCAATTATACGTTAAAAAATTATTTTAGTTTAAAAAGTTAAGATCGTTTTAAGTTTCGGACGGAACGCGCATTATGTTGCCAGTTTTAGTTTTTCGTCAATATTCTAAGCGGAAATGATATACCTTTCTCTTTTATTCGTTCAAATAATTTACATACCTTACAAAATACAACATACAAAAAAAAAACACTTTTGATCGTATTTTTAAAGTAAACAGTGTGCTTTCAGTGGTGAAAATTAATATAAAGTGTTAAAAGTGGTTAAAAGTATAAAAAAAGACATAATAATTCAATTCAGTGAAAAGTTCATGCAAAAGAACCAACGAATTTCATCGTGGATTGCAGAAAATATTAAAAATTTTATCAATTTCAATATTATATATATTGGGTAGGTTTTTTTTTTCTATTAATTTAAATAAATTTCTATTATTTTACGAAAGTTTTTTTTTTTTTTTTTTTAATTTAATATAAAGCGGTCCCTAGACGCTCAATATTATTGTGCAAAATATTACCCAATATTATTGGCTAGGCGCCCCAGACGGTTCAATATTTTATTCAATAATTTACTTTAGAGCTGATAATTGTGTAGACAACATGTTAAGAGATACTGAAGTTTGTTGTTGTTAAATAAACGAATATTGTGGAATTGTACCCACAGACGATACAATATTTTTATATTGTGCAATAAATATCAAAAGGCTTTTGATTTTCTTCAATATATTGCACAATCTTGCAATATTATCCATAGACGAACAATAATATTGTGCAATATCAAATATTGCACAGTAATATTGAGCGTCTAGGGGCCGCTTAATATAATATGTATGTATGTACTTACATACATATATAAAGCATATTCTAATATAGTATAATTTATTTAATATAAAATAGAAAGTTAGAAAAAGAAAAAAAATTTCATAAAAGGAAATAAGGCACGCCATCTATTTTTCAATTTTTATATTATAATAATATTTTCATAAAAATAAAAAAATTGAAATATAGATGGCGTGCTATTATTTAGTTTTTATATTACGTATATATTTGTTACTAGCAGACCCGTGCTCACCTTGCTTCGCAAAAATTAAAAAATAAATATTAACATATGAATATATTTATATGTATATACCTAAAATACTTAATAGGGCTACCGCTACCCATTATTTTTATTTATAATTTTTAATAAATAAGCTTATACATTATACATTTACGTTTTGATAAAAGCGAGTTCTTAAAAAATGGTTTTCCTATTTGTATTTAATTTATATGTTAAATAAGTTCATGCTTGACAATAGTCTTTAAAAAAAAAAAAAAAAAAACAACACAAACAAATATATGCCAGTAAGACCTAGGGTCTTATAAATTAGGCAAATGTTAGAAGGAATAGAAGGATAGGATAGATTTTTGTGCCAGTGGATTGAGAAATTAGGTTTTAATTATCTCATTAAATCCCAGGGGTGGCGTTCAGTTGAGGGAATATAGAAATGAATGCTGCCTAGACTGGGGATCGAACCCACACATCCAGGTTAGCAGACAAGCACTACTTCCACTGCGCCAGCGCCGGGGCCACCCCTTTTATATAGTATGCAGAAGAAAAAGTAAAACAAAAAAATAGCTACCCAATCCACTGCACAATCAAGAAGTTTTCCAAAAAAGCAAACAAATTATGGAAGAGACAGTATCTACCTATATCACTAAAGCTCATTTATATATATTCCACTGATTTGCTTGCACTCAAAATTCTATGATAACTATTTTTTATTATCTGAAATCAATTCACAAATACCCACAAATCAACACCCACCTTTTCATGTTTTTCGTCTCATATTTGATAAATCTATTAATTTACCTTTATTATTATTCTTACATATTGTATGTAGTTATATACAAAATATACACAAACATATAATACATCGTACCCAAGTAAAAATAATCACGAATAATTTTGATAGCAAACAATTAAGTGAAGCAATAAAGAAAACAAGTAGAAATAAGAGAAAGAGAAAATGCAAAAAAGGCGGAATGATAATGAAATAGAACAAAACAACAACCCTGTGATTGCTCATGAATCGAATTTCTGGATAAGAAAATTAAAAAAATCAAAATATTTAAATTTGTATAAAAACATAAATAAATATTAAGGACTTACAATTTGCAGCAAAATATTGACTTTATAAAACAATTTCTATTTATTAAATAGGTTTTAATTTATAGGCAAAAATGTGAGACAACCTCAAAGAAAAAATTTCAAAAATTTAATATTCTGATGTAATAAACAAAAAATAGTCTCAAAAGATTATTATAAAATTTGTTTTACATAAATTAGTAAATACTTTTTGAGTTTTCGCGTGACAAACTAAATAATGGTGTTTATATAATTGTAATGATGATGATGTTATGATTATATAATGTACCAACATTTATGTTATTATATTTAAATTAAATTTATTGTATGATCATCAGATAAATAAATTTTTATTGTAGTGTTAATATAAAAATAATTTATTTGATGATCGTACAATAATTTTAATAAAAATAAATTGTACACAATCAAGACTTTTTCTTAAATGATAACCAATTTAAGAAATTACTAATTTTAAGTTTTTTTTTTTTCTTTCTATGTATACGAAAAATAAATCTTGATTTTTTTTTCCAGACTAATACTCATCATCAGAGTTTTGCTAAAATATATATAATAATTATTTAATTTTTTTTTCCATTCATTCATATTTAAATACATTATATATATATATATATATATATATATATATAAGTTATGGCAGCAGCTCATCTTAATAAAGAAACTATCTTTTAAACATATGAAAGTAATTAAGAACAGATGTACCAACATAGTTCAAGTAATTAAGAACAGATGTACCAACATAGTTCAATACAAAGGGATGCCTCATCAACCTTTGTTCATTCCAAGGAAAGGTAATAAAGAAGGATAGAGCCAGGACGAGACAAAAGACAATAATAAAAACCAAACAGGAAACGACGCCTTACATTAAGTATAGAAAATGTATAAATAAGGATACTTCATATTTTGTAGAGTTAGATTCTAAGAAGACATTAATAAAGAAAGAGCTCTTGCTCTTAAAGTTATTTTAAAATAAAAAATTGTGTTTTGATTTACATCGAACATAAAATTGGCGCAGTCGGTAGGATAGCTATCGAAAAATGTACAAGTATACTACATAAAAAATAAAATAGCTATCTAGTGATTCGAACGAAAATCGTCACGCACAAAATAAAATTTTCCGTGAACACTTTAAAGAACTTAAAGTTTAAATCAGTGAAAATCAAAGTAAGAAACACTTTATAGACCATAAAGTTAAAATTCTTTTTCTTGTGAATACCCTATCGAACATAGTGTTTAAATTCACAAAAATCTATACACTCTAGTGAACCCAGAGTTAAAGTATAAATTACAAATTTCCGTGAACACTTTAATGAACTTAAAGTTTAAATCAGTGAAAATCTAAGTAAGAAACACTTTATAAACCATAAAGTTAAAATTTTTTATTGTGAATACCCTATCGAAAATAGCGATTAAATTCATAAAAATCTATACACTCTAATGAACCCAGAGTTTTAGTAAAAAAATCTTTAAATTAGCTAAAGAACAAAACCAAGTAGAATTCTTTAAAGCAGATAAAGAAAAAACTACAAAGTGAATTAGTTTAATAACCAATGTCAACGTAAATGACTAATGTTATGAAGTTCCATAGAGGAAAAAACTAATTAGCCAAGCAGATGAAAAAATTATTAGATAAAGTCAAAAAGAAGAAACTACCAAAACCCGATTCCAGATTCACAGATGAAGAAGGAAGCACAACGGATGAAGAAGACGAACAATTAAAAAACATCAGAAGCACACCGATACCAGAAAGTTGTAAGAATAATTTAAGTACTAATTCTAAGAAAAATAATTGTGAAAATATTGAAAGTAGTTCTGGAAAAAATATTGAAAAAGAAAATATTAAAATGGCTTTATCATTGACATTAGACCCACTTAAGTACATCGAGAAATTAAGTACGTTTGACGGTAGACGAGAAGACTTATATACGTTCATAAATAATGTAGACGGAATTATTCCAACATTAAATAAATATGACGACCAATCACAATTAATGTGTATTAATATTTTAAAATCAAAATTGATAGGCAAAGCAAAAAGATGCGTAGAAATTCATGCACATCTACAGAAATGGGTAGACATAAAAGAATTATTAATAAGTAATTTTGGAGGATTCAAAAGTAGCTTTCAATTATATGACGACCTTAGACAAACAAGTTACAAAAACAATGTAATGACATTGAATTAAATCAGAAAACAGTGCAAAAAAAAAGGCACATGAGATATCTCATAATAACCAAACTGCATTAGATACCTTTAAAGAAAAGTTACCTATTCATATGAGAACAGTATTATTCTCACTTAAACCAGCTAGCTTACAAGCAGCATTACACGAGCTTACTCAAGCAGGATTCATAGAAGAAAAAAGGGAAGAAAGATCAGAACCTAAAATACAGAAACTATATTCCCCTAAAGACCAAAAATTCCAACTTAACAAACCTAATAACTATATACCACAAAAATCTTATCAAAATAATTTTCAACCAAAAAATCCAGTAAATATCAAACCACCATTCAATTATTATAATAATAATAATCCCAATCATAACTATAGAAATCCCAATTACAAAGGTAATAATTACAATCCCAATTATTACAACAGAAGTCAGAGTGTAAGACAAATGGAAATAGATCCCACTAGTAGTCAACTAAAAAGAGTACAACCTCAACAAATAAACCATTCTAATAACGAAAATAATAACGAAATAGAATCAGGAACAAATCAAAATTTTCGGTATCCAGCCTCGGAACCTCCGGAACCGGATTGCCCTTTATTAAGTCAGTAAAAAACAAACAAATTATTCGAATGTTAATAGACTCGGGAGCAACTAATAGTTTAATTAGTAGAAATAATGCCCCAAAAGACTATATTATAAAAAGAGAAAAACCTTTAACTATGAAAACTGTTGGAACTCCAGTTATAATAAATGAAGAAATAAAAATACCTAAAGAAAAATTTATTTACAATGTCGTAGAAGATTGTGTATTCCAAATATTTGATTTCAATCAAAATTTCAATGGAATTATAGGAAATAATATATTAATCCCAAACCAAAGTAAGATTGATTTTAAAACAAAAACTTTAGAATTAAATAGTGAAATAATCCCTTTATTCTTCAGTATAGACGAAGAAAAAGAATATGAAAAAGAAATAAATCACTTTAATAATATAGAACCACAAATTTCTATATTCGACGAATTAGAAAATAAAAGGTTAGACCATTTAAATGCCGAAGAGCATAAAAAATTAAAAAAAATTATTAAAAAACAATGAAAAAACATTTTTTCACAAGGGAGATGATCTAAGTTTCACATCTCACGTAAAACATAAAATAGCAACAACAAGTGATGAACCAATTTTTACCAGAATTTATAGGTATCCAGAATTTCATAAAAAAGAAGTTGATAAGCAGATAGATGATTTATTAAAACAAAAAATAATAGTAAAAAGCACTAGTCCATATAATGCACCTATATGGATAGTACCTAAAAAGGAAGATAAAACAGGAGAAAAAGAATGGCGAATTGTCATCGATTATAGGAAGTTAAATAATGTCACCAAAGAGGATAAATTCCCTATACCAATAATAGAAGATATTCTAGATAAAATGGGAAGAGCAAATTATTTTACTACATTAGATTTGACAAAAGGATTTTATCAGATAGAGGTAAAACCAGAAGATAGAGAAAAAACTGCATTCTCTACTTTATCAGGTCATTACGAATTCGCTAGAATGCCATTCGGTCTCAAAAACGCACCGGCGACATTTCAGCGTATGATGAACGAGGTATTAAAAGAATTTGTAGGAAAAACATGTTATGTTTATTTAGATGATATAATAATATTTAGCACGTCACTAGAAGAACATCTTTCTTCTCTCGAAAAAGTATTCAAGAAACTCCAAAGCGTAAATTTAAAAGTATCTCTTAACAAATGCGATTTCTTAAAGAAAGAAAGTGAATTTTTAGGACATATAATAACTCCAGAAGGTATTAAACCAAATCCAGAAAAACTAAAAATAATACAAAAATTCCCTATACCCACAACTATAAAAGAAATACAATCATTTTTAGGATTAACAGGTTATTACCGAAAATTTATAAATGACTATGCAAAAATTATAAAACCTATGACACTTTGTTTAAAGAAAGATAGCAAAATCAATATAGAAAACAGGGAGTATAAAGACTCATTTGAGATGCAAGTAACTTTGCAATAGGAGCCGTGTTAAGTCAAAACCATGGGCCATTAGGATTTGCAAGTAGAACTTTAAACAAACATGAATGTAAGTATTCAACGATAGAAAAAGAATTGTTAGCAATAGTATGGGCAACGAAACAGTTTCGTCACTATCTTTACGGTAGAAGATTTAAAATATTAACCGATCATCGACCATTAGCATGGTTGCATAATCTTAAAGAACCTAATAGTAAGTTACAAAGATGGAAGATCAAATTAGAAGAATATGACTTCGATATAAGATACCTAGCAGGAAAAGAAAATAAAGTTGCAGATGCACTTTCAAGAATAAAGATAGATACAATAAATGCATTAGAAAAGGAAGAAGATTTAGTTAGCACCAGACATAGTGTAATATCAGATAGTTCCAATCTAATATCGATCACAGCGAAACCCTTAAATACATTCAAAAGAGAAATAATATTAGAAAAAGGTGAAAATAACATAGAAGAGATAACTTTCCCATTCCCAGGAAAAAGAAGAACAAAAATAATCAGGAAAAACTTCAGCAAAGAAACCTATGAATACATAATAAAAGAATGTGATACAAACATAATAAACTGTATATACACGGTAGAAGATAGATCATTTTTAGAATTCCAAGATTATTGGAAATTACATCATAATAATCAGAAACTTATTAGGACAAACACCTTTTTAATTGACTTAAAACTCCAGAAACTGAAGAAGAAATAAATAAAATACACTTAAATTATAATCATACAGGAATTGAAAAAACTTATTTAGAAATAAAAAGAAAATATTATTCACCAAATATGAAAGAACTAATAACAAAAGTAATTAACAATTGCGAACTTTGTAATCTTAAAATAGAAAGAAATCCAATAAAACTCCCATACGAGAAAACAATCACCCCAGAAGGTCCACATCAATATTATCACATGGATATATGGATACTTTCCCACTCTATAAAATATCTCACATGCATAGGCCAATTCAGCAAATTTGTATGTGTAGAAAAACTCAAAACAAAGAACCAAAAAGATGTATTAAATATCATAACAAAAATCTTTACATATATGACAAGGCCAAAATATATCGTACTAGATAACGATCCCTCATTTCAGACTTATACAGTAAAAGAATACTTTAGAGAGAAAGAGATAGAAATTCATTTCACAACCCCATACAGGCACACAGGAAACTCAGATATTGAAAGAGTGCACAGCACGCTAAATGAGCATTTAAGGATTTAAGAAGGATCAGACAATTTAGTCGACAACGTTTTACGGGCAGTAGAGGTTTATAATCAAACAATACATTTGACCACTAAAGAAAAACCAGTAGACATACATTTAAACAGAGTTGATATTAAATTAGTGCGCGAAAGGATAGAAAGTAATAAAGGAAAAATATTAAAGAAATTAAATAAAAATAGGAGTGATAAAGAAATTAATCCTTAGTATACTAAAATAAATAATCCCGAGCGATTTGATAAACTAAAAACAAAACATAAAAAACAAAAGTTATAAAACAAAAAGACAAGAAAGTTACAATAAGACCACACGTACGAACACAAGTTTTGCACAAAGACCAATTCAGGAGGAAGAAAAAATTCGCGACCATCCAATATGAAAGCAGTAGTGATACTCCTAATGGTTATTCTGTACAAGCAAATAACGGTAGTACGACCGCAGAAAATACAAATTAGTGAAATTAAATAAGAATTTTTAATAATAGAAAGTGAAAAGGTAGAACTCATAAAAAAATATAATACCATGATACATTTAATCAACTTAACCGATTATAAAGGACTAATCGAACAATTAAAAGCACAATATAAAATAATGCCAGAAAAACATTATAAACAATTAAGTGAAATAATTAAATTAGAAAAAAAAAATTGATTTCCTAATCCCACATCATATAATTAAAAGAGGATTAATAAATTTAGGAGGTATTGTCTTAAAATTTATATTTGGAACAATGGATGACGGTGATAGAATAGAAATAGAAAACCAACTTAAAACAGTGGAAGAAAATAATCATAATGCCATAGATAACTTAAATAAACAAATAAAGATAAATGATCATTTTAATAATCAATTTAAAACTTTAAGTGCCTTGATGAACCAAGGCATTGAAACAATAAATAAATTAAAAAATAGAAGTAATATATTGATAACCTTCGTATAGAAATAGAATTCAATAACAACATAAAAGAAATTAAAGAAACTTTAGGAAAAATAGAAGACGTAATACTGACAAGCAGAACAGGAATATTAACACAAGACATAATTACAAGCCAAGAAATTAAAGAGAATAATATCACATTTGAATAATTGAAAGAATTAAAAATCAATTTAGCAACTTACAAAGAAAATATATTAGTAATTGTCTTAATTCCACAATATTCCAACCAAAAGTTTAATAAAATATATATTCAAAATTTTCCAAATAATAATAAAATTATAGATTTACAAACAAATAACTTTTTAGAATTAAATAAAACATTATATCATGTAACAAAAGAAATACAAAATTTACAAATATTCAAAGACGATTGTATAAAAAATATATTAATAAGCAAACAAATGAAATGCAAAACTAAAGAATACAAAGGAAAAAATGTTATAATAGAAAAAGAAAAATATTTAATAATTAAGAATCTGGAAAAAACCGAAATACAACAAAATTGTAATAATTTAAATTATATATTAGAAGGAAATTACTTAATAAAAGCAGAGAACTGTAAAATTTCAATAAACAATGTAATTTATAATAGAAAGTATTACAAAGAAGAAAAAATAATACCTGTATTAAACTTTAACTTTTCAAATGAATATTTAGAAGAAATCAAGTATGAATCCATTGATAACTTAAAAGAAATAATAGAAATAAAAAATAAAAAGGAAACACAGTATATTTTTAGTTTCTCAACAATTATATTAATCATTGCGATCATTGTAATAATAATATTGTACAAAATAAAAAGTCAAAATAAAACTATAATAAATCTACCTCCAGTCATAAACGAACTGAAGGAAGACTCTAAGGAGGGAGGAGTTTTGGCAGCAGCTCATCTTAATAAAGAAACTATCTTTTAAACATATGAAAGTAATTAAGAACAGATGTACCAACATAGTTCAAGTAATTAAGAACAGATGTACCAACATAGTTCAATACAAAGGGATGCCTCATCAACCTTTGTTCATTCCAAGGAAAGGTAATAAAGAAGGATAGAGCCAGGACGAGACAAAAGACAATAATAGAAACCAAACAGGAAACGACACCTTACATTAAGTATAGAAAATGTATAAATAAGGATACTTCATATTTTGTAGAGTTAGATTCTAAGAAGACATTAATAAAGAAAGAGCTCTTGCTCTTAAAGTTATTTTAAAATCAAAAATTGTGTTTTGATTTACATCGAACATAAAATTTATATATATATATATATATATATACATTTATATAATAATCATTCTTTATTTTTTTTTTATTTATTAATTCATTTATTTCTCCATTCCATTTTAATCAATTAAATTCATTAATACTTACTTAAATCAATCATTCGTTTATTTAATTAATAAATAAATAATTTGAATTCACTTTTCATATATTAAATATTAAATTTTCATTTATTCATCAATTTTGTTCTATTTAATCAATTCATAAATTTAATCTTTTTATTGAATTATTTAATTTTTGTATTAAATAATTAATTCATTCATATATTATTAATGATAATTTTCATTCAATTTCAATTTTTATTTAATTAATTCATTTAACCACTTTTTCATACATTTAAAATTTCATTGCTACATTTACACCTTTTTTTTTTGTTCATTCTTTACTTAATTAATTAATTCGTTTATAGATTGATTTTTTTTATTAAATCAATCATTCGTTCATTTAAGTAATTAATAAATTATTTCAATTATTCATTCATTCTTTCATTTATATATTTAATATTAATTTTTTATTTATTCATTAATTTTTTTTCTTTAATTAATCAATTCATCAATTCAAATGTTATTAATCTATCATTTCTTTAATTTATTAAATAATTCTCTAATTGATTATTAATATGTTAATCTTACATTCATTTACTTTCATTCATTTATTTCTTAATCATTAATAATTAATACATTTATTCATAAATTTAATCTTTTTATTTAATTCTTTAATTTTTCTATCTAATAATTAATTCATTCATATATTAATACATAATTTTCATTCAATTTCAGTTTTTTAATTAATTATTTCATTTATTCACTTTTTCATATATTTAATATTTCATTAATACATTTAATCATTTTTTTCATTCTTTACTTAATTAATTAATTAATTAATTCGTTTATTGATTGATTTTTTTAGTATTAGTATTATTATTATTATTATTATTATTATTATTATTATTATTATTATTATTATTATTATTATTATTATTATAAAATTATCATAGTAATAAAAAAAATCTTTTAAGTCATTTAAAAATATGATTGAAATACTGAATACCAAGTTTCTATTATTGGGGATGGGGCCTGTTTATTCAGGTCATTATCGTATTTAATATATGGAAATGAAAATTTAAAAGCAATGGAAATTCGAAAGCAAATAGTGGAGCATGTCGTTGCTAATTTTGATAAGTATAAATATCAAAGGTGATATATATTGCAATTCTTCTGCATATTCCACTGACATGCTTCGCAATAGTTTCTATGGCACTTTTTGCGAATTAGTAGATAGTAGCCGGAGAAATTTTTCCATATTGTTTTGAGGTTTATGTTTATGGTAACAGAATACAATGTCATTTGGAAATGACGAAAATCCAATTAAAAGGCTTCGCTTTTCGGTAGATTTTTCAAATGGGCATTTTGATGCTTATGATATTGTTATAGAATCGTCACTTAACAATGAAAAAGAATTATTAAGAGTGAGAGGTAGTCTTATTCTTCATAAGATTATAAAAATGCCAAATGATGCTGAAAGCTTATTTCGTGCAATAGGCTATCATTTGTGCAATGTATTGTGTTTAGCAAGTGACATAAGAGGTTCTATCACAAATCACATTATCATCCATTGGGATAGATTTAGGAAAATTTCTCATGAATGCAGTTTAGTTTCATATGAAAATTCAGATATTTATTTGAAAAATATGACTAACCTGCATTCATATGGCGGCTATTATGAGTTGGTGGCGGCTTCGGAGATATTTGCATATAGGTTCGAGGTATATCGAGATGGCAAACTCTACCTCAGTTTTGACGATCAAAACAAACCTATCAAAAGACTCTAACTTTTGGGGAATCTTTCAAATGGACATTATGATGTTTTGGCATTACACGTCAATGAGAGACTAACTTTGTCTCCATCTCCTGTCCGTTTTGGAAGTCCCAGAATGCAATGTCTTCCACCATCTCAACTTTCAAATCTGGCACCAATTGTTGAGGCACCCTTAAGAGCAAAAAGGGGAGTAAAACGATGTGCCAGATTTACAGATAAGATACGTAAAAATCAATTAAAAAAATCTTCAAAAAAATATGCTAAATCTAAGCAAATTTCTAATACTACTTCTGGTGGGATTACAAAAGACCACCCCTTTAATAAACTGAAAGCTGTTCGTGTCTATAAACTAAAACAATCCGAAATTGATCGGACCGTTATTTCTAGACACACACAAGCAGTTTCGGAAGTTCAGAGGGAATTAGTGGTCAATACACAAAATAATAGTGCAAATGTATTAAAAAACATTGTCGATGACAATCAAAAAGAAAATAATAATAACAAGAAAAGGGAAGCTGATAACCAATATGCTAGGCGTAAAGGATCTCTTCCATGGATAAATAAGCATCTATTAGGATTGTCGTACAATCCAAATTTAGCTTATGAAGCGGACAATTCATTGTTAATTGGTACCATGAGCCATAAATGTAGTTTTTGTTCTGCTTTGAAATGGAAGAACGAATACCCTAGCATGTGTTGCCAATTAGGCAAAGTCCAACTCCGACCATATGGTAATTTACCAGAACCACTTTTAAGTTTGTTAACTAACAACCACCCTGAGCACCAACATTTTCTAGATAGAATTAGAAAATATAATAGTTGTATTCAAATGACTTTCTTTGGTGCCAGGGAAATTTTTAACAACAAATCGTTGTTGCCAACATACAAAGTATGTGGTCAGGTTTACCATATGGTTGGAAGTTTAATTCCGGCAAATGACCAGCAAGTTCGTTACTTACAGGTCTATTTCGTAGGTGAGGATCAGCGCGAATTAGATATAAGATGTAGTAACTATCCTAATGTCAAAAAAGGATTAGTGGCAGTTCTGCAACGCATGATGCATGAAGTAAACTCCTACATCAAAGAACTCATAACAATTTTAAATAGTGTAGGTTCTAATTACGAACAATGTAAGATTATAATTCATTCTGAAAGAGTTCCTGCTGATTCTCACAGGGGTTGTTTCAATGCCCCAACTACAAATGAGATAGCTTTAATAATGGTAGGTCAAGAATATGAGAAAAGAGATATTGTTTTGCAATTTAAGAATAACTCACTTAAACAAATAAGTGAGATTCACCGTTCTTATGATGCATTACAATATCCTTTAATGTTTTGCTTTGGTGAAGATGGTTATAAAATAAGTATACCATTAAGAAACCCTATAAGCAAATTGCCTCTTAAAACAAATGTGTCAGCAGCCATGTTTTATGCTTATCGGATTATGATAAGGGAAAATGATTTTAATCGTCTTTCATATTTTTGTGCACTATTCAGCCAATTTTTGGTTGATATGTATGCGAAAATTGAGACTGAAAGATTAAATTTCCTTCGTCATAATCAAAAAAAGCTAAGAGTGGAGCAGTACTCTAATTTAAAAGACGCAATGATTGCCAATGAATTTGATGCAAATGAAATTGGGCAAAGAGTTATACTGCCTTCAACTTTCAATGGGGGGGCGCGTTATTTGCATGAACGCACGCAAGATGTAATGACGTACGTACGATACCATGGTAGTCCAGATCTTTTTATCACTTTTACGTGTAATCCTCAATGGCGAGAAATTTCTGAGGCTCTTCTTCCAGGTCAAAAGTGGTATGATCGCCATGATATCGTAGCCCGTGTATTTCATTTTAAAGTGAAGTTGCTGATGCATATTTTAAATAAGGGGTGCTTATAAAAAATAAAATTCTCTCTGACCAAATAAACTCTATTAGACTAAGAGCCCACAGCTATTTTTGGGTGTGAGAGATAGCAAAAATTAAGTGGTATTTTTAGATAGGTCTTCACTTTTCATAAGCAAATATGAAAGTCTTGCATTTCGTGATTGGGGCCTTTGTCTGTAATAGTGCATTAAAAATGCGTTTTTATTTTTAAGTCCAGGTGGAAAGTATAGCAACAAAATTATTATATATTATAAAAGATCTGAGCAGCCTAGACACAGAAATGGGGGTACAAAACGTCTTGGATGGGGTCTTCTGCATCCAAGACGAACCCAAAGATGAGTATAAAACCGATCTCTAAATAAAATGTGATAGCATTTAGAAAAAAGTTTTCACTGACAGAAGCTTCCCCTCTGATAACATAATATGTTAATCCAAGACTTTTTCCATGGGGCCGCTTATCTACCAGATGCACTAAAATAATGCACTTTACTGACAAATGCCCCAACTACGGCATGCAAGACTTTCACATTTGGATATGAAAAGTAAAGACCTATCTAAAAATACCACTTAATTTTTGCTATCTCTCACACCCAAAAATAGCTGTGGGCTCTTAGTCTATATTGTTTGTGCTGAAATACCTGATCCTAAAATTGATAGAAAATTACATGATATTGTTACAACCAATATGATATGTGGTCCATGTGGTGCATTAAATCCCAAATCCGTTTGCATGAAAAAAGGCCATTGTACTAAAAAGTATCCAAAATCTCTTAATGCAAATACCTTTGTTGCAAATAATGGATATCCGTCTTATAGATGGAGATCTGTTGCAAATGGAGGTCAAGCAATAAGAATTAAAGATCACGATATAGACAATGGCTGGGTAGTCCCTTATAATCCTGTCCTTTTACGCATGTTTAATGCCCACATTAATGTTGAATATTGCAGCGATATCAGAGACATTAAATATATACTTAAGTATATAAATAAAGGTGCTGATAAAGCAGCAATATCATTAGAAATAGAAAAGGATGAAATAAAATTTTTTGAAACTGGTCGGTATATCAGCACAAATGAAGCAGTTTGGCGGATATTTGGTTTTACATTCATGAAAGGTTTCCCACTGTGCAGCATCCTGCAGTACACCTTGAGAATGGACAGAGAGTTTATTTTAATACAGATAATGTTGTTGATAGAATTAATAATCCTCCAATGACAACTCTTTTAGGATTTTTTGAACTCTGCAAAAAAGACAATTTTGCCTTAACCCTCTTTTATTTCGAGGTTCCAAGCTGTTATCGATGGTTTGGAGGCAAATTTTTAAGAAGGAAACAAGGTGCACGTGTATTAGGTTGGCCAGGGATTTTCAAATCTCCTGCATTAGGGAGGATATACAACGTGCATCCCAATGATACACATTGTTATAATTTAAGAATTTTATTACATTCTATAAAAGGTCCAACATCATTTGATGCATTAAAAACAGTTGACGGAATTTGTTATCCAACTTTCCAAGGTGCATGTAATGCCTTGGGGTTGCTTGATGATGGTCAACATTGGATCGTGGAGTTAGAAGAGGCACAAATTTATGTAACTCCACATAAGATTAGGGAATTATTCACGATAATGATGGTATTTTGTAGCCTGTCTGATCCCTCTAGCCTTTGGGAAAAATTTAAATTCGGCTTGGCTGATGATTTAATTCATCGTATGCAAAATGAGGTTGAAATTATTTCCGAATCTGTTATGGAGGATATATTAAATGAGTGTCTTATTCTTATAGAAGATCTGTCGCTAAGGATTGGTGGCAAAATTTTGTCACAGTATAACCTTCCGGCACCAAAAAGGGCTGATAATAACTTGTGGAACCGAGAGTATCTCAGGGAAATGGATTATGATTCAGTTGCTTTGGCAAATTTTGTCGCCGAAAAAGAGATCTTACTGACCACAGAACAAATGAAAATTTATAATGACGTTTTGAATAATATATGTGAAAAAAAGGAAAGATTTTCTTCTTAGACGCCCCAGGCGGTACAGGGAAAACTTTCCTTTTAAATTTACTATTGGCTAAAATAAGAAGTGGACATAAGATTGCCTTAGCAACAGCATCTTCTGGTATTGCTGCTACATTATTAGATGGTGGAAAAACAGCGCATTCTGTTTTCAAATTACCACTAAATTTAATTTCTAATGAAAATCCCAATTGTGCAATAGGAAAACGTGCTGATGAAGTTAATGCCTGCATTAAAAAGTCAGTTTTATGGCGCTGTGTTAAGAAAATGGAATTAAAAGAAAATATGCGTATAAAACTGGGAGGTGATGTATCTGCTGGTCGCTTCGCACAACTTTTATTGAAAATTGGTAATGGAATTTTAATAAATATGAATGGTCTCATTACTATTCCTGAGACTTTGGGTACTATTGTGAAAACAATAGAGGAATTGATTGCTATAATTTAACCAGATATTAAAAACATTAACCAAAAATCTTTCAATTGGTTTTGTGAACGCGCTCTTCTTTGCCCGAAAAATAACAAAGTTAATGGCATTAACGAAATATTATTAAAGTCATTTGAGGGCGAAGAAATAGAATATAAATCAGTAGATACAATCAGAAAACAATGCCAATCAGTACAGTACCCTGTGGAATTTCTTAATTCACAAAATCCGCCTGGTATTTCGGCATATAAGTTACTTTTAAAGGTTGGGGCGCCAATAATGCTATTAAGAAATATAAATCCTCCCAAACTTTGCAATGGTACACGGTTGCAAGTAACAGCTTTAAAAAGACAAATCATAGAAGCGACAATTCTAACTGGCTCTGCTCAGGGTGAATCAGTGGTTATTCCTAGAATACCACTTGAACCATCAGATTTTCCTATTGAGTTTAAGAGACTTCAGTTTCCCGTTAAGGTCTGCTTTGCTATGACGATTAACAAATCTCAAGGCCAATCGTTAAAATTAGCTGGCATTGATCTAAGGATTGTTTTTCGCATGGCCAATTCTATGTTGCATGTTCAAGAGTAAGTTCACCTA
This sequence comes from Epistrophe grossulariae, assembly GCA_929447395.1. NCBI lineage: Eukaryota > Metazoa > Arthropoda > Insecta > Diptera > Syrphidae > Epistrophe > Epistrophe grossulariae. The sequence goes on from OV839566.1 coordinate 77,603,463, forward strand.
AAGATCTTATATTACTTGCACCCGAAGGTAAAACAGCAAATGTGCTGTACAAAGAAGTATTGTAAATTTAATTTTAATTACCAGATGTACGTGCATGTTTATTTTTACTGGTATTTAATTGTTTGATTTTAAAAGCATGCTAAATTCTTTAATTAAAACTTTTGTTTGTATTAAATTTTTTTTTTTTAAATAAAGCATGTTTTTTTTTTTAATTTGTACACCCATTGTTTTTTTTGTTTTTGTTTTTTTTTTTTTTTTGTATTTAACATTTTGTCAAGAACTTCAAATTCGTTTGTTTTGATTTATTTAATTTTTTTTTTTTTTTTTTTTTTTTTGAAATCAGATATGCGCTATTTTTCTACTATTCTATTAACTTGACTTTTTTTCTTTTTTTAAATTTCAATTTTTCAATTTTTAATTTTTTAATTTTAAATTTCAATTTAATTTTAATTTTTGGTTTTAATTTTATATAATGTAGACAGCACCGCGGTTTCAATTTTTTTTATATATGTAGAATCAAATTTCCTTCTTATACTATTTAAAGCATGTTTTTTTATTATTCATATTGATAAAATTGGAGAATTTTCAATGAACATCAACACTTAGCATTAATTGTATTAATGTTTGCATAATATTGCATCATTTTGCATGATATTCAACTTATGCATTTTATTAGAAATAATTTTTGCATGCTTATGCATGCTTTTGCTTATTTTATTTTTTTTTTAATAGTTAGGTAGATAGGTTTTAGATTTAGATTTTAGGTTTAAAATTTAGGTTACATAGGTTTAAATTTTAGTTTTCAATTTAGATTAATTTAAATTAGGCAGTTATTTTTTTTTTTAATTTAAATATAGGTATTATACAAATTTCGCATGATTTTGCATGAATTGCATGAATTTGCATGTTTGTTTTGTTTAGATATTTTTGCATGTTTTTTTTTAAATGCATGATATGCATGAATTTTTTTAGGGGGGGGCAAACCATCTCACCACACATTTAAAAAAAATATACAAATGACCTTTTCTTAGTCCTTAAAGAAGCCAGTGCCTGGTAGCTAGCTATTTGCCTCGGATGAAAATTGCTTGTGATATAGGAATTGACGCCAAATACGCGGATTTAAATAAACAAGCCCCTCCCCCCTTTTTATTTTTAAATTTTAGTTTTTTAATAATTATTAAGTATTTTAATTATATTTTAAATTATTTATTTTAGAAAATTTTTCGATAATTATGATAATATAATAATAATATTTTTAATTATATCATTTAATTATTGTTGCTTAATATTAATCTTTTTTCATTAATTTTTTTAATATATAAAACTATAAATGAAATTTAGTTTAAATAGTGTGTTTTTAGTGCGGTAAAAGTCCCACACTACTTGGTATTTAGTAGTAATAATATTATTAAATAATAATAATATTACTACTAAATACCAAGTGTCTTTTGAAGATTTTCACATTCCAAAAAAAAAAAAAAATAATACATCTATTTAAACTTTAATTCATTTATTAAATAAATAATATAGTATAAATTTGTATATATATATAATTTTTTGAATATATATTTTCTAATATGTATAAATTATAATATTTATAAATATTTTGTATATACAAATAAGTAAATTATATTTGGCAAAACTCCCAGCAGAGAACATCTAAAGGGCAAATAAATGGAATTCAGGAACTTACAAATGTTTTAAATTTTTAATACATTTATTAATATTTTTAATTTACTCCATGTAGCTTTAATAACCTTAATTTTAAATTTAAATTCTACATAATAAAATTTTTAAAAAACATTAATTTTTTCGAAATCTAATATTTGAAAATTTCAATACTTTCAAACAATTTTATATATCTTTTTATAAAAACATTTATATATTTCGTGAAAATATAAAATCTTTTATGAAATAGACAATTTATTTAACGGTCAAAATTTTATATAATTATATTATTAAAAGATCCGTAAAAGGTAAAGAAATAATGTAGTAACTTTTATATAATAATTTATAAAATAAAAGTTAATAAGTTAATTATTTTAAATTTTAACTATTTTTTTATACTTAAAAAGATTATTATTATTTTTATTTACATTTAATAATGATTTATGTGTGTTTAAGTTCTTTTTTATCGTAATTGAAAAAGTGTTTTTTTTTTTATTAAATGAATTAAGTAAATTTTAATAAAAATTATTTAAATAAATAATTAAGTTATTTTAAAAAATCTTTGATAACATATTTTTTTTTATTTTTTTTATTTTATAAAATACAAAAAAAAAAATACAAAAAAGAAAAAAAAAACAAATCATATTAAAAGAAATAAATAACAAACAATCACAAAAATTGTATTACTGTATAAAAACTGTTAAAAACAATATAAAAATCAACAACTAAAAACATATTTAATAAAAACTATATTTTAAAAAATGTCTCTCAAGCCTATAATAAGGCTTGGTACGATGACTTAAATTTATATGACAAAAAACAAACAGATTATATAAATTTAACAAAAAAAAAGCATTCAAAATAATAACCTGTTCATTTATACAGTTAAAAAATTAAAAACATTAAAAAGTGATACAAACAAACACAAAAATTTTAATACTGTATAAAAACTGTTAAAAACAATATAAAAATCAACAACTAAAAACATATTTAATAAAAAATATATTTTAAAAAATGTATCTCAAGCCTATAATAAGGCTTGGTACGATGACTTAAATTTATATGACAAAAAACAAACAGATTATATAAATTTAACAAAAAAAAAGCATTCAAAATAATAACCTGTTCATTTATACAGTTAAAAAATTAAAAACATTAAAAAGTGATACAAACAAACACAAAAATTGTAATACTATATAAAAACTGTTAAAAGCAATATAAAAATCAACAACTAAAAACATATTTAATAAAAAATATATTTTAAAAAATCGTCGCCCGAGAATTGTTTTGTCGTAAACGCCAAAATGCACTTTTTTAAAGTGGGTATGCAGTTCTATGTTTTCAAAGGTCCTCTTTCCATTTCCGAAATCAGATTTGACCTATCATTTACCGTAACTGAGAAAATCAGTATGCATTTTTTCGTATATCCGCACAAAATAACTCATCCCTTAGTTTTGTTTTGTCGTAAACGCCAAATTTTGGCATATACGACAAAATATCCATGTATTTCCGCGATATTTTTTTTAATATTGTTTTGTCGTACGTATATAGGATTAACTGCATTTTTTTTTAGTTACAAACAAAATTATTAAAAATCAACCGTATCACTTACAATGTCATGTTATGCCTTTTTTAAACCCAAAAATCCATCCATTAATTCCGTTTTGGAAAAAATAATTTTCAAACTCAAATTAAAAAAAAAAATGAAGAAAGTTTTTTTCAAACTCATTTTGTTCAAAGTTTTACATTATTTTTTAGTAATTTTGTTTTTAATATTTAACTCTCGTATCAATTTGTATTCAAACTCTAAAAACCAGATGTTAAAATGTCTTCTAGTTTTGAAAAAATCGGAAATCTCGCTCGGTTCGGTATTGCATTCAACTAACGCATTTGTGTTCACTTTGTCGTATGTGTATGGGGATCGAACAAAGTACTGATTTTCGTGGCGTATACGACAAAATGATCTTGGAGATAATCCTCTAAAGATTAAAAACTAAAACCGACTCAACAATCTGGAATACCTTAATCAAAAGAAGATTTTCCACACAAAATTTTATTAAAATTGTAGAAAACTTCATCGGTCAGTTTCTTTTTTATTTAAACGCGAAACTTAAAATGCGATTTCCCAAAATTGCTCAAATGGTTTATACGACAAAACAATTCTCGGGCGACGAAATGTCTCTCAAGCCTATAATAAGGCTTGGTACGATGACTTAAATTTATATGACAAAAAACAAACAGATAATATAAATTTAACAAAAAAAAAGCATTCAAAATAATAACCTGTTCATTTATACAGTTAAAAAATTAAAAACATTAAAAAGTGATAAAAACAAACACAAAAATTGTAATACTGTATAAAAACTGTTAAAAACAATATAAAAATCAACAACTAAAAACATATTTAATAAAAACAATATTTTAAAAAATGTCTCTCAAGCCTATAATAAGGCTTGGTACGATGACTTAAATTTTTATGACAAAAAACAAACAGATTATATAAATTTAACAAAAAAAAAAGCATTCAAAATAATAACCTGTTCATTTATACAGTTAAAAAATTAAAAACATTAAAAAGTGATACAAACAAACACAAAAATTGTAATACTGTATTAAAACTGTTAAAAACAATATAAAAATCAACAACTAAAAACATATTTAATAAAAAATATATTTTAAAAAATGTCTCTCAAGCCCATAATAAGGCTTGGTACGATGACTTAAATTTATATGACAAAAAACAAACAGATTATATAAAATTTAACAAAAAAAAAAGCATTCACAAATAATTACAACAACACAAAACACAAAAAATAATAACCAGTTCATTTAAGCAGTTAAAAAATTAAAAACATTAAAAAGTGACACAAACAAACACAAAAACTATAATATTGTTTAAAAAACTGTTAATTATACCATAAAAAAACAATATACAAATCAAAAAATAAATCTTCATTTAATAAAATTTCGAGAAGAAATAACTTCAGATATTATAATTATAAAAGAAAAAACAAATACAATTAATACAAAAAAAAAATATAAAGAATGAAGACAAAGGAAAAAAAATAAAACAAAGAAAAAAAAATAAAACAAAGAAAAAAAATAAAAAAAATAAAACAAAGAAAAATAAAAAGAAAACCATAAAAAAACAAACAAACAAAATACAAATGAAAAAATTACAAAAAAAAAAAAAAATTCAATAATTTGAACAAAAAAAATTAAAATCAAAAAATAAAAATAAAATTAAATTTTGAAGAATGAATTAAAAAAAAAAAATAACATATTCTACATATATTTAAAATAAATTTAATTCATTTTAATAAACGAAAAATAAATACGCCTAGAATTCTTCATTATATTTACATAAAACATTTGTATTTTATAATAAGAACTTAAACACATAACATACTATTTAAAATTAATTTAAAGTATATGAGATGTGAAATTGTTAACTAAATACTTATTAACTTATATTTTATAAATTAAATTTGAAAAATTGTTTTAAATTTTCTTTACCTTTTATAGATCTTTTTTTAATGTAAGTATATAAATTTTTGGCTGTAGAAAAATTGTCCTTTTCATAAAAAAGATTTTATATTTTCTTTAATATATATTTATTTTTATTTAAGATATATTTTATTATTTGATAGTATTGATTTTTTCTTATATTTCGATTTCGAAGATTTTTCTACTTTAAATTTTTTTTTTTGTATTCTGAAGAAAAACCGATTTATTTATATGCTGTGGAAATATCGATGGAATTTAAACAACGCATTCATTCTAACAATAATGGTAGGTTAAGCAAAAGAAATCCATATTTTTTTAAAATAATTAATTTAATTTTACAATTTACAGACATACAAATCAAGAAAATAAAGATGACGAACGAAATAAAGAAGAAGAAGAAGATAAACATGGACACACAATTAAACAACAAATAAGTAAATTTTAAATTGTCATAAAAATAATATAAAAAATGTTTGAATATTAAAAATTTAATTTTAAATTTTATAAAATAAAATGCAAATTTCGAAAAAATTAAAAAAAAAAAAAAATTAACAAAATTGCATTCAATTTTTTTATTTCATTTTTTTATTGGAAAGGAATTTGATTAAAAGTTGAAAACTTATTATTGCTTATTGATAACTGAATTAAGCAGACTTAGAAAACATTCTTGCATAATAAATAAAGATATATTATGATTATTTGAAAAAAGATTTTTAAATTTTAAAGGCAAGTTATTAAAAAAAGTTCAAACGATATGGAGTGCTTCATTTAAGACTTAAATAACTTAAAAAAAAAACACATAAGTCACAATGACCCATATAAGAAATTTTAATTTTTTAATGAAATAAATAAAAAAATATTCCACATACGCCACAGTACCCTATTTAAAGATTTTATAAATTTAATATACAGAAAAAAAAACACAAAATTTCAATAATTACTTATTTTAATAAAATATAACAATATATGTATATAATATGTATGTATATACAGTCAAACTTCGATAACTCGAACTACTATTATCCACAATAAAAGTTCGACTTATCAAGACTTCGAGTTATCCAAATTATTTATCAAAATTAAAACAATTAAACAATTCAATATTTGAAATACATACATATGCATAATGCACAGCACTTTTTTGCTTTATTAAGTCTTTTACGTTTTATATTAATGTACATAAGTTGTTACACCATACACAAAATTATTGCATGTATTTAGTTATTTGGGTCTGAGAGTATTTTTTTTTATTGTTTTTTTTTTTTTCAAGAAAAAAGGATTCTAATTTATTTAAAGCTGCATAAATTTCATCTGTTGTATTGTCACACGTTTGCAAATATAAATATAAATTCCCTTCAAAAATTCGAATTTCAAAAATGCATTTTTTCTCACTAAATGGGAATTCCCCTAAAATGTTCCACTTAGTTGATGCATATGCCATATTTTTTGTTCGAGTTATAAAGAAAATCGAGTTATAAAAGTTCGAGTTATGAGGGAAAAATGTATGAGATTTGAACTCTACACGCTGCTGCCTCATAATTTTGTTCGAGTTATAAAAAAAATCGAGTTATCGAAGTTTGACTGTATATAAATATATATATATATATATATATATATATATAATTATATATATATATATATAAATATATATATATAAATATTATATATAATATATACATAATATATATATATATAATATAAACATATATATATATTCAATATTAATATAAAATATAATTAAATATTTAAATATACATATATATATATAATATTATTAAAAAATTTATAATAATAAATATAATTATATTTATATTTTTTCTTATAAATGCAAAAAATAAAATTAAAATTATTTTTTAAAACAAAACAAAAAAAAGTACAATAATAATTTTATTATTTAAATCGTATCTTAATAAGCTTAGAATTAATCTTAATAAGCTATATATTGTCTAAAAATTCTACACGATAGTTTATATAATATATAAATATAAAATAATAAAATTTAAATATTATTATAAAAAATAGAATAATAATTTTTTTATTTTAAAGATTAATATTATTATAATTCTTTATCTTAATAAAATAAAAATTATATAAAAAAAAATAGATAACAATATAAATTTTATACCTATATCGTAGCATAGGGTATACTGTCGACACTAGTTTTTTTATAAAATGAATTTGATATTAAACACTTCCCTAAATAAACACCAATCATAAAAGATAATAGAGTGCAAATCGAGCACTTTTTTTTTGTTTGAAGCAAAAAAAAAACAAGGAAGCCCCACGTTTGGACGCCAAATATTGTGAAATTATTTATCGCGAGTGAGTAATTTTAGGATGGTAGTTTAGGATGGCGGAGTTATAATCCGAAGACTCAAATATTTTTAACAAATTGCTAAACGACACGAAAGTTTAACAATTGACAAAACGAAACAAATTGTGCACGAAAACGATGTGCGTCGCGACGAGAATGACAAACTGTCAAACGACGATAGGTGCGTTCACAACAGACAACACGTAAAGTGCTGCCACCCAGTAGCTCAGCAATGGGGTGGGTTCAGCGAAGTGGGATTTTATTAATCGAGTTTGATTAATAAAAGAATAATCAAATTGATGACAAAAAAAAAGAATGTAAGTACAGGGTGTACTTTTACTAAAGTGGGCGCCAGGAATTTTGTTTGTACCAAATACAATTAGTAAAATTCCAAATCTAATTGTACTATATTGTTAAAACACACGATAAGGAAAACCAAAATAAAACACAAATTTGATATATATGGGGATTTTAAATAATTTTATTTGGAAAACCTTTGGGTGGAACCCATTAAAACCCAAAATTTTTTCAATTGCCGAAATACAATTAAGAATTATTATAAGGCTTACGGGGAACCGTTAAAGCCGAAACAAAGAAAAGAAAGAAAAATGAGCCGTTAACAACTGAAACTACCGCGTCCCGCTTTTAACTGGGATTTAAAACGAAATCTAACACGACAATAAAAAAAACAAAGAAAAGAACTAGGGTTTATCGGAATTTAGAATTCTTATAAAAATCGGGAAAACAAACAATTCCCACTATTACACTTTTGGACAAAATGTCCGCTCAACTTATCTGTTTTTTTTTCCTTGTACTTCCTTCTCCTTTATCTCCTCTCTCAACTCGCTTTATCCTGATTTTTAACCAAATTCTTTTCGCTCCTCGAATCACCTTTTTCTACTTATCAACTTTTCAACTTCTCAACTTTTCAATTTTATCACCAAAAATTTTTCCTCTATTTTATTTCTTCCTTAATTTTTCTCAAATTACCAAAAATACAACTTCTTGCTTGGATAGCTCTCTTAAGAGTGACTTTCCCAGCTACCATCAATTCCACCCTCGACCATTCCAACCACTCACACATTCATACATTCAGCCATTCGTTTTCGTGATCATCGGTCACGGGATCGCGGCTTCCTGGAAAGCTACGTGCTCTCCTCGAAAACCTCCGTTGTTGAATCTCAACGAAACTTTACTCTCACACACACATTCACGGATTCGGCAAAGTTGTTGGATGTCTTTCCAAAACTTGCCGAACCTTAATGGCCGCGTTCAGACCCATCGCAAACTAATATTTTCGAGAAAAATTAAAAAGAAACAAACCCGAGGAAAAGTTTATCCTAGGCATTCTCCTAGCTACAACAAAGTTTTCGCGGGTGATTCGAGGCACGAATAAATTCCGTCGACAATCAATATTTTTCGAGATGAGAGGGAGGAAGGCAAATTCCTTTTGAAACGCGAACCCTACTGTTTTGATTCCATTCCGATAACCCCTTTCAATAAAATATTTTGTAACTTAAGATTTTACTATTGACTACGTTAAAGGCCCATTTAACTTACAATAAAATGTTACTTTAAATTAAAGTTAGGATGAAGAGTTTAGATAAGAGTTTCGATAGAGTCCGCCTGACTCGATGACTTTTTCAGCTCGTCCGCTGATAATTCAACATAAGACCGCCCGTCTTTATGATTCGTATACTTCATGGATTTTGGAACCAACTGTTCCCTTCGATTTATAGAACTGCTCGCACACCTGTTTTTGGTTACTTTTCCAAAATACTTTAAGAGCAGGACTCTGGGTGATGGATACCAGGTTTTCTACTGAACTCTTTGAGTATCTTGGAGCCGTAACGAAGAAGGAGAGGTTAAGAATGGGTATAGGAGATAGAATAGGCTGGGTGAAACTTGTTGTGGTAAAATTTACCACAATCGGAAAATTGTTTCGAATCCCGAAAAAAAAACTATCACAGATCCCATCGTAGTGGAAAATCTCATACAAATTGTCATTACGAACGAATTCGGTGATAGACTTTTTTCGGGATTCAGAAAAGTTTCCGATTATGATGGAATTCATGATAGGGCTGATTGTTTTGTTGTTATATTATGTATGTTTCAAGACATATATATGTACGTATATGTACGTTCCATGTGCCTCTGTATTTCGGAGAAAATAAAACGCAGCTATTGGGAACAGAAAAACCACCCTAGTGAGTCGACAAAAAAGTGGACCATAAGTTAAAAGATTTTGAATGAAAGGCCACAAGTCCGTGAAATTTTTCTTTGAACAAAATTTTAATCGGTCTTACGTTTCAAACTTCTAGTAATAAACCTTTAAATTTTGATTGAAATAAACAGAAGTACATACATGTAAATTATCTATTAAAAAAGATATTGAAAGATTTACATATAAGTAGATCGTGGCTAATGCCTACTTTTCTTTAGAACTCCAATTACAAAATTTGTTCTCAATTGCAATAGTTCCAAATGACCTACAAAAACGAAATGATTTCTTTAAAATGTAAGTGACTTAACCTTTATTCCAACAAAATAGTCAAAACAAATTTCAGAATCTCACGCGTTATATAATCGAACCTATAACTTTAATTTTTGTGTATAACATATATGTATGTACATCTTAAAAAAAAATTATTTTTTTTATTGAAGTTTGTTAGAAATTTTAATAATTTTTTTTGTTAAGATTCTGATTCGTTTGTCTGCTTATGTTTTTATTACAAAAATTAATTTAAAAAAACTCATTTTTTGTCTTTTGTCTTTAAGGAATTTGAAAAATTAAGTTGTTGCCTTTAACGTTATTTTTTAATTTTGCTAGCAATTAACGTTATTTTTTTAATCGTTAGTAGGGAAATTTGGAGGTTAAATTTAAACCTCGAAGAACTCGTGAAAAATGAAAGAGTTTGCGACAGACACTTTTCAGACGTCATGTTTGCTGGAAGCAGCAGGAAAAAACTTCACCCATGCTCTGTGCCTGACCTGAGTGTTGAAGAAATCGATTCCTTCATTATGCATGAATTCGACGATTCCTTAGTTGTTTATTCACCAGAAGCTTTAGTCGATGAAGAAATTCAACTTTCTTTTCCAAAAAATGAAAATTTAATTGAGTCTTCTGAAGCTTTTGGTGGAAGAACAGACTTTGAAGATTCAGGTGTAATGAACCAATCTTTCAACATCAAGGCCGAAGATGGAATTTCATTCAACAGCACTCAAACTCAAACGTGTGAGTATCTTAAGAATAAAGCCCCAACAAAAAATTAAACTTAGAGAGCAATTAAAAGCTTCTGTGGATAAAAATAAACAATTGCAAGAAGAGCACGAAGAAACAATTCGTTGCAAAGATTACGAAATTTCCCAGTTGAGGACTCAAATAGAACAACTTCAAAACAGCGAAGAAGTTAAAGCGTCAGCTTTTAGTAAAATGCCAAATGAAGTTAAAAAAATCGTTGAAAATAGTTTAAAAAATTAAAAAAAAATAGGTACAGGGAAAAGGTATGACAAGGCTGTTAAAGTATTCGCACTTTCTATATACTTTATATCACCTACCTGTTATAGATTTCTTCGCCCAATTTTATCTCTTCCTTCCATCTCCACTCTGAAAAATTTCATTTTTGATTGGCAAAAGGCTCCAGGTAACGTTAAATTTAACGTTAAAAGCCTAGAGCTCAAGGTTAGTCAATGTATAAATTCTGTTCAATTGCCGTTGACGAAATGTCATTAAAAGCCCATCTAGACTATAATAGACGAACCGATACTATCTTTGGTCTTGAAGATTACGGTGAAGGGGAACATCGCTTTCAATATTCCGCCACAAACGTAGTCGTAATCAAGGCCCAAGGAGCTGCTTTTCATTGGACTCATGAGATCGCATACTACATTGTAAAGTCTTCTTGCAAAAGTGACATGCTAAAAAAGTTGATAGAGCAAGCAATACCTGCGCTGCAAGAAAGTGGTCTGGTTCCAGTTCACATTGTTTGTGATCAGGGCTCAAATTTTGTAAATCTTTTTAAAAAAATAGGCATAAATCCTTCCAAACCGTATTTTAAAGTTAATGGAAAAAAAAATATTTGTTTTCTTTGATCCCCCACATGTTTTAAAAAGTATAAGAAACTGTCTTTTTTCACACGACGTAGGTTTTGAAAAGTCCAAAACAGCTTCTTGGAAAGACATACAAAATTTTTACGAAGCTGATTCCAAAAATAGTATCCGATTAGCCCCGAAATTAACAGACACATTGAGCCTAATAATTTTTACAAAATGAAAGTCTGTGGCGCTACCCAAGTTTTGAGCCACACAGTTTATGCAGCTCTTATGACTTTTGCCAAATCTGGAACTGAAAGCAAAACAGTTACCAATACAGCCGAGTTCGTCTTAATGTTTGATCAACTGTTTGACTTATTCAACACATCAAAAGTAAGACAGCCTCAAAATATGAAGAAAGGGTTTCAACAAAACCAGAAGCAAGAAGAGTTTTTAGGTCGGGCGCGAGTTTTTTTGAAATCAATTAAAGTTAAAAACCACGAAGGTATAGACATAACAAATAAATTAAATTTTATTTACAGTTGGCTATTAAACATTTCTTCACTTTTTTCTTTATGGCAGCATTTAAAACAATTTGACTTCAATTACATTTTAACTAGACACCTCAACCAAGATTGCCTTGAACTCTTCTTCGGAAAGATAAGAAGTTCCTTGGGCAATAACAGCAGGCCCACAGCCTCACAGTTCCAAAGCGCATTCCAAAAGCTTTGGGGAATACAATACCTTAAAATTGTAAGGGCTGGCAACTGTGAGATGATCGAAGTAGAAAAAATTACAGCTCTAGAAAATCATAGTTTGGTTCAAAATGTTTCATGGCTTCCGGAACCGTCAACAGCCATTCCCTTTTTCGCTAAAACCACTCCACTGAACATTGATATATCTAGCTTTTTAAAACAGAATAGTTTCGACTATGTCTGTGGGTGGCTTTATCGAAAATGTCACCAGAACCATAGTTGCAATTTAGATCTTCCTACCGTTTCATCAAACAATAACCCTTCTTCACACTTTACAACACTTAAACAGTACAACAAATGCCATTTAGTTTCACCACCGCAGCAATTCATAGAATACATTAAAATGCTCGAAAAAATGTTTGTACCTTTATTTCCTAAGTACTGCCACCAAAAAGGCTTATTAGAGATCCTGTTTAATGAGTTGAAAAATATCAAACACTTTCAATGTTGTGAAAATCTGGATGAGTTTTTCCTTCTTCGATATTTCCTTAGAATACGTATTTACTTTCTTCTAAAGTTTTATAATAGAGAGCTAGATGATAAAACTTTTAGGAATAAAATGCTAACAGTATCCCATTTGTGAGTTACCTACTTACCATTCAGCATATTGATTCACGTTGCTCGTTTTCTTATTAATAAGACAACAAATTTTTATTTTAGTTATATTTATCAATTCACAAATGTTTATTGAATTGTTTTTCTTTGTGATATTAATATTTTTTTATTTTTAGCATATGGTGCGCAATATGCCTACTGGGGAAACCGAACACCATTAAAAAAAAACGGTTAACGCGCCTTCATGCTACCTCAATAGCAATGAAATTTGTCTGGAAGGTGGTGTGGAAAAGCATGAAAACCTCACGTAAGTAAATGTTTAAAATAAATAAAACACAAACATATTATGTGTACCTAATATTAGGTATTATTATGAAGATCTCATATTATTTTATTGAAAACACTTCGCTTTTGTTCAACTAGACGATGGTAATTAATCGGTGAAATTCGATGAACAACGACGATGTTATTGGGAAATCATTTTGAATTGGCGAAACAGAGGTTATTGTATGGAAAGAATCACAAGTTTCATAAGTATCAGAATTTGAGATATCATCTTGGTTTGAGCATCGCTATTAGTCATTTTGTTCAAGTTTAGATTTAAGCTGACAAATAAATACATCAAACATTAAAAAATGATAAAATCTTGAGTGTAACATAAACAATAGCAAAAATCACGATGACTTTTTTGATTTTATTTCAGTCTTTTCCTTTCCTTGTGAATTAAGTGCTTGCAATTTTTGGTCCAACTGCATTATTTCTTCATCGATCTTGGCAATTTTATTTGTGCCAGCATTTAAGACTTTTTCCTGGCCTGTAATTCGTTCTTCTAATTTTTTTACATCTTCATTCTGAAAAGAATATTTAATAATGCATTAGGTAAAACGATAAAAGATAATACCAGAAAAATAGATCATCACAATGAAAGTGGTTATAGATTAATCCCTTGCATCTCAGATTGAGGTAGCCCATGTCAATAAAGTGTGGTGACGAAAAATGCAATGTCACTCTTACTCATAAATAACTTTACTCTACTTACATTTTTCTTTACGGTATCCTTGACGGACATTGTACGGACATTGAGTCTACAAATGAGGCCGCTAGGCTCAGAAAAGTCATGTCTAAGGTATACACTCCTCCAGGTTTCTTGAAAAGACCGGATAATACCTGCACAGACTCTTGCTCCGAGACCCTAGAGTCACTCATGAGCACTCACTTCCTAGGTTGTACGACCGATACATCACCTGTGGACAGAGGCCCTAACATGAGTGAAATTTCTAACATTGGACACCAAATTATAGATAGTATCAAGGTGGCTTGGGCCATAGACTCCTTCTCAGCATACAAGTCTGCAGGGCCTGATGGAATAATTCCAATTATGCTCCAATGCTCTAAAGACATTATTGTTCCAATTCTAGTGGACATTTTTAGGGGATGTCTAAACATCACCTATATACCTACTAGTTGGAGGGAAGTCAATGTCATCTTCATTCCAAAAGCTGGCAAGCCCACTCATACTGAACCGAAGGACTTCAGGCCAATAAGCCTATCTTCCTTCCTTTTCAAGACCTTAGAAAGATTAATTGAAACACACATTCGTCTAAAGCTAAGTGATGGTGTCCTCTCGCAGGCTCAACATGCATATACAAAGGGCAAATCTGTTGAGACGGCACTACATGAGGTGGTCAGCACAATCGAAAAATCAATCCATTATAAGGAATTTACTCTAGCAGCGTTCCTAGACATAGAAGGGGCCTTTAACAACATTGATAACATTGCAATTCGACAAGCCCTTAACTCCATCAACATCGATTCGATGCTGGTAAAATGGATTGACTCCATGCTTCAAACGAGACTTGTGAATGCAGAAATGGGTAACAGCAAGTTAAAAGTTAGGACATGCAGGGGCACACCACAGGGTGGAGTCTTATCTCCTCTGCTTTGGCTTCTCGTCGTTAACCAGATTCTCGTTAAATTGAGTCTGAGCGGAGTCAAGGTCGTGGCATATGCCGATGACATCGTAATTATTGCCTCTGGGAAATACGTACTCACACTCTGCGAGCTACTTCAAGTAGCCCTTAATAAGCTCAGCTGTTGGGCAACCAACTGCGGACTCAATGTTAACCCCCTGAAGACAGAGCTGGTTTTGTTTACAAGGAAACACAATATTCCAAACATAGACCCGCCCACCATCAGCGGTATACCACTACGGATGTCGGGTACGGCCAAATATCTTGGCGTGGTTCTTGATCGTAAACTAAACTGGAAAGAAAATATTAAAGAAAGAATGAATAAAGCCACAATAGCATTCTACGCATGCAGCAGAATCTTTGGCAAAAGTTGGGGACCTAGCCCTAAGACCATTCACTGGATGTACACAGCCATAATAAGGCCAATACTGACGTGCGCATGTTTGGTCTGGTGGCCAGCCTTAGACAAGGTAACCAATCTAAAAACCGTTACGAAAATTCAAAGACTAGCGTGCATTGGCATTACCAGTGCCATCAGAACTACACCAACCGCTGCCCTAGAAACTTTCCTTTCACTAGCCCCACTTGATTTATTTACGAAGGAGTTGGCGGCCAAAAGTGCTCTCCGACTCAATCAGTGTAAGAATTGGAAAAGAGGGCTCTGCGGTCACAAAACAATAATGAACTTCACTGACATTGACATTCAAACGGACTACACTTCACCATACATAGATTTTAACCCAGTGACTGTAATAGATATCCCAACAAGGGAAATCTGGAAGGAAAACCGGGTCATAAATAAAAATCATGTTTCGGTATTTACTGACGGTTCTAAGACAAATGAGGGTATCTTTTCAGGTCAGGTATCTTTTCAGATAACCCGCCCATTAAAATATCAATAAAACTTCCTCATTTCTGCAGTGTCTTCCAAGCGGAGGTACTAGCAGTATCCGAGGCTGCAAAACATCTTGTAGCATGTGAAGTGGTCGATAAATACATTGATATCTTCATAGACAGTCAGGCGGCAATCAAAGCCATTTCCTCAATCATCACAAAGTCTAAACTGGTGGATCGTTGCCGCAGCGACTTTAAACTATTCAATGCAACGAACACAGTTACCCCCAAATGGGTCCCAGGACACAGAGATATATACGGGAACGAAATGGCAGATGAACTGGCCAGAAGCGGGTCATCTTCAGATCCGAGCCAAACCGTATTCTCGGTACTTATGCCACTGGAACAAGAAAAAAAGAGAATTCACCAATACTTCCTACAAACCGCTAACGATAGATGGTCAACAATTGACTCTTGTCGGGTTTCAAAGAGCCTATGGCCGAATATTTCTAAGGGAAAAACAGACTACTTACTTAAGATAGATAGGCCTCAATTATCACTCCTAGTTGGAATACTAACTGGACACAACTCCATGGGTATCCACATGAGCAGAATGGGCCTTAGCACTTCTGACTTATGCAGAGGGTGTCAGGATGAAGAGGCGGAGGAGGGCTCAACTCACTTCCTCTGTGAATGCCCCAGCCTATCCAGAACCAGGAAAGATGCCCTCGGAGAATACTTTTTCGACGATCTGGGCGACATCTCAGCCTTACCACTAAAAAACATCCTGAACTTCATCCAGAAGTCAGGATGGTTCGGGGCCCACATTACATAACTTCCCTACCCCACTCCAACCCTCCTCACACACATACCTATACCCACATATATCCTGGGGAACGCAATGGATCCATCGTGATCCGAGTGAGATGATACGGTCGCCGTATCATCACCCCTTCTAACCTAACCTAACCAGTAACCTATCCTTGACAAACTGAGCAGAATCCAATGATTGCACAGCTGCAGGAGTAGGAGAAAGTCGAGCACATTCCGTTATTTTTATTCCAACCTGCAATACAAAAATAAACTTCAAACGAGATTCATAAATAAAAAGAAACGTATATACAAAAACATAAAAAATGGAACAATTCAGAAGATAACTCGAAAAAAAACAACCATTTATACAGGGTGTCCCGAAATCACCACCTCAGATGAAAACCATGAGTTCCTGAGGTCATTTCAAGTCGGCAATTTTCTCGGTTTCGCTTTGTGTTCGACTTGTAACGGTTTTTATGATTTTTATTTTTTTTCCTTTCACTGGTTCTAACTTACAACTTCTACCATACAACTTTTTTCTGTGTGGATAACGGTTTTCCTGAATTGTATTACCAAACACATGTTGTTTTTTTGACTTCGATATGATTTTGTTCACAAAAACACTTTATTAAGTACAACTTTTTATTTTTTATTATGAAATCCCAATATGTGTTCTTAAAAATACTTAACATTTTTGTACCTAAAAGTACATTTAAAATGTATAGAAAATTAAAAACAAAAACTAAAAGAAAATCAATAAATGATACAAAATTACATAAAACGAATTCTTTGTTTACAGCGAGTTTCTTACACCTGTTTTTTGGACCCTGCTGATCGATACATAACTATGTTCACCTCAAAATACTTTAGGTAGCCCTTTTTATCATATCAGTTGTCACGGTTCCTTCCTTTATTTATTAATTTTTTTAATAATTCTAAATTTTAAATTAAGGTACAAAAATTTTAAGTATTTTTAAGAACACATATTGGGCTTACATAATAAAAAATAAAAAATTATACTTAATAACTTGTTTTTGTGAAAAAAATCATATCGAAGTCATAAAAACAACCTTAAAATGCTTAAAAAAGTGTTTGATAATAAATTTCGGGAAAACCGTTATCCACACAGAAACAAACTGTATTGTAGATACAAACTTCTAACTGTTCTTGTTTAAACAAACTAAAAATTTCAGAAATAGGTTGTAGTTTGGCAATTTTAGAGCCAGACGAAGGAAAAAAGAATAAAAATCATAAAACCGTTTTAAGTCGAAAACGAGAAAATTACCTCTTAAGTTTTTCGACTTGAAATGACCTCAGGAACTCATGGTTTTCTTCTGAGGCGGTGATTTCGGGACACCCTGTATGCCCAAATTTCAAATAAAGTTAAGTAAAATGTTAAGTTTATTTTAAGATCAATGTGGTTTCCTTTCTTTCGTTGCAATTTTAACTTACCTTTGACAAGATACATATGAAATATGAGACTGATTCCTTCCGTGAAATATTGCATTTGTTTTTAAATCGAATGCTGAAACGGGTGGATTAGTTTGAAATTTAGCAAAATCCACAATGTATTGGACATGCATTTGTAAAATAATATAGCCAGCGTCTTTGGCTTGAACCTTGACTGTCCCCCAAGCAAAATAAAATATCTTATATTTATATCTTAGTCCAATAATTCCAATCAAGGTTTATTTACGTCTATGCTTTGTAATTGAGCCAAGTGTTTATCATCAATATATAAAGTTTTCGTCTGGTCTGGTAGCGATGTAGCTTCAATTTTGCTAATGAAGAAACTTCTCGAATGCGTGAGTGAATTGTGTACTCAATCAGTACTTTTAGGGCTATGCTCGTGTCCTACCATTGAAATAAAATTAATAAACAAAAAATAAGGCGTCGTTGCAAAAACAAAATATACCTAGTAGATGCCCAGCCACCATCATTAAGTCTTTGAACATTCTTACAATACATGTATTCTCCAATAGTTTTAACGTGTCCTCTTAAAATTGTAAAAACATGTTCGGCTGTAGCAGCTTTACATAAAAGCAATGCATACGCTGTAAGAGCAACTTCATAAGGTTCTTTAGTTTCTTGCAAGCTGTTGAGCAAGCGCTCAAACTTCCAGATAAATCCTTTACAGTAGCCAATGTTATCAGAACGTCTGAAGTTAGTGAGATATTTCGATTACGATGCGAGATATCGGCAAAGTTTGTACGATTCATCTTCATATCAGGTAACCAAGTGACTTCATAAAATGCCCCTTCTGGAGATTGATGCTGCAAGATCCAGCGAACACTTTTTTCGATAATTGTCGGATCAATGTAGTTGAAGTTTTCCCATTCATAGAAAGATGCCTCTTGGAAAACGCCCACACAATAAGCCGTTAACCAAACGGAAGAATCTGAATTATTCCAATCGGATCGGATATGACGTTGATATCCAATGTTCATGTGTGCGTGTTTCTGTAGTCATGCTTCTTTGATTTATTAACCGCATGTACACGATGGTGTAAAGGTTTGCCGCAAAACTAAATGCATTCTGTTCAGCCGACTCCATGGTTAAATACAACAAAGAAGTTGCATTAACCGTCATTGTTGAAAAAATAGGACTAACCACATCACCAACAACAGATATCCTTGCTTGGTTAGAACCTTATACAAAGTATTTATCTACTTGATGGGGTATGATTGGCGTTTCAGTGATGTTAACATGCATGTATTGGAATACATATCCAACAGTATTGCATACTGTGGCACGCCATCGGACATAACATGTAAACTTCGTGTAATCAAATCTGTTCCTAGAAGTGTCGCTGCATGAACTGTTACTTCAATATCTCCCAAACGCAGAGGCACTATACGCAAATAGACTACTTTGTTCCTTGTGGTTCTAAGTAGACGAAAAATTGATGTTCTCCAATTGAAGTCCTTGGGTTGTAAGATCGAACAATACCGCCATCTTCAACGTACACAAATTTGTAATCTCGGGAACTGTGAAACACCAAAGTTGCTTCCATTGGCATTTCGCCGTATCCCTGAAAGAAATTGCATGCATCAAAACATCTTGGAACTCACCATCAGTAAAGACAATCAAACCAGAATACTCAAATGTTCGGTTTGCGTCGATTCCAAACGAAGAAGCTGGATAATAGACAAGCTCGTGTGGATTGCCCACATGCGAATGCCACATGACATATGCTTGTGAGTTCCATTTGTTTGTTCGTCAGATGTTGACATTTTCGTTATAATTTTCGCATATGTTAGCTTATTACCCGCTTGCATACTATAGAAAGCACTATCAATTCCTGATAGACTTATGTACATATGAACCGGGTTCACCAAAAATTCTATTCAACCTTTTCACCATTTCTTGCCTTTCTATTGTTAATAAACAAAGTGAAATTGTTTCGAGAAATTCCTTGCAACCATGCAAATTCCGTGCAACCACCTGACCATGGGAAATCGTCCAAACCAAAATTGTTGCAACAATAACAAAACTTCCTTGTAATTGCATGCTTTGAACCCCTTCATTGAAATCTTTGGCGTTCACTATCCGATAGACATACGGAGTTTTCCTTAAAACAAAAAAATATTAAAAGTTTCAGAATTTTGGTTGGTAGTGCAAGCTAAATAAATAACTATTCTCACTTGGAAATAATCTGCATTTGTACTCCAAAAGTCGGTCACGCTGTTCGTTGGCTTTTCGTAGAGCTTGGCCCCAGCCTTTCTCCTGCAAAGTCTCCTTTAAGTGATCACCTTTCTCTGTAGATGACTTAATGGGCCTTACTAATAACCAAATTTAGTAAATAGTTATACGAAAATCTCCAGATTACAGAACATTCGCATACTAATAACGAATTTAGTCTCCAGGTTATTCACTAGCAAGACGTTAAAATTTAATACATGGAAATCCATCAATTCAAGGAATTCCTAAATGCATCCCGCAGATTGGATACGCGTTTTGTGAAAAGAAGAACCCATCGAACACCAAATTCAAGAATCTTTGTTTTTAGTTTTTTGTTTTTTTTTTCTTATTTTTTTTGGAAGTAATAACTTTAAAATGAAATGTCTGATTATTTTAAGTAGTTTTTTTTAGCATATCCTTTGTTGTTACTTAATACATATTTATGACATACAAATAAATGAAAAATATATAATTTATGAGAAGTGCTCCTATAAATTGCGTTCTATATACCCAGTCCCGCGTGCATTTGTTGATGGAATCGCTTCTTAATTTTGCTTCTTTAATTTTTTGAATTTCCTTGAATAAATTTATATCTTTCGTTACAACTCATTTTTCTAAATATTTGTTTTTGTTGACGCGAAATTAATGAAATTGAAAATCCAAGAAAGTTTGACATTTATTTGACAATATCTGGATGGAAATTGTAGTAGATTCAAGGAAAGTGTGAGGATTTGTTAACGAGAAGGTTAAATATGTTATTAGTAGGATTCCGTTTAAGCTCCGCACTTTATTTTAACCTTGTACTTTACTAATAGTTGACATTAGTGTTTGGTTATTAGTAAGGACCAATGAGTTGCATTTCTTCCATTGAGCACACTAGTTCGCCGCAAAAGAGACATGGCTCACTGCCTTCCTGGTCACAAACAATTCGACCGCAAATTAAACAGTTGATTTGTATTGAATTCTTTATTCGATTAAATTTAGTTTCAAAAATAAAAAACACAGCCTTCTCAGCTTAATCTTAATAAACACAAATGACAAATGTCAGAATAAATCTCACCACTGAAGTATTTTTTTTTCTTTTTTTTTGCACTGCCAGTGGTGATAGGAATTCAACACGTTATAAAAAATGTAAACAAAAGGTTTCGAGGGGACGGAGACGAGGAAATTTGACTCTCTCTATTAGTTCTTCCTCTCTGCACTTTATTTCAATCCAACGTCCCGCCACAATTTTAAAGTAAATTTGTTATGGAGAATGGAGATAGAATTCTTATAATGGGCAAGAAAAAAAGTCATGTGTGTTGTGTATTCTGATTGTATCCCAGTAGGAAATTTCATCCTCACTGAAAAATTTTGCTGAATTCAACATTGAATTCAAATGCCACTTCTTACAAGAAACAGCAAGCACTGATTTAGTAACTGTAAAGTAATGCATAGTTTCACCAGTTCATGGTTTTATGCACATTGTCTGCTTTGTAAATGGGCAAAATATCGAAACACTCCCTTCTTTTACCTGGCACACAAAAATCAAGTGAGTTCAATGTGGAATTAAAAGATTCTATTTTAGTTAAAATTATGCGACGATTCAATCGTTGAAAAGTAATGCATAAGTTCAGCAGTTCGTTGTCTAGGTCCACTCGTCTGCTTTGTAAAGTATACTTTGAGAGAGCAGAAAAAATAATTCTCCCACGACGCTCTCTTTTTTTGTTTGTTTTTTCCCTGAGCAAGAAAAGAATAAAAACTACCCTTTCCTTTACCTGACGCGATCAATATAAGGATTTCTGTGAAAAAAAGTAATGTATCCTTTCATCAGACATTTATTTATAATGAACTGAGCATTAAAAGTGTATGAATTTAAAAAATTCACTTAGAAAAATAAAGTTCACAGTTTGCTCATGCTTTGGTTTTTATAAGGGCGGTAAAAATTGACGATAATTTGCGTCTTAGAGACGCATTTTGGAGTTTAGGTCACTTGACATTTTAATTGAATTATATTCAATCGTTCCAACTAAGGAGAAGTATTTTTTTTTATTTTATGAATGAAACATTTAGCGATTAAGCAACTCCCAATTCCCTATTGATTTCACTACTAAATTTTCATCGAAAATAATAAATATTAAGCTGATCAATAACTAAGTAAGACTCAATTAATGACTTTTTTGTTGAATATTCATCATATTTTTCATTGGCAAATATTGAGGTATTGAAAAAACAAGTCGAAATTATTTAGCGATTTCATAAAAGAATTTTCATCATATTTTTCATCAAAAATTAATGGTCTGATGAATAAGCAAGTTACTTTTGTTTAAGTATTTCTTCGCTGAATATTCATCATATTTTTCACCGGAGTCCTCAGTCCAACTGGTGTATAAGCAACTTCCAAGGAAGTAGTGATTTAGTTGTGGAATTTTCATCGAGATGGTTGCATGTGCACCCCGCCAATGACATGCCCATGTTAAAATCCTCGATGTATTCCGCACGAAGGAAGCGGGTGCTGCTCCCTTTCCTCAAGGAAGAAGCAAGACATTAGCCATTGAATTTTTAGTAATTTCCCACTGGGATGGGACTGGCATTTTTTTTTGTGTATCCATGAATTAATATTTTTGCAATTGTGTCCCATGAAGATTTTCTTGACATCGCGTTGCATGAAGTCAAGGAATAAAGAAATCAGTGATTGTCATAGAGAAATATATTATCTAGAGAACCGACTTCAGGGCTTTTTCTCTTTCACCCTACAAGCTGCACTGAGAGATTTCATCCACAAGGGTGAGCATGTGTTGGTTGCCCTAATGCATTTTAAATGGAACGCGCCAACACAATGACACTGTTGTGGATTTTGCTCAGTTTTGCTCAAATAAATTGAAAACGTCGTTAAGTATTCAAAAAATAAAGCCGTTGAATTCAAAAATTGGAAATTGAAATTAAATTTTAGTAAAATTTCTTTTTGTAACCCTTTATCAATATAAATTATAAGAAATATCGTTTATTTTTCAAAACAGGCATTTTTTGGATGAATGTTTACCACTTTTTGATTTTTATCTTTTTCACGAATGCTTTAAAAATCTCAAAACTATACAGATGGTAGATATTGTTTATCTACTTGTTTTGTAAAATGTTAAGATTTTTCGAAATTTTTGTAACCAATATATTGACATATTTCTGTTGTTTTATTTATCACCTCATAACTCTTAAGTTATTGCATCTATAGGATTAGTTTTTTTAAAATCGCATCTGGGAAAATAGACAATTAATTTGATATATAATACATAACTGTACACCCTACAAGGCCTTCACAATAGTTAAATAGGAAACCAAAAAAAATCTCGGAGAAATTGAAAGAAAATGGGGTAGTTGTTTATTGCCAACCGACGTGTTTCAGTTGAGAATTGCCCAATTTTTGCTAAATTTGAAAAACAGCCGATTTGCGGTCATTTAAATGCTTATATCTTTGAATCCAATGGTCGGATTTTCAAAATTTAAAATTCAAATAAAAGCCAGAATGACAGTCGAGTACCAGCTAAAAAAAATTCAAAACCGTTCAAAATTTCATACTAAAAAAATGTAATTACTTTTTGGAGAATAATTTTCATCGAGGCAAACGTAACGAAGAAGAGGAATACACAAGAAAAAAATTAAAAAAAGTTTGCTACTAAGAATATACTGGTTGGAGGGAGATAGTAATCTGTAATTCTAAAGACGGTGGAGTGTGTGCAACAAAACAGCATAACCTTGGCAAATTGGGTACGCATCGGGAAAAAATTTGCTATACATATGTAGGTATGCACGTTTGTGGTAGGTATTTTCATTGTATATAAACTCTACAGTAGTCTCATGAAGAGGAACGTCTCTTACGCCATTGAGTGTGCCGATTTGGAAGCTTGCGAAATTCAGAGTGGAAAGATTGGAGAGTTGAGAAGGAGGAGATAATCGAAGAGAGAAGAATAAAAAATAAGGTTAAGGAAAGAAAAGAAGAATGAGAACACTGTATAGGATATTTATGAAAGCTAAAGTGGGACAAGAATTTATCGATTTTGCGCATTATTCTTGTATGACATTGCTATAATATGCTATTCTGTAAGGGGTAGGTTACAGAAAGAATGAAAATAAATGATGTTCAAAAGGAACTTGGATTTTGTTTCTCCTGTGTATGCAATGACCTATATTTGGTAGAACAAAAATAACTGTAAGTATAAAATCGCCACTATTGCCACTCGCAGAAAATAGGGTGTTTATAATTTTTCAGTTTTTCGTCATAGTTGAAGTATAGAAAATATATTCCAAATTAATAGGTACCAACGTAGATATATGCAAATATATTTACAGGGTGTTTTTTATTAAATGCCTCATTCTTTTATGAAAACGCAGTATTTTCTTTTTTTTTTTTTGTATAAACAATTTTTAAAAAATTGAAAAAATAGAGAAGCTTTAGTTTGCAAATTTTGAAACCAATCGAAATAAGTAGGTACCCGTAAAGACAATTTTTGAAGGAAAATAAAAAAAATTCTTCCAAAAAGTAAAACAAATGGGAATTTGGTTTAGAAATTTTCTTATTCTATTCAAATTATTCGAAAAAATATTTGTTGGGTATAGTCAATTTTATAAGAATAAAAAAAAATCAAAATTTAGTTTGCAAATTTGAAAATCGATTGAAGTACACGTGAAAAAATTTTATTATTTTTTTCGGAAAAAAACATTTATTTAAAAAAATCAAAATTTAATTTGCAAATTTTGAAAATTGATTTTGAAATACACGTGAAAAAAAGTTGAAAAAAAAACATTTTTTTTAGGTCACCAAATTTTATAAAAAAATAAAAAAAATCAAAATTTAGTTTGCAAATTTTGAAAATTGATTGAAATACACGTGCAAAAAAGTTTTTCGAAAAAATTTACTTATTTTTTCGGAAAAATACATTTTGTTAGGATACCAAATTTTTTTAAAAAATTTAAAAAAATCTAAATTTAGTTTGCAAATTTTGAAAATCGATTGAAATACACGCGAAAAAAAGTTTTTCGAAAAAATTTTATTATTTTTTTTTTCGCAAAAAATATTTTTAAAAAAGTTAAAAAAATCAAATTTAGTTTGCAAATTTTGAAAATCTATTGAAATGCTACACGTATTTTTTTCGGAAAAAATTGTTTTTGTGTATGAAAACAATTTTTCGAGCAAAAGAAGAAAATTTTATACACCAGTTTTAAAGACTAATTGATATACATACACATAAAAATAATTTTCAAAAAAAAAACAAAAAATTTGTTGCTTTTCATGTACCTATCCAAAAAATGTATTTTTTTTGTTGAACATTTTGATATGTAATGACTTACCTATTGAAGAAAAAAAATTACGTTTATCAAAGTATTTTGAAAAAAATGCCACAAAGTGCAGCAAAATCAAAAATTAATAAGGTAAATATATTAAATTTTAAAAATACAACGAAAACCACGAAGTGTTTTTTTTTCTTCAATTAAATTTCTTAAAACTTTTGCCTGTATTCTTTTCCACATCACCCAGTGGGGTAGAATACTAGATGCGTTTTTTTTTTAGGTTTCCCCAGTAGGCGTATTCCTCATCTACTACTACTTCAAACTACTAAATCAATTATACATGCATCATTTTAAGTGAGGTTCTATTTCTACTTCAAACTACTAAATAAATTTTACATGCATCTAACTAATTTTTTTGTTTTTTTTTTTTGTTTTTTTTTTTATTGTATACATATACTTATTTAATAATATAATGAAATAATATAATGAAATAATATAATATAATACAAAATAATATTAATTTAACATGCATCTAACTAATTTTTTTGTTTTTGTTTTTATATATACTTATATAATAATATAGTATAATAATTTAATGAAATAATATAATATAATACAAAATAATATTAATTTAACATGCATCTAACTAATTTTTTTGGTTTTTTTGTTTTTGTTTTTGTTTTTATATACATATACTTATATAATAATATAATATGATAATATAATGAAATAATATAATGAAATAATTTAATATAATACAAAATAATATTGAAATACATAACTTAAAACCTAAACCCAACATCCAGAAACCTAAACCCAAACCTAAACCTAAACCTATAAACCTCAACCTAAACCTAATCCTCAACCTAATACTCAACCTCAACCTACTCAACCTCAACCTAATCCTCAACCTAAACCTAAACCTCAACCTAATCCTAATCCTCAACCTATTCCTAAACCTAAAAACCTAAACCTAAACCTAATCCTAATCCTAATCCTCAACCTAAACTTAAACCTCAACCTAATCCTAATCCTCAACCTATTCCTAAACCTAAAAACCTAAACCTAAACCTAATCCTAATCCTCAACCTAAACCTCAACCTAATCCTAATCCTCAACCTATTCCTAAACCTAAAAACCTAAACCTAATCCTCAACCTAAACCTAAACCTCAACCTAATCCTAATCCTCAACCTATTCCTAAACCTAAAAACCTAAACCTAATCCTCAACCTCAACCTATTCCACAACCTCAACCTAAACAACTTAAACGTTTTTTGTTGCAGTTTTCTCCTTCAGGGCCTTGTTAAATTTCCTTAGGTCGAAAATGATCAGTCCGATCAATACAAATTTGATGATGGCTTCCCGATGTTCCGTTGAGCAGCTTGTAGTTGAAACCCGGTCCTGTGCCATGATTTTACGTAACCATGTTTCAGTTAATCTTTCCGTTGTCTGCATCGTTGGGAATTGCTCCATGAAAATCGTTTGAAGAATACTGACAGTTCTTTCGAAACCGATCGAAGGAACTGTCAGTTTTCCGAACTCTGAAGGTGTTGTGATTGTTTGGTATGCTCGCAATTTAATCAACAAAGTTGTTTGCCTTTCTAAGCATATCTCATCCTCTGAGATCATAAATTGGTTGCATACCTCGCAATTCAACCTCTTCTTCAATTTCCCTGCAGCAAACCCAGCGTAATATGCAGAAGCTCCTTTCTCCAGAGATGAAGGTTCCTTGTCCCCTTGGTCCATTGGGTTGTTGTCATCACCCTCCAAGTCTTCAGCAGCATTATCCTCTGCTGGTTCTTCATAAACGAAGTCCTTATATGACGATTTATTTTCTGAATCTTTTCCGTCGATATCAGCTACCTGCAACAGCGGTTCGGCTCCGGCGTCTTCGTATCCAGAATGGTCCGCTGCAGACAAGTGCTGGAAAATAATTTGCTTGAGATTCCTTATGAATCTCCAAGTCGATGGGTTCTTCTCATAAGAACCTCTGTTGGAGCGTACCATAGAGAACAGATTTTCTGCTACATCTGTATTCAGATGTGACAGCAGAAAATATGTTTGTTCATCGCTCTTGTGGTGTTCCCACATCTGTTCTATTCCCAACAATGTTTGCTTTAATCCCTTAAAGCAAGGCGGGATTGTCATGCAACTGCTCGATTTTCACGTAGAAATCCAGTTTCGTGCGCTCTTCAGCGATTCTAGGGTGTCTCTCTTGAGTCCGATAAGACTTGCTTATTAGGATTCCTGGAGTAGAGTTTTCCCGTGTTCAGATTGTCGAACAAGTTGTTCATTCCTTTGATGAACCTTGCTGTTGACTCTGCAAGTTTCTTATCCTCATCAGTGCTGAAAAAATTGACGCCTAATGCGTACATTATTCCCGAGTAAACATTGGCGCTGAAAATCTGGGTCGCTAACTTTACAGATAACTTCTCGAATCGGGCTGGATTGATATGGGCCCTTGAAAGTTTGAAGAGAACTTGAAAGATTCCTTTCGAGTCCTCTTCATAAATCTTTTCAAGGATCTTCCAATCCACCACATCATCCCCGATTATAATTCTATGCTTCAGTAGAATATTCCTCACGCTTTTGAACATACGAGGATAGTCATAGAGTAAGAAAGCTCTTTGACTCTCTATCTCAACATATGGCGTGGTTTCTAAGAAATTTGGGGTTCCTAACTTGGTATAGGCCGACACGTTGCTGCTGCCCTGGTCGCAGCTTGTTGCAACAACAGTTAACCCACATTTTATCACTCCTGCAATAATAGTGGTCAACATCTTGGCTAAAGTTGTGGCATTTGGTGATCCGACATAATAAACAATGGTCTGTTTCCAGTTCCTATTAAGTCCTCTTAATGTGAACACCATTACTTTTGAAGCTACTTTTTGATCTCTGCCGAACTCTCCAAAGTCGGTATAGCCATAAATGATGTCGTCCTTGATGTTGTATTCAAGTTCTTTTTTTACAATCATTTCATCAAATAGCAAAACGCATTTTCTGTCCATCGATGTCATGTCCTTGGCCTTGTCGCTCAGTAGATCCTGAATCCGTGGGCTGAGTCCTGTGGGCAAACGAATTTCTGAATGCCATCGGTAAATAGTGCTTACCGATGGCAGCTTAAAACCTGCGCTAATCATAAAAGAATAACACGCTGGGGACTTAAAGAAAAACTTTAAAAAACAAGCCCTTTTCTTTCCCAGGTTCCCAGGGTGCGTTCGGCCTATGGAATAACTGCGCCAGAATAAAGGTCTGCAGCTCTTCCGAAAAGCCTTCCATATGGGTGTCTAATCCCTTCTTTAACCTATATTCAGGGTCGCGCACCTGTTTTATAGGTGTTTCGAAAATGTTACGAGGATATACCGTAGCCTTTTCGATTTTTCGTACCGGAACCGCTTTATAGGATGGATATCCTGGAGAGGGAAACTGTGAAGGAGAAATCTGTGAAGAAGGAGCTACTTCAGGGATTTTATAGTCCCTGATGTAGGTATAAGAAGAGCTCGCAGCCATATTCACCAAAGATATAGCTGGGCTCGAAGGTACCGGTAGAGGTGGGGGTGGAGGTGGAGGTACCTGGATTGCAGAGGTGACCGTGGAAGTTGGCTGCTTCCGGGCCCTCCACGCCTCCATAACACGAAGACATTCTGTATCATTGGATACGTCTGAACACCTACAAAGAGACAGAGAAGGAATGGGAAGGGCGTATCTGCACAGAGTTTTAAAAGTTGATTTCACTTGGATGTCTTTGGCATAAAAATGTTTCTCGCACATGAAGGACTTTTGCGGCAAGGCCTTCACGTTTGTAACATTTTCATGTTTTATCCAAATATCCCTTCTATGGTCCGTGGGTACCTGAAAGAATGAAACCGAACATTGCGGAACTCGCTGCTCCTCGCAGTTTATGTAACAGCAAAAAACCATATTGAAAAAAATTTGTAAAGGACAATTATTATTTATTAATATAGAAGAGATTAAATATGTAATATAATAATAATATAAAAATTTATTGCAATACCCTATAAATTAAATATATGAAAAGAATTTAAAATCTGAAAAAAAGTGATCAGTGATTTAATAAATATTAAAATTTGAAAGAAGTCTTTAATTTCTCTGGAACAAAAAAATACAAATCTGAAAAAATCAAAAAAAATCTATGTCAAACACCCTATATAGATAAAAAAAAACTACTGAAATCTGAAAAAAATCTGTGATTTAAAAACTAGAACAAAAATAGAAAAATCTGAAAAAAAAATTAAAAGAATCTATGTGGAACACCCTATACAGATAAAAAGAAACTACTGAAATCTAAAAAAAAAACTTTAATTTAAGAACTGGAACCAAAATAGAAAAATCTGAAAAAAAATCAAAAAAATCTGTTGCGAACACCCTATATAGATAAAAAAAAAACCACTAAAATCTGAAAAAATCTGTAATTTAAAAACTGTAACAGAAATATAAAATCTGGAAAAAAATATGTCTAGAACACCCTATATAGATTAAAAAAAACTAATCAAATCTGAAAAAGTCTGTAATTTAAGAACTAAAAAAAAACTATTAAAATATAAAGAAAATCCTATAGAATAACGATCTGACAAAAAAAAAAATTTTAAATCTGAAAAAATCCAAAAAAAGCTGAGTCGTAACAACCTATTGCTTTACAATTAAAAAATAAACTTTTTAAAACTAAACGCACTATAAACAAAACAAAATCAAAAATTTAAATTAAAATCAAAATTAACCAACTATATATAATTTAACTAACACCCTATGAATTGCAAAAGTACAAAAAAACTGAAAATTTAATTATATTTAAATACCTATGTTAACTTATGAATATGAATAAACCTACAAATCACGAAACTAGCTAACAAAAAAAGCACACTGAACCTAAACTGAAAACACTACTGAACTAAAAAAAACCACACACTGAATCCAACTAATAAAAAAAACTAAATCTTCAAAACACTGGATTGTACCTACTGGATTTTTGTTTAAATAAAAAATTTAACCCGCAAAAAAAAACACCTCACTCCTTTCAGCACAGCACAAACGATCGTCAAAACTTCTGTTTGATTAGTTTTGAAAAAAACTAGTCCACTACCGCTAATTTTACTATTAACTTTCAATTATTTTCAAATTTTTATCAAAAACGCACTGAAACTTTAACACTATCGTCTGCACTTGCACTGAAACTGAATAATTTAGACTTATCAGTTAGACATATAGAATATCTTTCATCCTACTCTAACGCATACCTACCCAAAGCAAAAAGAACAACAAACTATCTTGCAGAAAAAAACCGTTGAAGCATTATACAATACTTACATCATATGGTTTCTATACAATACCTACCTATAAATATAAAAAAAAAACAACAACAATCCATACCTACCTGGATCTTCCTATAGGAAAAAGCATAATAAATGCAAAATATAGCAACGTTGTATTTAACCCACATATTGTGAAATTTAACAACGTTGCTTTTCGGGGCTGTAGCCCCCTCCTATTTGGCCGCCATATTGAAAAAGGGGAAAGAACCCCTTTTCACAATATCTTGAGAAATACAGCTCTGACAAAAAAAAATTACAGACCTTTTTTGTAGAGAATTTAATTCTCTACAATTTTGGTTCAGAGACTTTTTACCGTTCAATTGAAAACAAAAAAGATATAGCCAATAATAGACGAACATTTTCAAAAAACCTTACTTTAGAGGGTAATAACTTTTGTCTAGCAGTTTGTTTGAAAAAAATACTGAATATGTTTTTTGTAGATCATTTTATTGCGAACAATTTGGTATACCCAGTTTTCAAATTCCATCATTCTGCAATGGGTTCACAGCAAGAAGTAACCATTTTTGTATTATTTTTGTTTTTTTTATACTGGGTGATGGGTCTAAGGTGCACCAAGAAGCTAGAGCAAGTAGGTTGGGTTAAGACAAGAAAAAAATCGTATATCAGTAGGGTCTATTTTCCACCGCGAAAAAAATGACTTAAAACAGAAAAAAATTTTGTATTTAAAAACAACGGTTAAACTTACAATGCCATGCTATACCTTTTTGGAAAACCATAAATCTCTTCTTTAATCCTTATTTTAAATTAAGTTATGTTAATGAATAGTATAAGATACGAGTTACGACCCCTTTAAATTTAATATCCAAAAAAAATACAAAAGTATAGTTATTCAAAATTTATTTTTCTCTCCGAGTCAACCATTCACTTTGCCGTTCGTTACTTTAATAATCTTTTCTTTCTCTTCCTTTATTCGTCAGCTGCCATGCCACGGAGCTGTCGTTTAATATTTAAACCTAACCAATGCATTTACATCATAATATTCTTTATTTTTATTCATACTTTATTCTTTTTATATATACCTATACATATTTGGTTTAACTTATGTCGGCACAGGAGCAGAATGCTTACAGTTCGGCCACGCTATGTAGCTCTGGTGTCCTCACTAGATCTTCTCTTGCGATTTTTTTTCTTCATCGTATTTGTGGTTGTCCGTTGTACAGTTCGATGGGCCTTATACATATCAGTCATTCGAATGTACGTTACATTTAGAACTAAATATGTACGTCACTATAGAGTTAAACATTTTCGTTACGTATAGAGTTAAAAACGTTCGTTACATGATTTTTTTATCACCTTTAGAGAATCATATACGTTATATGAATGAACCTATTACTTAGCATCTTATATCTTTGATCGTTGCTTTTAATGACTTATGTACGTTATACAAAAATAAAACTACTTAAGTGTGTAGGTATGTACGTTACAAAAATAAAACTACTTTAGTGTGAACGTTACACCACAATAAACACTTCTTTAGTGTGTACGTTACACAACACTAAAAACTTCTTAAATGAGTACTTTACACAACAATAAAAACTTCTTTAGTGTGTACGTTACACAACAATAAAAATTACTGGTCATCGTTTGTTTCAGCGTTACTACTTTCATGCACCGTATAGTGCTTCATCTTGTCTGACGAAAATACGCCGGTATAGGGTTTATTAGTTCGTTTCGATCCGGGCATGTATCTTATGATATAACGATCATTTTTGTGAACCTTGATAATTTCGTATGGTCCAGTATATCGCGGCATTAATTTTCTGCTTGTTCCATCATTGTAACCTTTAGGTTTTCTGACAAGGACCAATTGACCAGTTTGAAATTGTTTAGATGTTGTTCTTTTCTTGTCGTAATATTGTTTTTGCTTGGATTGGTTTCGTTTAATCTCCTCGCTTGCCTTTTCTCATGTGGTATGAATTTGAGAGTCGTAATCATCTTCTAATATTTCTGTAGCCAAAAATGTATCGTCAAAATTTCGTGGTACATACTACATACCCTAACAATAGCTCGTAGGGAGATTTATTTGTCGTTGCATTTATGCTGGAATTTATGCCCATCTGGATTTGCTTCAACGATTGATCCCATTTAGACTCGCACTCGCACTCTGTTGATGACGCAATGGACGATAGTATTGTTCGGTTGCACCTTTCAGCCTGTCCGTTGGCTCTTGGAGTAGCTGTTGCATTTAAAATTCTTTTAATGTCTCTTTTTATGCAATACTGAGTAATTTTGTAAACCCATCTATAATTAATAATAAATGAGTATTTCGTTTTGTACTTTTAACGAAGGGACCTATATGGTCAACGTGTAGGGTGTCAAACGGTTTATTCCCTTTTTCGATAGGATGTAATTCTCCACTCTGTTTACCTGCAGGTACTTTGTTATACATGCACCCTAAGCAACAAGCTACATAACGCTTAATATATTTCCTCATTGATGAAAACCAATATTTTCTTTGGATCATTTCGAGTGTTTTGGCTTTCTTTGCTTCCTGGTTTTTTGGCTAAAACTTCTAAAAGATATCTACACCTATCATCTTTAAGTTGACAGGCTAGAATCCAGTCGTCTGATGTAATGTTGACTATCATTTGTTCGAGCTCATCATTTTCGTTGGCATCAACGATCGCGTTCCTACTGAGAGCATCTACGTGTGTCATTTTACTTCCGGCTCTATATTCAACGGTAACATCGAATTCTTGAGTAGAATGCCACCATCGACCAATACGTGGAACCAAGCCTTTCTTTTTAAACGCTGTTCGTAAAGCATTGCAATCCGTAATTACCTTAAAATTTAACCCTAACAGATATACGCGAAATCTTTTAAGGGAACAAACGACTGCTAGCGTCTCTAGTTCGTAGGAGTGATATCGTTGTTCATCTGGGGTAGTTGTACGACTAAAATATACAACCGGCTTTAGATGACCATCGTCTTGCTTCTGCAATAACATGCCACCTATTCCTAGCTTGGACGCATCGGTGTGTATTTCAGTTATAGCGTTGTGGTCGTATAAAGCCAGAACTGGACGGTTGGCTAAGTGATCTTTTAACGTGTCAAATGCTGTTTGTTGTACTTCAGTCCAAACAAAAGGTATATTATTTTTCAATAAAAAAGTTAATGGCTTTGCTTTTAACGCGAAATTTCGTATAAAACGACGAAAGTAGCTAGCAAGCCCCAGAAATTGTCGCATCTGATGGACACTATTTGGTTTTGGTAATTCAATTACGGAATTGATTTTTTTCTTACCAGGTTGAATAGTGTCTACGCTTATGTCATAGCCAAGATACTCTAGCTGCTGTTTTAAGAAGTTACATTTTTCGAGGCGTAAAGTAAGGCCTGCACTTCGCAGGATCCTAAAAATATCTTCTAAACACTTCAGACCTTCATCATATGTTTTACTTAAAACTAGAACATCATCCATGTATGCCATAGCACTTGTAAAGCGTAAAGGTCCCAGCACCTTGTTAATAGTCCTCTGGAAAACAGCGGGTGCGTTCACCAGACCAAACGGCATCCTTAAAAATTCATAATGGCCATCAGGTGTTATAAACGCTGTTTTTGGGATTGACTCTTTCGCGACCGAAATTTGATAATACCCGCTGGCTAGATCAAGGCTGATGAAATACCTTGCACCCTTTAACCGGTCCAACTGGTCATCGATCCGTGGCATCGGATATTGGTCTTTGACTGTTATTGTGTTTAGGGAGCGAAAGTCAATACACATTCTGGATTCGCCATTTTTCTTTCGGACTAAGAGAACTGGGCTTGAAAACGGTGAACTCGATTCTCTTACCAGATCGTTTTCTACAAGTTCGTCTACAATATCTCGCAATTTGGAACGTTCATGATAGGACATGCGGTACGGTTTATACGAAATGCATTTGTTTTCTTTCAGGTTAATTGATATCTCTTCCAAGTTAGTTTTCCCTAGCTCTTTTAAATTTTGCGCGAAACAATCTCTATAAGAGGGTTTTTTTTATTTATACAAATTCTATATACTATTCTACTGAAATACATCAGCCAAGTAGAAGACTTAGCACTATTTTAATGGACTTTGTTGAATTATTGATTCAAAATAGCTTTTAACGGCCTTTAAGTCCAACAAAAATTGGCGTTTCGTCCCGGCGATCTCTATACTTATTAATCAGAATTAAAAGCTTATGTTGCTGTTCCAATGGTAAGTTTGCATCAAATTGATCTCGGATGTCGGATAAGGAAAATGGAATTAAACTTGTAGTACTTACCGCATTAACGGAAATGTCTTGTTCCTCTGGCTCAGCCTCAATTTTCTCACCTCTCAAAAGAAGTTGACCAGCCTCGAATTTAAGATTTGATCTTGATATATTGAGTACCAAAGCGGCGCCTTTTTCGGCGTTGACGACACTTCTGGGTATCCAGTATTCGTAATTGGGCAATGATCGTTGCTGTATCTCAATATAGACGTCTTCCGTAAAATTGTCTTTATTGAAGACTTCAACAAAGCCAGCGTAGTTAGGAGGTATCACTATCGTGTCTTTCGCCCAGAGGCTTACTTTTCGAGGCACAAGCACATCCACTTCCGGCAAAACAATTTCTCAACCGACCAACCGCACTTCATTTTTGCGCATCACCATTGTTATACTTTCCGGGTTAATGAAGGGTTGCCCGATCAAAACAGATACATTCTGAACCCGGTCTGGCACTACTAACATTTCGATTATAGCACTAGCTAGATCTACTTCAAGTTTAGCTTCGATTTTCCCTATTACTCTGGTGACTCCCCCACCAAACCCGTTTACCGAAAGTTCACATGGTTTTAGTTCAAGATTCAGGCGGCTAGCATCTGTTTCGCGTATGGTTACCGCACAACAACCCGTATCGATGTATCCTTTCAAAACTACCCCGTTCACGATACAATCGGTAAAATAACACTCGCTTGTTTTCTTATTTGCTGTGACATTGAGTGAGTTTTTGACATTATTTCGAAGACACTTATCAGTGGTGTGTCCAAGATGATTCCACTTCCTACACTCGATTCGCGCTTGTGACATTTAGTTGAAATGTGGCCACGCTGCCCACAATTAAAACAAGACATTGACGTTTTATCTTTCCGAGTTATATGAACGTTTCGCTCAACTTCCCGCTGGTGTTCTACATGACGGTTTCCGGTATCCCGACATTCAAATTTTTCCTCATATAAAGTTCTTCTGGCGTATTATAGCCTCCCGCTCTGGCATTGTTTTTCAAGATTGCACTACCTAGACCGTCAATTAAACAAGATACCGCGTCCTTGCCTGTTATTTTACAAGCGCGTAGGAGGTTCATTTTCGCAAAATAATATTCCGTCATGTTCTCAGATGGAGATTTCATACGGCTTACCAGCTTTCTAAGGTTTGAGGCGAAATCATGCGTATACGGAAACGATTTTAAGATTAATAATTTCCACTCGTCCCAAGTCAAAGCGTAGGAACTCAAATTATTATAACACTCTTTGGCTAGCCCGGCCAGCCTAATTTGCATCTGGTAAATAATGGTTTTTTCATCCCAGCCATTAACACCGGCGAGCTGGTCTATTTTTCGAATCCACTGCTCAGCGCTCATGTTTATGTCACTTGGGTAAAACTCTGGTATAGCTTGAACCAGTGATGGAAATCGACTTTTTTCGATTGTACTGAACGCTGAAACAAAATAGTACTGAAAAAGCACAAATAGTACTGGGCTCTTTTAAATGGATAAAAACTAGCAAGAACAAAAAAAAATTGATTTGTTATAAATATTAAGGTAACATACCGCCATATTATTCACTCTATACATCCAGGGGCCTATTTCACAGAAATATATATGTGACTAGGCTTACCATCCGTCAGGATTTCGCCTGACGCGTCAGGCTTTTAGGCCTGAATTCACCGAGCGCTCATATGAGCCTCATAAGTTTATGAGGCTCATAACTTTGTTGTATTCACCAACCACTCATAAATATGTTTCGAATTTCGAAAAAGAGAGCCACTCTCTGTCAACCAGGCACTCCCAAACTTTAAAATCAAACTTTATTAGGTAGATGGAGTGGTAGCGATGGAGATGTTTGTGTTTGTGGGGGTGGTGGTTGTGGAAGTAGTATCGAAAATGTCGGAATATTTTTCGAAGAGAGCGCTCATAAGTTATGAGTGGTCGGGACCACTCATAACTTTTATTAGCGCTCATAAATATCCATTTATTATTGCTTGGTGAATAGGTTTATGAGGCTCATAAGTTATGAGTGCTCGGTGAATACCGGCCTTAACGTCCAATCAGGCTTTGGCCAGGTTTCGTCTTTTGTCAGGCTTTTTTTATAATTATCGCACAAAATATAACCGTTAGAAGAAAAACTTTTACTGAATGCTTTCAAATCAAAATGCTTGTAAATCGCAGTGAATACATTCATTTTTTCATTTAGTTGTCACTTTTCAGAAAGAGACAAAGAGTTGTGCAATAGAGTGATTCAAAAAAACACCTTTCTCACAATTCGAACGGGACCGGGCGAAATTATGAAATCCCTGAAAATTTGCTTTCAGCACCAAAACTCGAAAAGTTATGCAGCTTTTAACTTTTGAGAAAAATTCCGATTTTCAAGCAAAATTATTGAAAAAGCGCTGGTAGCGACCGCTAAATGCTGTTCGATTTTGAATTTTTTGGTCTTAATTTTTTGGTTTAAATCTAAGCTTCATTATTTCGCCCGGTCCCGGTTGAATTTCGAGAAAGCTGTTATTTTGAATCAACCTATTGTGGAAGAAATGACACTTCCATTTTATTACGCATTTTTTTTTGTGCTTTTATTTGTATGTGCTGCAGATTGATGTTGCAATTTATTTATCGTCTCGTTGTCTTCGTGCATCCACATCAAGGTAAGTTATCTATGAATGTTTTTTTTGTATTTATCTTTTTTATAATAAAAATGAAGTTTCAAAAAGGAAAAAAAATGTTTTTTTATTTGTCAGGCTTTTTTCTCAAAAATCAGGCTTTTCTACTCTTTACTGTCAGGCTTTGCTGATTTTAGAGCTAGTAACCCTATATGTGACGTAATATAGCCCCCATATGAGTGGGCATAAATTTTAATTTTTTTTGAAATTATGCTTTTTCTAAGTTGAAGCATAGTTTTTCTAAAAATTCAAAATTTACACTGAGCCATCTTTGGCACCTACTTTAACGTACATATATTCAACAACAACAACACAAACATATATATGCCAGTAAGACCTAGGATTTTATAAATTAGGCAAATGTTAGAAGGAATAGAAGGATAGGATAGATTTTTGTTGGCACAGTGGATTGAGAAATTAGGTTTTGATTATCTCATTAAATCCCAGGGGTGGCGTTCTGTTGAGGGAATATAGAAAAGAATGCTGCCTAGACTGGGGATCGAACCCACACATACAATGTATGTGATGTATGTTCCGTGAAATAGGCCCCAGATTAAAAACTTAAATCCGGATGTAAACTATACAAATTGAATGTAAATACATCTGGATTTAAGTTTTCATCTGGATGTATTGAGTGAATAATATGGGCGATAGTAAAGGAACTTCATTATTATAGCTAAATAAATAACGGACGGATCCCGTATCACAGTAAGGAGCCAGTTGTAGGTTTCATTGAATCTCATCATTGAATATTTAAATTTTTAGTTTTGACGTTTTTAAAATCCTAAATCATTATTAAACTGTCAGGTTTATTTTGCCATTAAAATAATAACTGATTTTGATTTTATTCAAAAGATCTTTATTAATTACAAAACTGTGACAACAATCCTTTTTTAAAAGATTTTTGGTTTCTATCAGTGCAGATCACATTGGAACTCGTAATCGATTTCTTAATTTAGTTTTTATTATATTTTGATATGAAAAAATTCTTTCAACGTTTTGCTTAAGAATGAGGAACACAAAAGGCAGCCGGAATAATTCGATGAATATTTTGAAATATAAACTCATTGCATTCATTTATCAAAAATCAAATGTTTGTCCAAAATTCCGATACAGATACATTTCTCAGTTTCTTAATATATTCGTAGTCAGCTAGAGCTCTATATTCGTTGCTTATAGCTTCAATATTTTTGTGTTCATTAGGAAAAAACTTTAAAACAAATTGAACGATAGAGTTAACTTGACCATATAATACTGCGCTTTGTGAGAAATTTTGAAGTGCGTTTAAGAAAACGTCATCGAAATCCAATCTTCTTCTAATATCTTAGCAGAAATGTTATGTAAAACATTTTAGCATGATTTTTGAAGCTGAACTTTTTCACTGAACTTTTTAAAAGTGTATAAGATTTCACATTCGGCTTTTCATCAAAAGATTCCCTTACCATAAAATTTCTACATAATTATTTAAAAATGTATTTCATTGTTGGAAGCAAAATAATAACGCAGATGAAGATAATTAGAAAACTACTTCTGTTTAAGTGGAGCGATTGAATATATGATGAGCCCAACTGTCGTATCTGGGCGGAACGCAACTTTTGGAGTTGAGGTCACTTGAACTTAAATTGGAAGATAAATATTTACTCCTACATATTCAGTTCAGTATTTAAAAGCAAATGAGCGCCTTCAGCCCAAGTGGGGATGGTTTTGATATTGGGTAATTGGACTTTGAGTATGTTCGCATCGCACATAGATTTTTTTAATGAAGATAAGAGAAATTTATCAATTTTGTACAAACAATTCAGAATTGTACTGAAAATGGCAAAGATGTACTTACGTACTGAGAAAATCAAATTGTACTGAATTCAG
The DNA here is from genome assembly GCA_929447395.1 of Epistrophe grossulariae. Taxonomy (NCBI): domain Eukaryota; kingdom Metazoa; phylum Arthropoda; class Insecta; order Diptera; family Syrphidae; genus Epistrophe; species Epistrophe grossulariae. The sequence continues at coordinate 77,642,945 of OV839566.1, forward strand.
TACAATAGTAAGGCTTTTTCCATCAGTGGCTTGAACCAAATCAGTTGGCCATTCTACTGCGCAGATCTCTTTAAATTTCTTTGCTCATCTCTTTAATTTTAAAAGATACACACAAATCACTGAAAAAAAGAAAAAAAAGATGTACATTCCAACGTTGTTGTCATAACCGCTGCTGCGATCATACTGAAGCACTAAGGAGGGTGAGTTTTGTTTATAGCTTCGCTCAGAGTAAATTAGAAATGGATTTCCAGCGATGGACTTTCCTTCATTGAGAGATGATCATGGATTAATTTTTTTTCATAGCTTGATGTCTAAAAAAGTATTTCATCTCTGGTGGGATAAAAGAAAGAGATTTTTTAGGTGTAAACTTTACTTCGAAAAGTTAAGATTAAGAATTTTTGATTTTATTATTGGGACAAATTTAAGTGCACCTATAATAAAAAATAAATCTATTGCTTACACATAAAAAACTACCTGTGACATAGGATTAATTGATAAATAGTTAAGGGATTATTGTTTGTTTCTATGTTTTATGGTTTTATGATTTGTGGCTTAGGAACAGAGGATCCGTGGGCGATGTGTTTATATTTGTTTTATGGCGTTAGTGTTTATTTGATATATTTTTTGACCTGTGGGGTTTTGGGGAATCATTAATGGTCAGCGTTTATGAGTTTGAATAATTTTTACCTACTAGTTTTTAAGAATGAAATTTTTCATCAGAGGGAATTTACGTATTTAAAAGATATTTGCTTTGGTTTGGAAATCAGTTTTTAAAAAACAACAACGAGTTAAACAACTAAATTCATTTAAAAGAAATTTTCATGGATCCATTTAGAAAAGGAAAACCTATTGGAAGCCAGGCACGTATTATAGTTGTTAGAGTATATAATGAGAAAATGGAAGAAGCCAAGAATTTGTTTTTGGAAAATTCTGTGAGTTACGCAACCACACATACTGCCGAAATTTCTGGAATTTCTGAACGATCAATCAGAAGGATTATTAAGGAATACGAAGAGACAGGAGTTGCGAAATCACCAAATAAAAAAGTACCACATACGATGTGGAAAACTGGACTAGACGAATTTGACATCACAACTATTCGGCGTATAATGCATAACTTCCACCAGGAGGAAAAGATGATGATATCTTTGAAAATGTTAAGAGAACGAGTCCAGGAAGACTTGGAGCTTAACTTAAGTATTACGTCTCTCAACAGGATTTTAAGAAGCAACGGGTTTAGCTACAAGAAAACGCAAAACAACCGGAAACTTCTTTGTGAAAGAAATGATATTAAACTCATGCGAGTGAAGTATCTGAGAAAAATCCGGGAATACAGATCAAAAGGATATGTAGTTTTTTATGTTTAACCCAATTGCGTTTTGCAAAATATTTCTTTTTTATAAGTGCGCTGAAATTATGCAAATAAAAAAAATTAAACTCATACATTCAATCTCATTTAAGATAAAAAAAAAACAAAGTTGAGTTAGGCACTGTAGAATTCAAGGAAAAATCTGGACTCATTAAATATCTTGCGTGCCATTTTTGTTCTCTTAAATCCTCTCTCTGCGCAACCGACCGTTGGCCAACTGAATTGGTTCAAGCTATATACAATCACTTTTTAACACGAACTTCACCGCCGCCGCGCCACTAGACTCCCGATTGGAACTCGACGAACGAGTAGTCGAACGTACCAACTGCTCCATCATTAACTCCAAACGAAGCAACCGCTCGTCTGCCTGGTCTGTCGACGATTCTTTTTTTTTCTTTTTCTTTGACCGATCGTGATCGCGGTCGCCACTGGGCGACTTTTCGTTTCTTTTGTGCTTACCCATTATGGGTTTGTTTTTGTATTCTATAGAATTGAGGATTTATCCCACCGCTGCACTATAAGATACGAGTTATGACCCCTTTAAATTTAATATCCAAAAAAAAAACAAAAGTATAGTTATTCAAAATTTATTTTTCTCTCCGAGTCAACCTTGCCGTTCGTTACTTTAATAATCTTTTCTTTCTCTTCCTTTATTCGCCAGCTGCCATGCCACGGAGCTGTCGTTTAATATATAAACCTAACCAATACATTTACATCATAACATTCTTTATTTCTATTCATATTTTATTCTTTTTATATGTACCTATCAGTGGCGTAGCGTCCATATAACCCGATTCCTACCGGGTTACCTATTAAATTTTCTACTAAACAACGATGTTTACTAAATAGTAAACAACCTTGCCACACAACAATGTTTATTAAATAAAGAGCAACATAGAACCCACGGGCAATACTTAATATGTATCTATTCATTAAATCCTACACAAGTTGCACACTCCAGCAACTCATTTGAACTATTTTCAAGCACAAACGGAAACCACTGATCTCTATAATACACTGGATACAATGATCTCTATAATACACTGGATAGTGTATTCCCTACAAAGTATAACAGTTTTTTTGACTCCAATTGAAGATGACATTTGGGAAGGCAGCTCCACTTTTTGACATCTTCCGAGCACAAAAAAAAATCATTTTCACGTAAGAATTTTAATTGTGAAAACAAAATAAAACTGTTAGCCGAGATTTTCAAGCTACTTATTAGAATAAATTAAGCCATTTAAAATAGAAAGTTTTATTATATTTTTAAGAAATGTAAAAAGTTTATTGATGACATTAACTCCTGTTTAAATAAATAAATAGCAAGTAAGTTTCTTTTTTTCTTATTTTTAAGCAAATAAAAAGCACACAAATTGAAATACGTTGGTTCTTAATTCATGGTAGCCGCTGTTTCTGTTGACGGTGCTGTTGCTGTTCTAATCTTTCTCGCTTCACACTTATCGGACCGCAGCCATCTTCGATGGTGCCTAGAGAAACGGAGCTTGCTTCTGGAATTTGTAACATCACTACCAGGATTAAACAGTGCATGTCTTTGTTTCTTTTTTGATGGCACTCTCGAAGATGTCAGTGGATTGCAGTGCACCGATAGCTATTGCACCTGGTATGCTAGCCACACTACCAGTTGCTTTATTTTTGTATGCAGCCATTTGCTGATGGCAGGTTTGATAGACGTACTACCTGAACAGTAGCATGGTGTAAGAAGTGCTTTTTGTGAGTCGCTTTCGTAGTGGCATATTGGAATGACAACGTTGTTTATCTACCAATTTCAGGAAATTTCTATTACTTTTAAGAAATTTCTTCAAATTCGTAGATAAACCACGCTGTCGTTTCAAAACTATTAAGTTTATAAGGATGGTTGGAATGGTTCTAAGTTTTGTTTTAAGTTCCCTAAGTGTTTCTGAAAACCATTTTCAAATCGAAAAAAAAATTTCAAAAAATTTCTATATAAAAGTTATTTCGGTATTTGCTTTAAAACTGAAAAATGCAGGAAATTACTTTTATATGGAAATTTTTGGAAATCCTTGTTCGACTCAAGTGAATTGAGTTTCAATGCGATGTTTGGCTAACAGTTGTAAAGGTGTAAGGAAATCGGTTGCCTTTTCAAGTGGATCGTCTTGACGTTCGAGCTTTTCGGCGATCAATTCGGCAACTGCGGAGACTCCTCGACCTCGTCACATTTCTTCAGAGAGTCACCCCATTTCCCAGACGCTGATAACCCAATGCACATTCTGTTTGGAACCACATGCATTGAATTTCCACATGTTTTTAGCGCACTTGGAGTTGATGTACCTTAACCCTAGAAAGATAAACTGCGCCTCCGAGGCGCTCGCGAAATATATATTTAGCTTTCTTCTTTTAACGGACGCTCATACAAAGTTGTTGTTTTTAGCCAACTCAGTCGTCGATCAACACTTGCGAGGGACGGTCGTTCCGGTTCGGTAAGTACTACAGTTTTTTAGTTATCGTAATGCGTTGCGCTCGAGAGGCGCATGTTTATCTTCTATGTAACTTTTATGCAATTTTTTGTGAAATTTTTTTTTGTTAATTTTAACATATATTCTACTCATGGATGGATTTTAGGAACGTTTTAACATCATGGCGTCTAGAAGAGTGTTGGAAGATGAAGAAATTGTTTCTTTTTTTAATGAAGAAGATGAACTTTTAAATGATAGCAGTGACAGCGAGGTTGAGGATCGTATAAGTGAAGATGATGTTCAAAGTGATACTGACGACGAGTACGAAGATGAAGATATTGAAGAGAACTTAAATGACACCTCAACATCTGAAAACCCCGGACTTGACCACCGCATAATTATTCCGGCTCAAAGAGTAATCAGAGGTAAGAATAAACACGTTTGGGCTACTTCTAAAGGTCAAAGTCATGGAAGAACATCTGCGATCAATTTAATTCACTCTAATAGAGGTCCTACACGAATGTGTCGAAATATTTTTGAACCAATTTTATGTTTTGAGTTATTTATTACGGATGATATCATTCAAGAGGTCGTTCAGTGGACAAATGTGGAGATATCAAGAAAACGTTCTGATGGTATGACTTCTTCGACATTTAGAGATACGAATCCTACTGAAATCAAAGCCTTTATTGGAATACTCACTCTAAGTGCTGCAATGAAAGATAACCATCTATCAACCGTTGAATTGTTTGATAGCTCATTTAGCGGCACGAGATATGTAACTGTAATGAGTAGAGATAGATTCGATTTTATTATAAGGTGTCTTAGAATGGATGACAAGACTCTACGCCCTTCTCTTCGTCAGCAAGATCCATTTATTGCTGTTCGAAAGGTTTGGGATTTGTTTATAGATCAATGCAAAAATAATTACTCTTCCGGAAGCAATGTCACTATTGATGAACAATTACTTGGATTCCGAGGTAGATGCCCATTTAGAATGTACATACCTAATAAACCAAGTAAATATGGAATAAAAATCCCAATGATGTGCGATAGTGGAAGCTGTTATATGCTGAATGCTATGCCATACATTGGAAGAGCAACAAATACATATGGTTTGCCGCAAGGTGAATACTACTTGAAGGAGCTATCACGACCAGTTCATGGCACAAACCGAAACATAACGTGTGACAATTGGTTCACGTCTATCCCTGTCGCAAAATCATTGCTACTGGCACCCTATAAATTGGCAATTGTGGGCACGGTAAGGTCAAACAAACGGGAAATTCCTGAACAGTTGAAAAACACCCGTTCTCGACAAGTGGGAACGTCTATGTTTTGCTTTGATGGAAATTTAACCCTAATGTCGTACAAGCCGAAGCCGTCGAAGATGGTGTACTTATTATCCTCATGCGATGAAGGACCCGTTATAAATTCTACAACTGGCAAACCTGAGATGATTATGTTCTACAACCAAACTAAAGGCGGTGTCGACACGTTTGACCAGATGTGCTCTTTCATGTCTTGTTCTAGAAAGACAAACAGATGGCCAATGACAATGTTTTATGGCATTTTAAACATAGCTTTTGTCAATTCATATATAATTTACGTGCATAATGTTTTACTAAACGGAGAAAAACCATTGAACCGTAGAGAATATATGAAGAAGCTAAGCTGTGAGCTAACAACAACCTGGATGAGATCCAGGCTGGAAATCCCTACTTTGACAAGACGTTTGAGAAAAAATATTAGTAATATCTTGCCACAAACCAGTCAAGAGGTTTCTGAAGGAGCTGATGAAGAACCTCCAGTTAAAGTTCGGCGTTACTGTAGCATATGTACAACGAAAAAGAAAAGAATGTCTAAGATGACATGTAAGAAATGTAAACAGACAGTGTGTGGTGAACATAAACATGATGTTTGCAATAACTGTCTATAACTATTGATTTCTTTGTATTTTTGACTGATTGGTATTATTTAAGACTGATTATATTGTAATTCATCAGTTAGTATGAAAATAATATAAATTATTTATAGTTTTTTATAGTTATTTATTAATTGAATTTTGTATACCGAAGATATTTAATTTTTTGTTCCTTTTCGTTATTGATATATAATATCCTACTTTTCTTAGAAAAACTAATAATATAATATATTTATGTTTTACTTTATAACTAATTATATAATAATAAAATGAAATAATAAAAAAAAGTATTTAATTTAGTAAAAAAAGACGTTTTTTTAATTGTGCGCCTCGCAGGCGCATGTTTATCTTTTCAGTACTAAAAAATAAGTTTATCTTTCTAGGGTTTTAAAAACACATTTATCATCAAAACCAAATACAAACGCCACCTTGTTTTGTACTCACCTATCTGCAGTGTCTAAGCTTTGTGTGTTCATCCAGCCAAATGTGCGTTTCCACTGGACTACCCGCATGTTTGTAAATTCGTCTTTTGGTGACAAACAACTCTATTTATGATCGATGGCTATGTTTATGAATTCCAGCCCATCACTTTATTTGAGGCTTCTAAAATGTTCGCCTCATGCCGAGTTGATTTTCTTTCACGAAATTTTCTTTTACAACTTAGTTTAGTGATGTAACTATCCAAAAAAAGTATAATGTCGTTGTATTTTGGACTTGGTTTTGATGGTTCTTCAATAACGAGCTCAGTGATAACCGATGTTGGGACTTGTAACTTCCCTGTAGATGGGTTTGGTTAAGATGCCTTCAAATGCGTTTGTGAACAAACATCACTGATTGTTTTCTGGAGTTGCGGATGCACATCCGTAGAATACAAATTATGTTTCATTTTATTATGGCCATTGCAATTATTACTGCCACCACCACCTGAACTCACAACACAAAAATACGAATGAATTAGCCGACGCGACGTACTCACAACTAACAAATGAGGCATTAATTGAAGATAATACCTTTGCGAAGATGTATTTAAGATTTAAAAATAGAAAAAATTTCAATAATAATGTTTTTTTCTCCCCGAATTTATTTTTTTAATGAAATTTCAACACTGGGAAAAACGTTTCACATTTTCCACTTCTTTGACGTTTGACTTCGTCACTTTTTATATGTAATAAAGTTAAACTGTTATACAAAAAAGTAGGCAGCTCCACTATAACAGTTCTTTAAATGGAGTCAAGTTTCTTGTATGGATACGCTATCCAGTGTATTATAGAGATCAGTGACGGAAACACACACGTCAATATTATTAGTATTCGTATACTGTCTACACTCTACACTCCACAGTTCACACTCTCTGTGCATTAGCCAAAGCCAAGGCAAGGCAACCCGAAATATGTCGGGTTATAAAATTTCTCGCTGATAGAACAAATTTGTTTCCTTTCTCTGTCTTTACTTATGATTTTCTGAGTTTGGGTCGCCTCTGTTCAACGCCCGCTTTCTTATACAAAATAATAACACGCTTTTCTTCGACTTATTTGGTGAATTTTGTGTGTATCTTATGCTTATCTTCAATCGCTGTGCTGTGGTGGATTGATTGAGGTCAGTTATACAGCTCTCTGTTTCACTCAAGTAATTGTTGGTTATTCGAACACCATTTTTTTAACTGGAACCCTGCCTCCCGCAACAATGACGATAATTGTGATTGTATGTCTTTTGCTTCTATTATAGTGTCTGCACCTGACATGACATCATCAACATAGAAGTCCTTGAGCAAAACTTGCGAGCCCAATGGATACTTTGGAGAGTATTCTTGAGCTAAAATCTGAAGGCATTTTGTGGCGAGATAAGGAGCTGAAGTGGTTCCATATGTCACAGTATGAAGCTTATAACATTTAATAGGTTGCGTTTGCTTGGGTCGCCACCATATCAACTGGAAATGTTGGTCTTCTTCTTGTATGCATATTTGCCGATACATTTTTTGAATATCGGCCTTTATAACGAATTTTGGCAGTCTAAAACGCAATAGTATTGTAAACAATTCATCTTGAATCGTTGGTCCGGCATACAGTACGTCATTTAATGACAGATTAGATGACGTTTTTGCTGAGGCGTCAAAAACGACGCGTAATTTTGTGCTACTACTTTCTGGCTTAAGAACACAATGATGAGGCAGGAAATAATTCGGAGTTGGAATTGATTTGGCATCAATCTCTGTCATGTGCCCCAATTGGATGTATTCGTTCATAAATTCAATGTATTGTTTGTATAGCTCCGGGTTTCGATCTAACCTACGCTCTAACGCATGGAATCGACTAAGAGCAATGTCACTAGATGTTCCTAGTTTGTTTGGGTCGTCAGCAAAAGGTAGACTGACAACGTATCTTCCAGTTGCATCTCTTGATGTTAATTGGTTGAAATATTCTTCATATTTTTCCTCTGCCAGTGTACGCTTTGATGTGGAGCATGGAAGTTCTTCCGTTTGCCAAAATTTGCTGATAGTTTGTTCAAGGGATGATTCTTCTGTAAATATTCCGCAAATTTTAGTTAGTGACGACCCTTCATTTATCTTTCCAGTGACTATCCACCCTAACAATGTGTTTTGTAGTAGTGAGTAGTGGTAGATCAGTTCCAAGCTTAATTTGCCCAACGCAGAGTAGTTGATGGAAAAATTCAGCTCCTATGAGTAGGTCAATGTTGTTTGGTTTATTGAATTGAGGGTCGGCTAATTTGATATTCTATGGAATTTTCCATGTAGATATGTCAAATGTTTGTGTTGGTTGTGGCGATATAATTTGAGGCAATACGATCGCCTCAAGTCTTGTGGTAAAATTGGTAGTGTTAGAATGTAAACTTATGTTGGCTCGCCGTTGTGAATCACTCTTGGATTTTCCGATGCCTTGGATGATCATGGGGCGGAAAGATAGTGGTATATTTAGTTTTCGAATCATTCTTTCTGTAACGATGTTAATTTGTGAACCAGAATCCAGAATTGCGCGACAGCTGATGGTTGAGCCGTCTTGACCCATCAATTTTATGATGACGGTACTTAGAAATACGTAACCCTCTTTCTTGTTCTTGCCTAATGCAGCAAGTGTCGCATTACTATTTTCAGATATAATGGATGTTTCTGGAGTTGGAAGTGCACTACCTTTGGTTTCAGAATTCGAAACTGATACACTTGATTTTAATTGGGTGAATTTGGGCAAGTGTACTTTTTTACCACATTTTGTGCAGCCTCTTAGTTGGCAGTTGAAAGATGAATGTCCCTCCTGCAAACAGTTTACGCAAGAATTGTTTTTTCTGACGTGGCTTAATCGCTCTGAAGGCGTAAGGCTTAGGAAAGCGCGACAAAAATAAAGTGGATGCTGAGCCTTGCACAATGTACAACTTTTCTTCTGAGTGGTAATGGAACTAGTTACCTTTGAGTAATTTCTCCTTCTTTCCTCATCGTCATTTTTGCTACCCTTCCCGCCAATTGCCTCTAATGACTGGAACCGGGTTTCTAGAAACTTAAGAAAGTCATCTAGTGGTTGCAGTTCCTTGGGGTTGTTAAGGGTTTGTTCATATAGCGTATGGGTTGATTTATCAAGCTTCTTCGTTAGTATATGAAGCAGTATTGGATCCCATTTACCAATATCTATTCCAAGGTTGGTGAGGCCATGCATACACTCTTTTATTGTATCATGAAGACCTTTTATTGCCGCAGTAGATGCTGCTTCTGATGACCGAGAAGGTTGACCTAAAAGTCGATTTAGTAGTGCAGATACTTGAAGTCTGGGATTGCTATATCTTTCTTGGAGCAACTTCCAAGCTGACAGATAATTGTCCTCAGATAGAGTCACATGTCTTATGACTCGTTCTGCTTCTCCTGTTAAATTTGTTTTAAGGTAGAACATTTTTTCACAGTTAGACATTTTTTGTTTGTCTACCATCTGGCTAAATAAATCATGAAATTGGATTATCCATGAACTCCCAAATGGAAGTATGGATATTTTCTATCTACATCCAGTGTCTCTGGATGGTTTTCTCTTGAAGATCGTAAAATTGCCTTGACTCTCCAGTGCGTTCTGCGTGATTTAAGGCTCTGTGCAGAGAGGCGATAATAGCTTCTTGTTTACGTATGAACCCTTGCATGTCTTGATTTTGACTTGTGGGTTTTTATGTTCTTGAATGAAACACCTGCACCTTGTGCGCCAGGTGTTTCATTAGCCGCCTGTGGTGGTGGTTTGTGAATCTCTTCCCCTGTTTTCTCAAGGTTTTTCAGTTTGATTTGGAATTCTTCCATATATTTGATGTAGATTGCCTTCACAGAATCATAGTACTGATTGGCATAATATGGATGAGATAATTCACTCGGATGTTCGTTATGTATAATTGAATTTGTAGAGTCAAAATTTGTCCAAAGATCGTCTAATTTAGCTACTAACTTCTGGAAGTACGGACGAGTTTTTCGTTCTTGCCCATCCTTCTTGTAGTTTATTATTATTCTTTGGATGTTTTTTCCAGTCTCTTTCTGCCTTATGGCCTTTTCTTCTATTGATGTCATCTTTAGATTTGTGACTTCTATTAATAATGGAAGTCTTCAATGTTGATTGATGCAAAAATATGTTTTGCCCTGGAATCACTGACAAGTAAGCTATTAAAAGTCGTGGTCACCAAATGTTAATTCAAATTCTTCAATTGAATTATGTTGGCCAGATCACAGTGCATACACTATGACTGGCGGTGTTTCACAGTGTAACACTATGAGAACAGTACTCCTGTCGAACAAAATATACTCACATGCAAAGTGTAACACCTTGATGTTTGATAATTTCAAAATGAAAGGTTACTCGCTGAAAGATTGTCTTAGTATGATATATTTTATTGTCTTAATCAATATTTATATAAAATTTGATCTTACGTACTATAAAACAAAATGTGAAGTAGAATAAACAAAAAACAAAAAAAGTACAACAAAAAAAAAGATTTGAATATAATAGCATAGTTGAACATTTAATATTATTTAGCTGACAGTGCAGAAGGCACCGCAGGTCATTGATTCATACATTAAATTGAAAAATAAAAGTATTAATTTACACCTGCTGATAGTGCAGCAGGCACTGCAGGTCGTTGATTCATGTATTTAATTGAAAAATAACAGTATTACATTACACCTGCTGATAGTGCAGAAGGCACTGCAGGTCGTTGATGTTGATTCATAAATTGAATTTAATAAAAATGAATACAAACAAAAGATGAAAAGAATTAATAAAAAAAATATTGTGTTTAGAAACTAAACAGGCGTTTTTCTTTTTTAGTTCAGAGCAGAGCCTGAAATTTAAAAAAAAATCGTGTTTCTTTTTTAACTCAGAGCATTCAGAGCTCAAATTTTGTGTTTCTTTTTTCGCTCTGAGCATGTTTAGAGCAAGTGCGCTCTATGAGCTCAGAATAAATTGATAGAGCAGAGGGAGTTGAATAGCTGAACACAAAGAAAATGACAACTGTGAACAAATAAAAAAGTGACAGCTGGTGAAGCGTGTTTCTTTAAATAAATCTGAACTCTCAGGGCAGAGCACGCTCAGTTCAGAGATCGCTCAGAGTATATTCGGAGCGTTCAGACTCTGTTCAGAGCTCTACTCTGAACTAAAAAAGAAAAACGCCCAATGATTCTCTGTGTTTGTCTGTCTCTGCTCAAAGTTTGGTTTCGTATGCAAAAAATAACACGATCTTTTCGAGTTATTTGCTGAATTCTGTGTGTATCTCGTAGCAGCGGCTGTTATAGAACAACAGTCGCTGTTAAAGAACAGCAGTGGCTGTTAAAGAACAGCAATCTTGCATTATTTGTGCTGCTCAGTTTTGTTGCTGTTTGCAAAATTCAGTTGGCAAGGCTTTAGAATTTTATTAAATAAAGGTTATTTGAGTAAAACTGTTCACAAGTTTCACAATTGGTTTTGTTGTTTTATTTTTTGGCATTTTTTGCTGTTTTTTATTGTTGATAGCATGAATGTTATACATTTTTTAACTTTGTTGCACAATAATTCATAGAAAATTTTATTTTGAATTTTTTATACATAGATATTCGTAGAAGCTCCCTATTTTTTCGCCATAGGTAGCATTAATTTTAATTTCACTTCACTTTCATTATGATTTAAGATTATTGTAAATTTAAAAATCAATGATTGGAAGTAAATATTATGTAGATACCTATAAAATGCGGAATTGAATTGTTTCGATTATTTGTTGTGGAAAGCAGAACTGCAATACATTGTCTAATTTTGGCTACATTCATACATATTAATATGTTTAAGAATTAACATTTGAAATTGTTCACGCCACGCCACTGGTACCTATACATATTTGATTTTACATTGTTGCACAGGAGCAGAATGCTTACAAAAACCCATACATTTGCATTATAACATTCTTTATTTCTATTCATATTTCATTCTTTTTATATATACCTATACTTATTTGATTTAACTTATGACGGCACAGGAGCAGAATGCTTACAATAGTTTTTGAAAAATTAATTTTCAAACTCAAAATTTTTTTTTTTTAAATTTCAAACAAAATATTTTTTCAAAAATTTTATGTGATTAAGTATAATTTTTGTTTTCAAAATTTAATGCTCTTATTAATTTTCAATAAAATGTAACTTATTTCTTGAGAAATAAAAAAAAAAAATATTGAGTACTTTTTTCCAAAAAGGTGAAATCAAGTTAATCCAGTTAATTTTTTTTTAATATTTGCTAAAAACCGTACGGTATGAAATTAAAAAATTAAAAAAGGGATAATCCACTAATTTAATAATTGACCTAAGCAGATAAAACTTGGGAAAAGCAAAAAAAATTAATTAATTTTTTGGAAAAAAGTATACTTTTCATTTTTTTATTTTCTTTACAACTAAGATACATTTTAGCATCCGTACTTTTATTCTTTTTTTTTCTCAACAACTAAGATACATTTTAGCATTCGGTTTTCTGTTTTTTATTGAAAATTAATAAGAGCATTGAATTTTGAAAACAAAAATTATACTTAATTATACAAAATTTGGAAAAAAAAAAAAAAATTGTTTGAAATTAAAAAAAAATTAAATTTTTTTTTTTTTTTAAATTTCGAGTTTGAAAATTATTTTTTCAAAAACTATTCACTAACACAACTTAATTTAAAATAAAGATTAAAGAAGAGATTTCTGGCTTTCCAAAAAGGTATAGCATGGCATTGTAAGTTTACCCTTTGTTTTTTAATATTTTTTTCCGTTTTAAGTCAATTTTTTAGAAAATTGCCCCTTCCGTCTAAACGGGGGAAAATAGACCCCCCCTTCCATAGGATTTTTCTCTTGTCTAAGTTCAACCTATACGCCCTATCTTTTTTTCACACCTTATGCAAATCATCCTGTATAGTAAAAGCGGCTTTAGCACCTGAACTATTCCATTTGTCGATATTTTCTATTGATATTTTTTTACAAGGGGATTGTGATAAAAACTTTTTAGTTGTTATTCAAATTTCTGAAATTTTTAATCTTTTTTTAAATTTAGAATGTCAAAAAATCGATTTTATCAATACCTATACAACTTCATATTGTTAAAAATACCTTAAAGATCCTCTAAAATGTTGCCAGTTATTTTCTTCATTTTTAAATACTCAACATAAAGGACCCAATCAGTTATCCAAATTATAAGCAATGCTAACATGAAAATGAATTTGAGTTCAATTCACTTTACAGAGCGGAATGTAAGAAAATTTAACTTCAAAACAAAAAGATCTTTCCAAATCCGCGAACTACTACCTGTACCTACCCACAATAAAAAAAAAACAGCATAAAAAAACCAACCGCACAAAGAAGCCAGATAAAACGTCAGCGTACACAATAATACAACAACAACATCAATAGAAAAAACGAAGGCCACGAAACGCAAAAAATAAAAATAACAATATAAGGATGTGTGAAGTGTTTTTTTTTTTGTTAGCGTCAATTTTGATGAGAATGAGAGAGCCGTTTCTCTGTAAATATTACGAACACCTTAAAAAGAATTCAGTCGGCTGAAAAAATCTCTTCTTCTTAGGTCCAGTTGTACAATAGTGGTTCAGCCTCGGTTCAAGATTTTAACTCACCGATTTCGGCGGATTAACCAACGTTCAACGCTGGTTCAAGTATGTAATTGGTTATTATCACACACTTGAACAGTAAACCACTGTCCACTGTTGAAACTCAATTAATCCGCCGAAATCGGTAGATAAAAATTGTTGAACCACGGTTTAAATATTTGTACAACTGGCCCTTATGAAATCTACTTTTAAAAGCTCTTTGTCGGCCGAAAAAATTTTTGAAGACATAATAAATGGAGGTGAGACATCTGTACATAATTATTTGTGATTGTATATAAAATCTATAGTAGGTGTGTTTTATTCATTGCTGCATAGCCAGCGCAGCAAAATTTCCCGTGTCAAACAAAAACAATAGGTGTGTTTTATTCATTGCTGCATAGCCAGCGCAGCACAAATCTGAATAAAACGAAAGCTCACTCTATACGTTCATTTCAATAAATGAAAGCTCTATCGACAGCACAGCCATCTTTATTTTTACTGACTTCTTTTTCGCCAGCAATCAAATTGTTTTTGTTTGCCAAGGGAAATTTTTCTGCGCTGGCTATGCAGCAATGAATAAAACACACCTAATTTAATTGCTGGCGAAAAAAAGTCACTAAAAAAAAAGATGGCTGTGCTGGCGATAGAGCTTTCAATTATTGAAATGAATGTATAGAGTGAGTGATCGTTTTATTCAGACTTGTGCTGCGCTGGCTATGCAGCAATGAACTTTCTTTGTGGAGTGTTGATTAGAATCCCGAATATTCACAAAACGAGAAATGTAATAATAAAATAAGAACGGGAACGCTGTATACTAAATTTATGAGAGTGCGAGGAAGTGAAAAAAAGGAATAAAAAACCATAACCTTGACAAATTGGCTTCGCATCGGAAAAAAATATGTAGGTATGCACGTTTGTAGTAGGCATTTTTATTCATAATAATTGTAAAGTTTCCCTCGTAGTTGGTTTGGTGGGCTTATAAATTTTGTTCTTATAATCGGATCGTTAAGGTTGAGGCCTTAAAATGTAGGTAGAATGCCGGGTTACATTTTTTTTACGAAATCATTGCGGAGGAACATAAAAGTATGTGTGAAAAATGTAATTAATTTAAAATTTAATTGAAACACTAATTTAATTAAACAAAATATTTTCATGCACGAGTACTTGACCCTTTTAAGGAATCTTATTATGTCCGCAGAATTTGAATAATAGCTTCTTCTCGCTCTTACTACTTATTCCCTACACTTAGCTAAGCATTGACCTATTATATATGGACTGCTAGTCGAGCGTCATTTCCATTAAAATTCCGAAATGAAAATGGTTCCACCTCTCCCTAGTGACATGAGCGCTATGGTAGGACACGCGGCAAATAGAAGTAACTATTTTCAGTGCCATCTGTTCCTACTTTGTCTGAGCCCACTTTTTTGCCATAGAAACTACGGACATCTATTGTTATTTCTTATAAAAAACTGAGCCATCTGTTTTTGCTAAAATTTATATTTTGACGTTTGTGTATAATTTAAATTTTCATTTCACATTTTGCGTCGTGCGACCTGCGTGGTAAATTTGATTTTTATAAATATATTGTTTGTTTAAATTTGGATAAAAAATGGTGATTCAACAGCATTTGGAGATAATTTTTTCAAGTACATAAATATTATACTGATTTTATTATTATTATTTTTATTGTATTATTCATTCTTGAATGTCAGTTTATTAGACTTGACCATTCTTTATTCCGTCAATTTCATTGAATTTCTGAACAACAACAACAACTTAAAGGTGCTTCCACCAATGGTATATGAATTAATTTATAATTCGTTTTAATTAATTATTTGGCTGGAGATATAGCTATTTCAAGGGGTGCAAAACCCTATCATCAGTCTCCTTATTAGTGGTGCTGAGCTTTAATCCAATTTTATTATGAAAAGCTTTCTGCACACCATGAGATTCGAACCCACGCATATCAGATATTATTAATTAATTCGTATACCATTGGTGGTAGCACCTTGAAGTTGTTGTTGTTGTTCAGAAATTCAATATATTGATTTTAATTGATGATGTTTTTTGTAGCAAATAATTCCGCCAAAAGTTTTCCAATTCAAGCCGAAATTCGATCCTGTAACATCGCTCAAATTAGAATTTAGTCAGGTTCTCTTGTACCAGCATGGCAATTGAGGAAATAAAAATACAAGAAAGTCGTCGTCATTTGTGTGTCCTAATACCGATTAAGATTTGACGGAAAAAATCTTCCAGGAACTTAAATCTTATCCACATCATCTTTAATAAAAACTTACCAGAATGGTTCGAGAGCACATTGAAACAACTTCTGACGGATCACTGGTGGTCATTGATTGAGGGTTCGAAGCAGTTCCTCGCTGAAACATCAACTAGTGATAGTCTGATTACATTTTCGAATAATGACTGAGGCTGGAAACAAGGGTGAGCCACAAATGGAATCTTGATTGGAATCTCTACATATTATCTCTACATCTACCATTGTGTGTTGACTACTGAGATTTGGACATACATCTTTGGCAGAAAATACAGCGATTAGTTTGAAAATCTCATGAATCAATTTGAACATGTTGACCGAAAAGACTCGTCCTATGTCAATGGGTTGCAAACAGTTTTACTTGTGCCAAGTGCCAGGATGCACTTGGACGCAATTCTAGCTAGCACGAGTGTCGTAGGAGAGATTCTAACTAAGGAGGATGTCTACACGGCCGGAAACCGATCCATAACCAGTCGCACTTGGGGATAAATTTCTTTGGTCCCCAGAACCTTCTTGACTAGGTCTTCATGCTCTGTGAGAACAGCCAAAGCGCTGAGTTTCACAGAATTTTATAACTTTTTTAACAGATATGCGTTCAAAATTATGCGGTGGGATTAATACATTTAATTTATTCATAATCTTTTATTTATTGTTGTAAATAAAGTTTTCTAAAATGAAAAAAAAAAAAAACAAAAGTGAATGAAAAAAGGAATGAAAAAAAAACAAGCACAAAACTGAAGTGTCAAAATGTTTCACCGTGTTTTCCGCTTGTCCTATGTTAGCGCTAGCGGCGTTTAGTTATAGGTGGAACCATCGTGAAGTTGGCTCCTGGCAGTCCATATATAGTAAGTCAATGTAGCTAAGTCTCAATAGTCTAATTTGTGGCGATCTCAGCGACGCGTACAGGACATATGTTCGACTAAAAAATATGTGTTCGTGATAGTACTATAGATTTTATATACAATGATACCAGCAGCCAACTGCACCCAGGACAACTGGTCCCGAGACACCAGGGTCCCCAAACTCATCCCGGAACTGGCCGTTAAAAGACCAATTAAATTTAAACTCATCCCGGAAGTTGTCGTAAAAAGACCAATTAAATTTATATTGAAAATAAAACAATGGTTTGTGAATTCGAGTAAGGAATTTTTGGGGGAAGAATTTTTTTTGGAAGGCTTTTTTCTGTTGTGCTACAAATTCGCCCATTGGCATTGAATAATTACAAATAGAAGTGGACACTGAGAAACTAGAAACGCCATCGTTGTTTTCGTGGTCATTATCGGCAACATAATAAAATATTAAATTGTTGTTTGGTTGCGAAATGCGCTAAGCAGATTCAAATAGGGATATTTTTAGGGAAATTCGTTCGCAATATACCTATGTACATACATACGGTGGAAGTATTTTTTATTTATCATGAACAACAAACAACAACAAGAATGCCATTGAAGGTCAACTGAAAGCGTTCGGTAGTATAGGTAGATAGGTAGATACTTTAAGGGTTGCTTTTGCATATTTTGTGGTTTCTCTCAATTAAGGAAGGTGACGTGTGACGATAAATGATGTTTGTGTGTTTTTATTTTTGTAATTATTATCTTCAGTTTGATATTTTCTATTTTGCTTTCAGATTTGTAGATATAGGTATTAGGTAGGCACAGGTACATATCTATCTAAGGTTACCTATTTAAACGTTTCTTTCATGGTTGCTCAAAGGTTTATTAAATGATTTTAAGTTTTTAACTATCGTCAGAATAGCTAATTTCTTAGTTTTAAGTGTTAAATATTATTGAATCATGAGTTAATGTTGAAGGGTAAAATATTTTGCTTGAACGGAGATTTAAACAGGTTGTTTTGCCTAAGATACGACAAAAGGCTAGGGCTTGTAAGCAGGTTGGATCAAGGCAAGACAAAAATTGTATGGGCGGAGGGGTCTAATTCAACCTTCTAAGCCGAGAGGGTAATTTTCCAAAAAAAATCCACTTGAAATAAAAAAAAATCATGACACAGTGTCAGGCTATACTATTGTGAAAAGCCCTAAATACACTTAGGTAGGTAGGTATATAGTCTCAAAAGAAATTGACTAAAAAAATCAAATTTATAACAATTTTGTTAATATAAAAATAAATAGATACTGTTTTTTACAACCCAGCGCCGCCAGGCCATTGCCCCTCGCTGCCGGTGGGCAAACTTTGGGCACCCAGAGATTGAAGTCGCGCACGAATCGTGTTAATTCATGTCCACTTTTAATTGCGGTTCTTCTTAAAAATGGTTAACATACATATTTTGTTATTAATGATCATGAATGTTAAACCGTAGATCCAAATAGGATACTGAGAACATACATTATGTAAGTGGCAATAGATGCAAACGTTTTGGAAAGAAACGAAAATCTTGTCGCCAATATATTGAGTCTGTCTGGCTAAAAAAAATGCTTTTTTATGGTTTTAGGAACAAAATACCTAAGTAAAAACCATTCTGAAATGTGTCTTTGCTTTCGTTGCATCAGTGATAATTTCGATAATTTGTAAAAAATTCTACTTACTTATTAATTAAACTTACGAGTATTATTAAAATTATAAAAATGACTATAACAATGTAAAAATAAAAAAAACTCTGGCGTTCCCAGATTTGTTTTACCTAACGATTATCGTCGTGAAATATGGTTACCAAATTCTGGGAACAGTTTCTCAGAAAAACTTATTTGCGACGAAAAAAATTATATATGTGCGGATCATTTTGACAAAAAAAAATTTAAGTCTGGGAGCTTTCCGTGCATGCACAAATAGAGACGCTTGTCCGTTCCCATACAATCAAAATAAAAGTGAGTGTGTTTTAAAAGAAATCACAAATAACTTGCAACAATATCAATCCACAGTTGTTATAGATGTTATTTTGGCATCATTTAAATACGTTTTGTGGTTCAAATGCAAATGGCAGTACCTACATATGTATTCGTTTGCGTAAGATCAGATTACATTTTTTTGCTCCTGGTATTATGCCCCAGAATTGTGTGGAGGCCCTGCATCCACTCCCAAAATTTGCTATCTGCTCTTCGAAAAACTCTTCACAGAATTTTTTAGAAAATTCATTCAAGTGAAACCCCAATTTTTTCTCCTGAACAAATTTGATTTTTTTTGCGAAAAAATATATGTACATAATACCTATATGTATTTATAATTATTTATTAAGAAAATAATATTTTTTTCAAAACTTTACGTTATTAAGTAATATTTTTACGTTATTAAGTAATATTTTTGTTTGTAATATTCGAATCTCCTATCAATTTCTAGTCAAATACTAAAAACCGGATGCCTAAGGGTCTGTTTCGCAATTCCTGATTAAAGTTCCAATTAAGCTACATGGAACTTATTCGACAGTTAACAACCTCATTTACGTTTCACAATGTCTGAATACGTCTAATTGGCAATTAAAGTTCTATATTTTTTACTGGCAAGATGAAGTGCCGATTAGAAAATTAAACTAACAATTAAAAATTCAAAATTTTCTTCACTAACACTCACACTTCAATTCAACACACTTACCTCTTATTATTCACATCTCTTTGAAACAAACCTCTCGACACTTTTAACCACTTTTAACATATACAATAAGATGACCCACCATGAAAAATTTACAGATTTCACTCATAGAGTAACTATGGGGACATTGAAAATGACTTGTGTTAGCTCGATAAAATAAAAACATGAATAATCTTGGTGATTTCTAATTTGTATCCTATAGTTGCACCAAAACTTCTGAAGATGTCTAAAAAACCATTCTTTAGTCTGAAATTACAATATGTAGATATTTTTAATGTCGAATCCCAGTTGGCGGTTAAATTAATGTTGTTCAGTTCAGTTTATTTAATCACGGCGTTGATGTTGAAGAAATTCAAATATTTGCTCAAATTTGCTCAAATTAATTTACAAGTCTCTCAACTTATTGAACTATATATATATAGGCAAGTTATTTGATTTACTTTCAAAGTGAACCCTTTTTAACGCGAGAGCAAATTTATAAAAAATTTGATGTGTAGCCCAAACTCAATGCAAACCTGATTTACCTAATTGTTTTTAGGTATTCTATAATATTTTGCATTTTGAACTCATCTTTTAATAAATTTAATAAACTCGAGTCGTGTAATTTCTTAAGACAATATAAATGGTTTTGACAGCTTAGCAGTATTCTTTTATCTGTGTATATGAAAAGCAAAGCACCAATTAAGTTGACAGCTGAGTTGACAACCAAATTGAATGGTTTTTTTTTTCATTTGAGGATCTTAAGGTAGAACTGTAATAGTCGGAAGATGTTTTAAGAAAATTCTCTCAGTTCACTTACGCATGGAGCGGTCGGTGAGCGCTCTTCACTTCCGAAAGCAAAAGTAAAAAATTGGTCGAAACGAAGCAAAACTCAATTATGGGCACGTCATATTAATTCTTTGTATTCGTTTCGTTTCGTACGACCACTTATAGTTCGACTATTATAGTTTCTACCTTTAACCTTGAACATCTGAACATTAGAACTAAATCTATATAAGTTTATTAAAGAAGTTCAATTATATTGCAGTACCTATGAATATTCTAAGTTCAATAATCGCATTGGCTTAGACGTAGTTAAAGTTTTGTAACATAAATTTATAGCCTGAGATTTTACTTGAATTCTAAGATCTTAACCTCAAAGATGCGATAATTAGAACAGAAGATAAAAGCTAACCAAATAAACCCTTTTCGATATTTATATTTAAGTTGCTTAGGTAAGTTAATCCTACCTCTAGACTGATTAACGTTAACTTAAATACCTTAACCTTCAACAACTTAGAACTAATGTTGTAAGTTTATTAAAGGGAAACGCAAGTAGGTACATTTGCATATTTCAGGCTCAAAAATAACATTGGTTTGGACGTAGGTCAAGTTCAAAAATCGCATTGGTTAAGACGTTGGTCAAGTTCAAAAATCGCATTGGTGTAGACGTAGGTCAAGTTCAAAATCTCATTGGCTTAGACGTAGGTCAAGTTCCAAAATCGCATTGGCTTAGACGTTGATCAAGCACAAAAATCGAATTGGTTTAGACGTATATAGTTCAAGTTAAAAAATCACATTGGCTTAGACGTATGTCAAGTTCAAAAATCGCATTGTCTTAGACTTAGGTAAAGTTTTGTGACATAAATGTATAGCCTTAGATTTTACCTTAATTTTAAGACCTTAACCTCAAAGATTCGATAATTAGAACAGAAGATAACAAATCAACCCTTTTCGATTAGGTATTATATTTAAGTTGCTTCGCTAGGTTAATCCTACCTCTAGCCTAGTTAACCTTAATTTAAATACCTTAACCTTCAACATCTGGCCCTTATAGAACTAAAGTTATAAGTTATACCTAATCATAGAGGTTCAAGTATAGGTCTCTGTGAATATTCTAGGTTCAACAATCGAATTGATTAAGAATGAAGTCAAGTTTTGTCACACAAAATTTTGAAGCCTATTATTTAACTTATTTCAAAATCTTAATCTTTAAGATCCGATTATTAGTACAGAAGTAAAAAGGCAACCGCAGAACAACTAAATCAATCCTTTTATATAAATATACATACATAATGTCATACTAAAGGGTCAAACCTCTTACGTCTCTGAGCCATTCTGAGACATTCCAAACCATTTACATCCACAGGTCCAACGAGTTATGGTAACAAAACGGCGCACTCTAGCGCTAATTGGGTCAACGAGCTAGGTTGCTCGTGATCGCCATTTCTACTTACCTACCTGCCTACATACATAATGTATGTACCTATATAGATACGTAGGTATATGAATTTTGTTGGCGAAGCCAATTTTGTTATTCAATTTTTCAATTTTTGCAATTATTTATTTTGATGAATTAAACCTAAACGTTTTTCACCTACACTTTTATGTTATTTCAATTATTTTTTAACTGAATAAATTAGTTTGATATTTTACCTTCATTTTAAGACCTTTATTTTAAATATCCGAATGTTAGAACAGAAGTTATAAGCCAACCAAACCAACCTAATCGTACCATTACGATACCTACCTACAACAATTTAATCAACATAACATTTTACAGACATACCTAACCTACTTAATAATTTAGCTATGTATATTGTATTTTTGTTCCCAATGCGAAGCCAATTGTGTTTGCCACCAGCCACAGTGCAGTGGTGGTTTTTTATTGCACACATTCCACTCCAACCAACGTCTTGCCGACACCCTTACAGCAATGTATATTCTTTGTGGGTACGTTTTTTTCTTTTTCTTTTTGTTTTCTTGTTCCTCACGTCATTTGCCGTGATGAAATTAGTTCTCAAAAGCCAATCTTTCACGTTTTTAGTATGAAATTTTGTAAGCTTTTGCAAACATTTTGATGCAGATTTGTAGCCTGTCATTTTATCTTTAATTATCTATCTTAACATTAAGCATCCGATAATAATTATAACCTGAGTAAAAGGCTTCTAAGTGCGCTCAAATCGAGTGATTTTAAGATTTCATACAAATTCAACTATCCTCCACTGAAGCTCGTCGGTAGGCGACGATCAACGTGTAGGTACGATTCATCGATTGTAGAGATGAACAAAAAATCACGACCTGTGATTTTCAACCTGTGATTTAAAAATCACAATCACTACCTGTGAGCGATTCACATTTAACCTGTGAGTGCATTAAATGTGATTGAAAATCACAACTGTAGTAAAATCACAACTTCACAACAAAATCACAACAAACAAAAACGATTCACAAATCACAACGAACGAAAAATGAACTGTGGCCGTGATTAGTTTATGAACTGTGAACAAAATCACGACCAGAGAAGTCACAACGTTGAGTAAAATGAAGTAGAACGAGAAATTTAGTAGTGATTTATTTATTATTTTAGCAACTGAACAAAATCACAAGACAGAGAAAAATTTTATGATTCATGAAAATGTGAAGAACAGTTTTATTCATTATTTTAGGAGCTAGAAGGTAGAACTGAATTGTGATTTGTGAATCGTGATTTTTAACACAAGAACAAGAAGAGTAAATTGAGTTTTCTCTTCATTCAAAGGCGCTAGAAAGCTGAAATTTTGTAAATGAACTTTTTAAAGCATTAGGTACGTACTTTTGAATCCGCCTCCTGCCACGCCTACTTTTTATTAAAAGTCAGTTTTTTATTTAATCAAAGGTGCTAGAAAGCTGAAATTTTGTATACATGAACTCTAAAGCATTAGGTACGTACTTTCAAATCCGCCTCCTGCCACGCCCACTTTTTTATTAAAATTCAGTTTTTTATTTAATCAAAGGTACTAGAAAGCTGAAATTTTGTATATAAGCTCTCTAAAGCATTAGGTACGTACTTTCGAATTCTCCTCCTGCCACGCCTACTTTTTATCAAAATTCAGTTTTCTCTTCATTCAAAGCGCTAGAAAGCTGAAATTTTTGTATATGAATTACTTGAAGCATTTAGTTGATACTTTGGAATCCGCCTCCTGCCACGCCCACTTTTTATTAAAATTCAATTTTCTCTTTAATTAAAGGTGCTAGGAGGCTGAAATTGCGTATATAAACTCTGTAAAGTATTGGATACGTATATTTTAATCCGCCTCCTGTCGCGCCTACTTTTATAAAAATTCAATTTTCTCTGTATTTAAAGGTGCTAGGAAGCTGAAATTGTTTATTTGACTTTTCTAAAGCATTAAATTGATACTTTTGAATCCGCCTATTGTCACTACCTCTTTTTATTAAAATTCAGATTTCCTTTTATTCAAAGGCGATAGAAAGCTGAAATCTTATATATCTCTCTAAAGCATTAAGATGATACTTTGGAATCCGCCTCCTGCCACACCTACTTTATTAAATTCAGTTTTCTCTTTATTCGAAGATTTTGTTAGTCCATAATTTTAAATTTGTGACTCAAGATTTATAGCATTTTTTTATTCGAGCGTATGTCCCCAAGGTACCTTAAATACCTAATTTATTGTTCTCATTTAATAACTTTTTATTTTACTGAGAAAAAAAAAATTTTTAGGCCTCCAAAAATATTTTAAAATTACCAATCACAGTCACAGGTTAAACTCACAGTGATTCATTAATCACACTCACAATTATACCTGTGATTGGAAAATCACAGTTTAGCTCATCTCTGATCGATTGTGTCTTTAGGTTCATTTTGGCATTTTCTTTGGTAACACCAACCAAAAATTCGATCCTGAGCCCCCTATACGCTAGAGTTCATTTCGTTCATTTGTTATATATTCATTTGTTCATTTAATCATTTTGGTAACACCATATTTTTCTCAAAACGACCCTATAAACATTTTCAATGTTAAAACTAACTATTTGATGATTATAAATATTTTTTTTTCAATGTTTGACATGAGTCAAATTCTATTTGTCTGGAAAACTGGAATAACGAACGAATAGCTAATTGATCATTGTGAAACGCAAAGTTTTTTAATGGAAGGATTTAATTTTAGGATCAATGTCGAATAACTAATTAGAAATTTACTCAGACATTGTGAAACAGACCCTAAATGTCTTTTAATTTTTAAGAAAATTGAAAATAACGAAATCTACTATACTTCTTAATTAGTAGAAAATAATAGGATCCTTGAAGCAACAAAATAACGGATGGAAGTCGAATTTAAGAAAACTTACTTTTGTTATTTTCAATTTTCTCAAAAACTAGAAAACATTTTGACATATGGTTTTTAATGTTTGACTAAAAACTGATTGGAGCATTGAATATAAAATACAAAACTACTACTTAATAACATACAATTTTGAGCAAAATGACATTGAACACAATTTTTTAATTTTTTTTTTCAAAAATTTAAGTTTAAAAATTAATTTTTAAAAAACTGTTCACTCAAACAACTTAATTTAAAAAGAAAATGAAAGAAGAAATCTTTGGCTTTATAAAAGTGTATAGCATGGCATTAGGTGTATTTTATTCATTGCTGGATAGCCAGCGCAGCACAAGTCTGAATAAAACGATCACTCACTCTATACGTTCATTTGAATAATTGAAAGCTCTATCTTCAGCACAGCCATCTTTTTTTTTACTGACTTTTTTTTCGCCAGCAATCAGATTGTTTTTGTTTGCCAAGCGAAATTTTGCTGCAATGAATAAAACACACACACTGTAGTTGTTACCGTTGTTTTTTAATGATTTTGTTCTATTTTAATTTGATTTTTTAGAAAATTGCCCCTTCCACCTAAACGGGGGGTAATAGACTTCCGCCACCCATACGATATTTTTCTTGTCTCAACTCAACCTACACGCTCTTATAGCTTTTTGTCACACCTTAGGTGAATTACCGTATTTATTGTATACCTACATAAAATCAATGTCAATATAGAAATAAAATTGTAGAAAAAACAATAAAATAAAAAATATAGGGAGGTATCTACCTATCGGTTTTTAAAAACTAAATTGTGTTTCCTTAGAAAAAAATTTGGTATAAAAATTCTCTTCTTTGGTCTTCCAAAAATGTTGAGCTTACAAAAAATATTTATTAAACTTATTTTTCAATGGGTAAGGTACCTATACCTACCAACATATGTATACCTATTTACATATAGGTACCTACCTATCTACACAATTAGAATTACACATTTTGAATCTTTAAAATCTCATAGATAGGTAGGTAGGTACAAAGCTTTAAAATTGGGATTAAGAAAAGTTCATACCAAACTCATAAAGACCAAAAAACGCAACAAATTAAAACATAATCGTCATCACCCCAAATTGCATGAAAGCAACAACAACATCTTTGAATGAAGGCAAAGTAAAAAAAAAACAACCCTTGAAATTACATTTCGTTCAAGAAACGAGTTTGACCTTGTCTGGCATTATTATTATTATTATTATTATTATAAGCTTTATTTATCCATTCAGATACAACAATTAAATCTAAAAAAATCTTAATTTTTTTTTTTTTTTTTTTTTTTTTT
The DNA here is from genome assembly GCA_929447395.1 of Epistrophe grossulariae. NCBI lineage: Eukaryota > Metazoa > Arthropoda > Insecta > Diptera > Syrphidae > Epistrophe > Epistrophe grossulariae. Next base: position 77,668,962 of record OV839566.1, read on the forward strand.
TTTTTCAATTTTATAATTCTTTTACTTTAAATTTAAATTTCAATTTTGGATGTAAGCCTCCCCCAAGGTATTCCATACTGCTTTATCTTTCGCTGTCCTTTCCCATCTTTCATCTGTTTGAGCGATATCATCTCTCCACCCTTTAAGTTGTCTGCCAACACTTCTTCTGCCGTCTCTCGGTATCCATTGCGTAGATCTAATGGTCCATCGGTTGTCCATCATTCGAGATACATGACCAGCCCAGTTCCATTTTTGTTTCTTCGCCTTCTGTACCACATCTTCAAAATCTGTCATTGTTCTTAGTGTTTCGTTTCTCCTTCGCTGTCTTTTAGATATTTTCAGGATACATCTTTCCATGGCTCTTTGAGTCGTTGCAAGTTTGTGTGCCGATTTTGCTGATATTTTCCATGTTTGTGAACCGTACGTCATAACTGGTAGAATTGTTGTTTCGAAGAGATATTTTTTTGATTTTTTGGATAGGTTTGAATCAAACGCCTGTTTTTGTTTCCAAAATTGTTTCCAACTATTTGCTATTCTCCTGTCTATTTCTTTTTCTTCTCTATTTGAAAGTGAAATCAACTGTCCTAAGTATACGTAGGCCTGTATTCACCGAGCGCTCATATGAGCCTCATAAGTTTATGAGGCTCATAACTTTGGGGTATTCACCAACCACTCATAAATATGTTTCGAATTTCGAAAAAGAGAGCCACTTTGTGTCAACCAGGCACTCCCAAACTTTAAAATCAAACTTTTTTAGGTAGATGGAGTGGTAGCGATGGAGATGTTTGTGTTTGTGGGGGTGGTGGTTGTGGAAATAGTTTCGAAAATGTCGAAATATTTTTCGAAGAGAGCGCTCATAAGTTATGAGTGGTCGGGACCACTCATAACTTTTATGAGCGCTCATAAATATCCACTTATTATTGGTTGGTGAATAGGTTTATGAGGCTCATAAGTTATGAGTGCTCGGTGAATACCGGCCGTAGTCTTCGACATATTCGATTTGTTTTCCGTCGATAAGTATTTCTTTTTTTTCACCGTTGCTCATTAGTTTTGTTTTTTCTGCATTCATTTTCAGACCTGCTTTCGAACAGCAACCGTCCAATTCTCTTATCATTTTTTCTAGATCACTACTTGAAGCGGCCAATAGTATAATGTCATCTGCGAATCGAAGGTTGTTGAGATATTCTCCGTCAATTTTTAATCCTATGGATTGCCAACACATTGATCTAAAAATATCTTCCAGGACTGCAGAGAAGAAGGCTGGTGAAAGTGGGTCTCCTTGCTTTACACCTCTGCTGAGGTTGAACTGTTTTCCTTTGTTTTCTAAGGATACCCTAGCTTGTGCGTTTACGTACAGGTTTCTTATAATTCCTATAATCTTGTTATTGATTCCCTGTTTTTTTAAAGATTCCCAAATAACCACATGTTCCACCGTATCAAACGCTTTAGTGAAATCTATAAACGCCATGTGTAAGTCGAGATGGTATTCATTACACTTCTCTATAACCTGGTTTACTGTTTGTAAATGATCTGTGGTGCTGAAGCCTTTACGGAAGCCGGCTTGTTCTCTGGGCTGCTGCTCGTCCAAGTCTCCACGAATCCTTCTAAAAAGACATTTCGCAAAAAGTTTATACATAACAGATATAACACTGATTGGTCTATAATTGTTGATATTTGTGGTATCTCCTTTCTTATGTATCAGGGTTATTACTGACTCTTTCCATTGGTTTGGGATTTTTTCTGCTTCCATTATCCAATTAAAGATGTTTGTTATGCTGGGAATCAGTTCGTTTTTACCAATTTTTAGCATTTCTCCTCTTATGCCATCTTGCCCACAGCATTTCCCGTTGGTAAGTTCTTTAATTGATGCTTCAATCTCTGACAGAAGAAATGGTGGAAAATCTAAGTCATACTCAGATTGAAGAGAAGTTGATACTACATTTCCCGAATGTGGAGCAGTAAGTCTTGACGTATAGAGGTCTTCATAGAACTCCGTTGCTATTTTGTTTAAATCGGATCTTTTTGTTATATTTTTGTTGTTTTTTGTGAATTTTAATATCCATTCTTTTCCAAGAGAGAGTTCCTTCTGTGCATTCTTCATGGAATTAGTTTCCTCTACTATTTGTTTTATAAGTTTGTTGTTATAGTTCAGGACATCTTCTCTAATTGCTTTTTTACATTTATTTCTAAGACTTTTGAGCTCGTTCTTTTCTGCTTCTGTAAGATTTGTTTGCTGTCGCATATTTTCTCTCTGCGCTATAAGATTTTTTGTTTCTAGTGAAAGTTTGTCTATTTTTCGTTTAGATTGTTTCAAAATGCTGTTTTCTGCTGATTTTATGATTCCATATTCTTATTGATCATATGCCCGTTGCAAGCTACTTTGGTCGAGAATTTCCCAGCGACAATTTTCATTCAGCTGTTCTTTATATTTTCGGGAACTTTCTTCGTCGAGTAGTTTTGGGATTTCTTTTCTTGTTGATTTTTTATGGTATTGCTTGGTCTTATGATTTATTTTGAACGTGCCCCTTACCAGTCTGTGGTCGCTATCAAAATCAAAGCTGTTTAAAACTGACACGTCATTTAAAAAAGATTTTTTATTTGTTATTATGAAATCTATTTCATTTTTTACCAACCCACTTGGTGATCTCCAAGTCCATTTACGATTTGTGGGTTTTTTAAATAGACTGTTTCCGACACAGAGTCCATGTTGCCACAGCCATGTTGTAAGTCGTTCACCTCTTTCATTTCTTTCTCCGTAGCCATAGTTTCCCATTATAAGATCTTCGTTATCTTTTTTGAAACCTAGTTTTGCATTAAAATCTCCCATTACGACCATAAATTCAGACTTAAGGCTTAACTACATAAGCCAAAAAGTACTGAAGTACAAAAGTAAAAATATTTTTTTTACCGCTAGCGCCGTTGTTTTGTGAAAAAGAATACACAAATTTGTTTTTAAACCAAAATTTAAGCTTTCTGCATCATTTTTATAAGTTTTCTAGTCAGAAAAACTATCACAAAATCAATTTAAAAATTTTCACTTTTGCACTTTTTCACTTTTTTGGCTTATGTAGTTGAGGCTTTAAACTCATGGTACACTAAGTCGATATCTTTATAGAATTTTTCTATCGTTTCGAGTGGTGCTGTCTCTGTAGGAGCATAGATTTGAATGATAGAAAGTTTTGAATTTGATATTGAAATCTGAACAGCGGCCATTCTTTCGTTATAAAGATTTAATTTTGTTATGTGTTTTTTCCAGCGTTCATTTATCAAAAAGCCAACACCATGAAGACCTTTTGTTTCTCCTTTGTATGCAAAGAGATTGCCATATTGTTTTTCAATAAGTTTTTCTCCAAATATCTTAGTTTCTGATAGGCCTAAAATATCCCATTTTATTTTGTTTAGTGCGTTCTGTAGTTCTATTTGACGTTCTTCTTGTCTAAGAGTACGGACATTGAGAATGCAGATATGGATGCTTTTACTTTCGTTAACTGAAATGCAGTCAGTATTATTGGTTAGGTTTGGGGGGTTTTGATCTACTCTCCTCACGGTGATCAACCGGGTTGAGGAGGATTTTTTTGTGTTTATTTTATTTTTTGTTAGTTTTTGTATGTTTTTAGTTTTTATGTTAGTATATTGATTCGGTATTTGGCTTTTTGTGTAATATGTTTTGTTTGCTACTTAATAGTGTTTGAGGGGCTAGAGCTAGCTTTTTCGATAGAGTTTGGCGAGTTAATAGTTTTGTTTAATAAATCTGTGTTTGCGTTTTGTTGCATTAAAAACTTTTTTATTGGGTTGATTCCACTTGTTTTTGGGTTGATGCTAGTACTTGTGCCAATAAATGTTGTTTTTGATTTGTTTTTGTCACCATCCCTTTGTGTTAGTGTATGAGTTGGGTTTTCATTTGAACGGATTCTTTTCCTTGGGTTTTCAGGTTGCTGATCAATCAGTTGTTCTTTCCAGACTTTTCCTTCGACGACAAGCTCATCAAATCTAAAAAACGCTTTTGCCCCTTGTTTTTTGAGTTCTAAGAACTTTGGAATGAGAGGCTTTCTAGCTTCAATGAGATTTTTGGGAAGGTCCTCTGAGATGCTGAAGTCATCCAACGATTTTTTTGAAAAAAGTACTTCTTGTTTTTTCTCGTATTTTTGAAAAGTTACTTTAATTGGTCTTATCTTGCCTTCTATTTTTTTTCCCCAGACGGTAGCAACTTTCAAAATCTTCGATGGTTAGCATAAACTTTTCATTACTTTTGTTCAAAAGATTGGCAATTGTTGATTTGAGGTCACGTGGACTGCTTTCAGTTTCATTGACTTTGAATAGAATAATGTTGTTCTTCCTAGCACCTACTTCGAGTTGTACAATACGTTTTTCTTGTTCAGCGCATAAAGCTCCTTGTTTCTCAATTATACTACTTTGGGTCTCTACTATTTTTTCGAGTTTAACAACCTTTTCGGAGAGGATTCCTACTTTTTCATCTGTATTTTTTATCACTCTATCCGTGGCATCTGCAATTTCTTTAGCGATTTCATCTTTTTGTTCTTTTAAAAGTTTCACTAGAGCATCAATTGTAAGAGCCATATTACAAGAAAGTACTTTTTATTTTTAGTTGTCAACCCTGGTACTTCTAAAGATTCTTGTGCTTGTCGGAAGATGGCGCTTTACAAGGATTGGTTTGGTATCACTTGATTTGACAAACGTCAGTCGTGGTTAGACCAATTCTTCGGGTTGCTTGTGTTTATATGTTTCTGTGATTTTATTTTGTTTGTAGTTAAAAATAATTACGGCTTTTCTCTCTCGAGTTAATTATAACGTTAATTATGTATTTTAAAAGTTTTTTTTTTTTTTTTTTAAAAAGTGATAATTTTGATTTGTGGAAAAAATTACCAGAATACTTCAGTTTTTGCTACAATTTAATGTGGTAAATTTTCTCTGACCTTAGTTATGTGGTTTGTGAACCTTCTCCTATAGTAATTTCTATCCTTTATTGCCAAAAAAATCGCTTTTAAACTCGCACTATTAACTCTTTGTCTACCCTTGTGGTCTGCTATATCTGACTGGCATGGCAGACAACAATTCAACTGCAAAACCAAAGTGGTTGTTTTTGTTGTTGCCTCCCTTTCATTCGAACGAAAATTTCCCTCATAATTTCCTCAAGCATATTCAATGGTTGTGGTTTTCACTATTTAGTTTTTAAAAGCAACAACGTTGACTTTGATTTCCGGCCATCTAGCGGCGATCTAATCCGGTGTCCCTTCTATTTGTAATTATTCAATGCCATTGGTCAATTTAATGCGATGGGCATGAATTATGTAAAGTTGTAGCACAGATAATAAACTATACAGATGTAGCATCCCCATAGAAAAAAATGTCCCAATTTATTTTTACACCACGCAGACGATCAACAGGCAAGAAAGCTCTTTGCCTATTCATAGTAAAGCACAGAAAGAAAGCTATTAATCTTTTGGAAAAAGTTCTCTCTTGCGTGCTCGCTCATATGTTTTCCTTCTTGCTCTGTTACTCAGGATATAGGAATGAAATGAATAGGGGGGTTCACACTCTCAAATATGCTTGACAAGCATGGCTTGATGATGTTTGATGGATTGAAGCCATTTTGCGTTCACATTTGTCAAACAGGCTGTCAAACATCAGTTCTCTTTAGAATTTCAGCCATGGCGGATGTTTTGATTGCTGCACTTGTAATAGATCAAATTTTAGAAGATGAAGAACAAGAAGAAAAAAAAAGGCAACAATATAAGAGGAAACGAATTTGGACTAAGGAATGGTTAAAAAAACGTCCAAAATTTTCTTCTTTCAATTTGTTGGACGAATTGAAATTGACTTCTCCTGGAGATTATAAAAATTATCTTAGGATGGACGCAGAAACGTACAATGAATTGTTGGCAATGGTACGACCTTACATCGAACGACAAAATACGAAGCTGCGGGATCGTATTTCACCCAATGAAAGACTTTCTGTTACATTGCGATTTCTGGCCACTGGACGAAGCTTTCCGATTTGAAATTCAGCACATATATCACAAAATCTACCCTTAGCGTTATAATAATTGAAACATGCAGAGTTTTAAGAAAAGTTTTGAAAGAATTTATTAATGTAAGTATTGAGTAATAGTAAAATAAATAAAAATAAATAAAGTAGTAGGTATTTTTTAATTTTAAGAAAAGTCTTTGTCCATGAAAAGATCCTTCACGGAGGCGTATTTATATACTTTTTTCGGCGGTTGATATTCTTCTTCATAATGATAAATTTCATTATGATAATTTTCATTATGAAAATTTTCATTATTCTCCTCAATATTGGTGGTATTGGGGTAATATCGTAAATTTTGTTGAATTTGTTGTTGGGTATTGATGGTTGTCTGATGGTTGGGCAGCACGTGAAAAATATATGGTTTCTTTCCAGAAATTCTGACCGGTTTTGATTGGTTTGAATGTGGTTTGTATCGCGCGAACTTTCGTCATATGACAACGGTGAAGATGTGCAGTTGGACAGTGGTGTCGAAGCACGTGCACTATAGTTGGAAGATGACGAAGGAAAATCTCGTGGCAAAAATTGTGCACGTTCTGGGGGAGTTTCCAGACATTTATACGTGTTTTCATTTAAATTGCCCAGTGCTGCTCTATAGAGGACTTCTTCAATCGTCTTGTTGGCAAAAAGCTGTTGTTGTGTATCCAACTTCCTAAAACGCACTGCCCAACTTGCACAAAGAGTATCTGCCTCATCGGGTTCTTTTTTTCGGTTATCCAAATTTGAAATTGCTTTCCGCAGAAGTTCATTCCGCTCACCTTGTCCATTAACTTTCTTTTTTGTTGTATTTGATAAAGAGCTCTGCAATAAATAAAAAATAAAAAATTATTTTGTATTTTTTTCAACAGATACCAAAAACTGAAGAAGAGTGGAAAGAAGTTCCAAGAGATTTTGAAGAACTCTGGAATTTCCCACACTGTGTTGGTGCTATGGACGGAAAGCACATAAATCTAATTAAACCGTTAAATTCCGGAGCATACTATTTCAACTACAAGAAAACATATAGCATTGTTTTGATGGCAATAGTAAATGCAAAATATGAATTTACAATGGTTGAAGTTGGAACAAATGGAAGAGTTTCGGATGGTGGTGTATTCTCGAATACAAAGTTCTATGAACATTTCCAAAATGACAACCTTAAAATCCCAAAACCCGAAAAAATTTATAATTTCCCCAAAGAAATGCCGTATGTTTTGGTTGCGGATGATGCGTTTCCATTAAAAGAAAATTTAATGAAACCATATAGCGGCACTGGACTTTCAAGAGAACAGGAGAATTACAATTATCGAGTTTCGCGTGCACGGCGAATAGTTGAAAATGCTTTCGGCATTATATCTTCTCGATTCCGAGTGCTACTAACGACAATTCTTTTGAGTCCGGAAAAAACAACAGACACAATTTTTTAAGAAAAAGAAGCCCTGCTTCTTATCTTCGAAGTACAGACATCGAAAACTCGACAACAAATGCAAATAACGACAGATCTATGTTGGAATTGCAACAGGCAAAAACCAGCAATCCAACAAATCATGCAAAAGAAGTTCGAAATAATTTTTGCGAATATTTCAATACAACTGGAGTTATTCCAAGGAATTTATCAGACTAATTTTTTAATTCGAATTACTTTTATAGAAATAATAAAAAATTAACAAAAAAATATACATAAATAAATGCATTTTACTTACTTCTTCTGTTTCACTTCTTGGGCTTATTTCAGTCTCTTCGTCCATTGATGACACCCCATCGATGATATCTTCTTGATCCACCAAAAAAAAAAGATCGTTGAAGTATCACAGTGAAGGAACGTGTAGCTCTTCTGTGCCAGACCCAGATCTTTCACTTTGTCGCTTTTTTTTAATTCTCTGCGAAAACTGGTTCGTATTGAATTAATTTTCTTTTTCAATGAGTCCACATTCGCGTTTGGCTCTATCTCTTTAAATTTGTTCAAAAGAATAAAATACGCTTTGTGTTTTTTCGTTTTGTTTTTATACTCTTCACTTTTAATTTGCCAGGTCTCTGGAAAACTTCGATACATTTCAAAAAATTCCCTCCAAAATTCGCAATTTCCGCTTACAGCCATTTTTCTCTTTCTTTTGATGCGCACAGGTTGACAAATTTTTTTGGAATGAAATTTCCTCCTGGTTTGACAAGAATGCGTTCACATTCTCAAATCTGTTTGTCAAGCAAGCAAAATATCAAAATATTTTGATATCCATCCAACATGCTTGTCAAACCGTTTGATGAAGCGTTCACACTTTCAAATTCGAGTCAATCAAGGCCATGCTTGTCAAGCATATTTGAGAATGTGAACCCCCTTAATGGGGAAAAATTGAATAAAAACGTGTTTTTTTGTTTCTGCAATACTATGCAGTCAGCAACGATCGAGAGGAAGACGAAAGACATTGCGATTATAGGGGGGTTCACATTCTCAAATTTGTTTGACAAGCATGGCTTGATGATGTTTGATGGATTGAAGCCATTTTACGTTCACATTTGTCAAACTGGCTGTCAAACATCATTTCTCTTTATAATTTTAACCATGGCGGACGTTTTGATTGCGGCTCTTGTAATAGATCAAATTTTAAAAGAAGACCAAGAAGAAAAAAAAAGTCAACAAAATAAGAGGAAACGAATTTGGACTAAGGAATGGCTAAAAAAGCCTCCAAGTCTTTTTGTTTTTATAGTCTTCACTTTTAATTTGCCATGTTTCTGGTATTGGTTAACTTCGATATATTTCAAAGAATTCCCTCCAAAATTCGCAATTTCCGCTTACTGGCTGTTCTTTTCTTTTGATGCGCACAGGTTGCCAACTTTTTTTAGAATGAAATTTCCTCCTGGTTTGACAAGAATGCGTTCATATTCTCAAATATGTTTGTCAAGCAAGCAAAATATCAAAATATTTTGATATCCATCAAACATGCTTGACAAGCCGTTTGATGGAGCGTTCACATTTTCAAATTCGAGTCAATCAAACCATGCTTGTCAAGCATATTTGATAATGTGAACCCCCCTGATGTTTGTTTTTTTTTACTGATTTTTTTTAAGGTCGTCTGAGGCTGGCGACAAAAAATAAAAAGTATATGAACTCTTTTTCTTCTTTGCATCCATGGATATGGGATATATTCTTTATGTGAGTAGGTAGAACATTTTTTTTAGTGGTGTGGGTCATTTTTTTAAAGATGGAGAAATGTCTTATTTTAGTTTTCGTGTTTTCTATTCTAGATTTGTTAGATCGGCGCAGTTTTTGATTAGCTAGGTAAACATTATTTTTAGTTTTATTTAGATAATCATTTTCCAGTTTCTTATATTAAGAAATTTATTTCTAGGGATTTATTAATACATTTCAACATTTTGAACCTGTTGTTAAGTAAAAGGAAACAAATACAAAATAATTTAAAAATATGTACATAATTATAATAAAACATTTAAATTTGATCTGATAGGTAGATTACGTATACCTACCTACAAATAAAAAAAAAATTTCTCTACAGGTGGAAATTTTCAAAAGACACTTGTTAATATTCGGTACCGAGTAGTGTGGGACTTGAACTGCACTAAAACCACCGGAAAATCAGGACCAATCTATGAAAGATCGACAATTATTTCTTTAATTCAAAATCGCATTGGGATAAGTTTAAAGTTTTAATACTTTCCCATCGCTTTTAGACCATCAGCTCATGAGGCTTTGTTCTTCTTAATCTTCGAACATTATCATTACATTTAATAGAGTATCCATCTCGGAGTTAAAATGACTATGTAGTCGCTGATTATGTGAAACAGGGTGTTTTCTAATCACTTTAGAAACCATTTCTATTTGTAGGTCACGATGTAAATCGCTATTTCTAATATACCAAGGGGCATTAATTATTCCACGAAGGACTTTATTTTTTATCTCCCTCCAACCAGTATATTCTTAGTAGAAAACATTTTTTTATTTTTTTTGTGAATTGGTCTTCTTCGTTACGTTTGCCTCGATGAAAATTATTCTCCAAAAATTAATTAAATTTTGTTAGTATGAAGTTTTTAACGGTATTGAAATTCTTTTATACCTGGTACTCGACTGTCATTCTGGCTTTAATTTGAATTTTAAATTTTGAAAATCCGACCATTGGATCCAAAGATATAAGCTTTTAAGTGACCGCAAATCGGGTGTTTTTCAATTTTAGCAAAAATTGGACAATTCTCACTGAAACACGCGTCGCGTCGGTTGGCAATGAACAAAAACCCCATTTTTTTTTTCAATTTTTGCGAATTTTTTTTTGGTTTCCTATTGAACTATTGTGAAGGTCGTGTAGGGTGTACAGTTATGTATTATATATCAAATTAATTGTCTATTTTCCTAACTGCGAATTAAAAAAAAGAAACTAATCCTATAGATGCAATAATTTAAGAGTTATGTGGTGATAAATAAAACAACAGAAATATGTCAATATCTCGGTTAAAAAAAATTTCGAAAAATATAAAAATTTTACAAAACAAGTAGATGCCCCATATCTATCATCTGTATGATTTTGAGATTTTTTAAAGCGTCCGTCAAAAAGATAAAAATCAAAAAGTAAACATTTTTTGAATTTAACGGACTCTTGTTTTGAATATTTGAGCGCATAATCCACCATATTTCAAACTGAGCGTGTCTTCTGTACTCAAATGTAGTGGGGGCATCGGGTCCCATTTAAAATGCACGGGACCACTAATACAAGAATTAGAATTAGAACATATTTTATTCATTTAAAACTTAAGACTAGTTTGACAATTTTTGTTTAACAATGAATAAATAGTAATCATTCTATAACTTATAAGTTAGGGTTGAATGATACATACATTAATAAATTTTACAAAATGAAACTGATGTGCAGTGACGAGGCGTCAATTAGACATTTTAGACAATGTCTACCCAAACCATTCGTTTAAAACATAAATACAAGTGCCATAACAAGATAATCTTCAAATCAAGGAAATCTTATATTTTTGTTACGTTTATAATGTCCCTTCTTACCCCAATATACATTTATTTAAGAAACTTTGCTTTGTTCACGCACGCTATATAAATCAACACGTAAACTCTATACACACAGACACACTCAAACCTTTTTCATTCTTTCTATACGTGCATTCAACACGAAGTATGAACAACAACGATCGGCACAGGGCCGATCAATCATTCGTAAAGCCGAAGACAGTGTCTTCGCTTTCAACCAAACTATGGTAAAAAAAATGGATGTATATTGAAGGTATACCATTCTCATTTCGTATTTTATATGGAGGAAATAGACAAAATTGAAAATGTCTAATCGTTCGTTTACTTTGAGTTAAATTCTTTTGGGATGGCTGAGGCTACGATTTTGCCTGTGGTGAGAATAAAAACAATTAAAAAAAGCAAGAAATATTGTAATTTCTTATTTTTTTTATTAAATTAAAAAAATAAAAAATAAAGAAAATGAAAAAAACTACTAACATCTTCTTGAATACATCTACCTTGAAGTGGTAAGAGGGCTTTAAACCAAATGATGTACCTTAAGAATAATGCAAAATATAATCACTAAAAATGAGTAACTGTCTACCCACTTTGCATGAGTACGGGACGTCCCTGCTGATGTGGGGTGGCAATCAGAGTTAAATAATTTAAATTTGCAGTAATAATAATAATAATAATTAAAAACTTTTATGTAAACAACATTATATAAATAATAAATTGTGATTTTTTAAAATATAATACAAAAAAAAACAAGGCAACATATTTAGAGTAATACTATAAGTTAATAAAAATAATTTTCAATATAAATTAAGTCTACAGTGAATAGCCAGTCTTTTACTTTTTTTAAAAAAATAATTAATGTTTTGAGTCATTCTAATAGACATTGGTAGTTTGTTAAAGCACTTTGGGGCTGTAGCAGTGCAAAAATGAGAGAAATGCGCTTTGTGAGCAGTAGGTTCAATAACGAGATGCAAGTTGTTTATACGTAGACTGTACAATATAGAGTTTCTACTAGGCACTTTAAAAACGTAAGGATGTCTCATAGGTAGAATCCTTAGGTCCTTATATAAAGGACAACTTTCTGTGAAACGACTTTTGTTGCAAATAATACAAATTAAATGTTTTTGTGCAATAAATAAAGTATTAAATGTATTTGCATATGAACTAGAGCTCCCTATTACACGGATATTTAAAAACACGGATACACGTGTTCTTATAATATCCGGATTTGAATCCGTGTATTTTGTGTATCCTTGCGTCCGTGTGTCCGTGTATCCGTGTATCCGAAGATCCGTGTATTTTAAATAATCCAATCATCACTGGAGAGGGCCAAATTTATGGGATTTTTTTGATAAAAATACGACAACGACTTGGTAGTCGAATCTGTCAGTGGATTTAAATTTAGAATTATTTAATTTTTTCTTTAAAAATCGATTTTTTTTTTGGAAAATAAAAAATAAAAATCTATAATATCCATTATCCCTCAAAATTTTGAGCTTGTAAGCCCACCCCTTGAAAAGATAAAAATCAAAAACCATTCCGTGTATTAAGAATCCGTGTAATAAAGATCCGTGTATGCTTAATATCTGGATACACGGATATTAAGCAAATAAATAAACGTGTTTTAAGAGAACGGATTTTTATTTGCGTGTAATAATTACACGGAGTCCGTGTACCCGTGTTTTTCAAATACACGGACTGAATCGTAGGCTCTAATATGAACCTCCCCAGCTAGATAACCCATACTGCAGTTTTGAATGCGCGAGACCATAATAAATTAAAGTTAAAATCTTCTTAGAGCAAAAAGGTCTTAGGAGATACAATTTCCGAGTAACCCCAATCAAATTGGATTTTATATTACCGATATTTTCTTTCCAGTTAAGATTAGAATCTATTGTAATACCTAAGTATCTGAAGCTACCATTTATAATTACTGATTGGACTCTTCCTTTCAAATAAGATTTGAGCCATTCGAAAATAACTCCCCTAAAACCTGCATTATAGAACTTGTTCAGTAGTATATCATGGTCAACCATGTCAAAAGCCTTTGTCATATCAATGAAGAGGGCTATTGTAGATTTGCTATTATATATGCTGTCATGAAGCTGACTGCATAATCTGAGAATAGCATCTTCAGTTGACGTTCCTGCCCGAAAACCAAACTGATTTTCACTAAAAAAAACTGGTTTTATTCAGAAAAGAAGTTATTCTATTCTTCATAAGTTTTTCAAAAAAAAAAAACTGGGAAGAAGAGAAATAGGTCTATAATTTGAGATATTTTTCTTATCTCCCTTCTTAAGCAATGGAATAACTTCAGCACATTTAAGATGCTTTGGAAAAATTCCTTGTTCCTCACTCAAGTTGAAAATAAAACTTAATACATCAGACACATATAGGGCACCTTTTTTAAGAAGCGTGCTAGATATTCCATCTGAGGTACAAGAATTCTTATTTTTTAAAGAGTTGATCTTTTTGAAAGTCTCAAAAGAGGTAATAGCATCATAAGCAAAACTTTTTGGTTGTAAATATTCAGTCTCCATATTCAGATGATTGTAACAATTACAATCAGAACATGAGCTAAATGACAATTTAAGTTTTTCGGAGATGTCTGTGAAATATTCATTAAACTTATTGGATATGCTGCTCAAGTCCGTTAAGGTAACACCATCAACAACCAAACTTTCAATTTCATTAGACTGCCTTACTTTCCCTAAAATACTGTCAACAATAGGCCCTCACTAGTCAACTGATGAGTCCAAGTGAGATCGCCGGGACGAAAAGCCAAATTTTTGTAGGACTAAAGGCCGTTAAAAGCTATTTTGAATCAATAATTCAATAAGTTCAAATAAAATAGTGCTAAGTCTTCTGCTTGGCTGATGTACTTCAGTACATAGTATATAGAATTTGTATTATTAAAAAAACTTTCTTATATAAACATTGCCACGGCCACGGACAAAAAACAAAAACTTCCAATTTAATGATTAGGAATTCTAGTCTTGTTGGATATAGTTCACACTAGATATTCGTCACGAAATCTATGTGTGATATTTGGATGTTTTTTACACTTCAAACCTACTTTATTCTTTTTTCCACCTGCTTTATGAGACTATGATTCACCCGAGGCTTTAAAAATGTTTTTCTATTAGAGTTTTTTATTGGCGTAGAACAAGATTTGATGTGCTCTTGCAAAATTGAAATAAAAAGCCGGGGGTGGCCCCGGCGCAGTGGAAGTAGTGCTTGACTGCCAACCTGGATTTGTGGGTTCGATCCCCAGTCTAGGCAGCATTCTTTTCTATGTTCCCTCAATTGAACGCCACCCCTGGGATTTAATGAGATAAACAAAACCTAATTTCTCAATCCACTGTGCCAACAAAAATCTATCCTATCATCTCTCTATTCCTTCTAACATTTGCCTAATTTATAAGACCCTAGGTCTTACTGGCATATATATGTTTGTGTTGTTTAAAAAAAAAAAAAAAAAAAAGAAGCGAGAGCTGTAGATGGGTCATTTACAGAGTTAACCTGATCCCAAAATTCAAATTTCAAAAGATCCTGTAAAAGTGGTATAACGTGCTTTATTCAATGTTTTATTTGTAATTTTTGAGTCGGTTTTTAAATCACTTATAAAAGAGATCATTTTATGATCAGTAATCCTTAGGTCCAAGACTCCGCCACTAAACTTTATTTTATTACTTCTACCAATACGGGTGAATATGTGATCAATACAAGTACTAGAAGAATCAGTTACTCGGGTTGGCTCGCTAATGTATCCTTTAAGACCATTTGACACCATTAAAGCCAAGTAATTTTCAGTATCTTTATCTGATAAATTTAAGGTATCAATATTAATATCACCAATTAAAATTAAGTTACTAGTTCTTGTAATACTTAGAATTCTGGCCAATTCATCTGCGAACAATTTTTTACTAAATCTATATATACACAACACAGTATAATTTTCATTTTGATAAAAAAACGACAACTGTACTGCATCCGCACTAGAAATATAAATTTTTGAGTATTTGTGAGCAAAACCCTCACTTATATAAATCACTACACCTCCTGATGAATAAGATTCATTACAACAACTAATGAGCGAATAGCCGGGTATGTTGTAAAGATCCAGTTCATCCTCATAAACCCAAATCTCTGATAAAACAATAAATACTGGCAATTTTTCAAGAGACTCAATGTGAGCAATGTTTTGGTGTATACAGAAACAATTATCAACAAAACTACAAGAAGCTGGGTAATCACATATACTTGGGACTGAAGAAATAACAGGGTTAACAATATTCATAACTTATCAAAATCAGAAATACAATTAATTCTTACTGAATTGTCACCCTCACTTTTCCGCATATAAATATTCCCATTCCTAGTCCATACGTAATTCACTCCTTTCGTAGTTTTCAACGATAATGCAGTATTAAGCAGTTGACGCCCCTGATGTGTTAAGCAATCGTTTATGTATACATTCTCCGGTTTCCCTTGTGCGCTAAACAATTTTGTTGTCAGTTTCCCTCTTTTCTCTTTTTTGGTTTTCATTATTTTCATTTTTCAAATGGAAACCAAAAAAAATCTCGGAAAAATTGAAACAAAAGGGGTTGTTTTTCATTGCAATGCCAACCGAAGTGTTTCAGTGGGAATTGCCCAGTTTTTGCTAAAATTGAAAAACACCCGATTTGCGGTCACTTAAGGGTATGTGTCCCTTGAAAAAATTGGTTGGGGTTTTGCGCTAAACTGTATAACTTTCAGAGTTTTCCATATTTTTTAATGAAAAAAATGGTTATCGATAGAAAATATGTAAGGTGAATTATTTTTGTAGATTAAAAAAAAAATAAAAAATAATTTGTGACTCAAAATCACCAGGCAAGTGAAAAAATCATAAAATTTAGTACGGTGCTTAAGGCTAAACTACATAAGCCAAAAAGTACTGAAGTACAAAAGTAAAAATATTAAAAACACGAAAAACTGAATTTTCATGTCTGACTAAAATCTCCAAATTTCGACAACCAAAGACAATTTTGAACTGTTCGAAATTTTAAAAAATATTTCAGATCAAAATGCAATTTGCGCACCAAAAATTTCAATTTGCACACCTCTGGTTAAAAAATAAATCAATGATTAAGAAATCGCTAAAAACACGAAAAACTGAATTTTGATGTCTGACTAAAATCTCCAAATTTCGACAACCAAAGACAATTTTGAACTGTTCGAAATTTTAAAAAATATTTCAGATCAAAATGCAATTTGTACACCAAAAATTTCAATTTTCACAGCTCTGGTTAAAAAATAAATCAATGATTAAGAAATCGCTAAAAACACGAAAAACTGAATTTTCATGTCTGACTAAAATCTCCAAATTTCGACAACCAAAGACAATTTTGAACTGTTCGAAATTTTAAAAAATATTTCAGATCAAAATGCAATTTGTACACCAAAAATTTCAATTTGCACACCTCTGGTTAAAAAATAAATCAATGATTAAGAAATCGCTAAAAACACGAAAAACTGAATTTTCATGTCTGACTAAAATCTCCAAATTTCGACAACCAAAGACAATTTTGAACTGTTCGAAATTTTAAAAAATATTTCAGATCAAAATGCAATTTGTACACCAAAAATTTCAATTTTCACAGCTCTGGTTAAAAAATAAATCAATGATTAAGAAATCGCTAAAAACACGAAAAACTGAATTTTCATGTCTGACTAAAATCTCCAAATTTCGACAACCAAAGACAATTTTGAACTGTTCGAAATTTTAAAAAATATTTCAGATCAAAATGCAATTTGTACACCAAAAATTTCAATTTGCACACCTCTGGTTAAAAAATAAATCAATGATTAAGAAATCGCTAAAAACACGAAAAACTGAATTTTCATGTCTGATTAAAATCTCCAAATTTCGACAACCAAAGACAATTTTGAACTGTTCGAAATTTTAAAAAATATTTCAGATCAAAATGCAATTTGCACACCAAAAATTTCAATTTGCACACCTCTGGTTAAAAAATAAATCAATGATTAAGAAATCGCTAAAAACACGAAAAACTGAATTTTCATGTCCGACTAAAATCTCCAAATTTCGACAACCAAAGACAATTTTGAACTGTTCGAAATTTTAAAAAATATTTCAGATCAAAATGCAATTTGCACACCAAAAATTTCAATTTGCACACCTCTGGTTAAAAAATAAATCAATGATTAAGAAATCGCTAAAAACACGAAAAACTGAATTTTCATGTCTGACTAAAATCTCCAAATTTCGACAACCAAAGACAATTTTGAACTGTTCAAAATTTTAGAAAATATTTCAGATCAAAATGCAATTTGCACACCAAAAATTTCAATTTGCACACCTCTGGTTAAAAAATAAATCAATGATTAAGAAATCCCTAAAAACACGAACAACTGAATTTTCATGTCTGACTAAAATCTCCAAATTTCGACAACCAAAGACAATTTTGAACTGTTCGAAGTTTTAAAAAATATTTCAGATCAAAATGCAATTTGCACACCAAAAATTTCAATTTGCACACCTCTGGTTAAAAAATAAATCAATGATTAAGAAATCGCTAAAAACACGAAAAACTGAATTTTCATGTCTGACTAAAATCTCCAAGTTTCGACAACCAAAGACAATTTTGAACTGTTCGAAATTTTAAAAAAATATTTCAGATCAAAATGCAATTTGTACACCAAAAATTTAAATTTGCACACCTCTGGTTAAAAAATAAATCAATGATTAAGAAATCCCTAAAAACACGAACAACTGAATTTTCATGTCTGACTAAAATCTCCAAATTTCGACAACCAAAGACAATTTTGAACTGTTCGAAATTTTAAAAAATATTTCAGATCAAAATGCAATTTGCACACCAAAAATTTCAATTTGCACACCTCTGGTTAAAAAATAAATCAATGATTAAGAAATCGCTAAAAACACGAAAAACTGAATTTTCATGTCTGACTAAAATCTCCAAATTTTGAACTGTTCGAAATTTTAAAAAATATTTCAGATTGTTTTGTGATCTGTTGTCTTGTTTTTCTTAAAGTAGTTTGTAAAAAGTGTTAGTGTGGCATTAAGATGGAAATAAAACAAAAAAAAAAACAAATCGAACACACCTTAATTGAAAACCAAAGTTGAAAACGAATCATACAACTTCTATCAAATATGTCAAATTTTAAGTTTGAACGTCAAGTCAAACACACAAAACAAATTGAAATTTTTGGTGTTCAAATTGCATTTTCATCTGAAATATTTTTTAAAATTTCGAGCAGTTCAAAATTGTCTTTGGTTGTCGAAATTTGGAGATTTTAGTCAGACATGATAATTCAGTTTTTCGTGTTTTTAGCGATTTCTTAATCATTGATTTATTTTTTAACCAGAGGTGTGCAAATTGAAATTTTTAGTGTGCAAATTGCATTTTGATCTGAAATATTTTTTAAAATTTCGAACAGTTCAAAATTGTCTTTGGTTGTCGAAATTTGGAGATTTTAGTCAGACATGAAAATTCAGTTGTTCGTGTTTTTAGGGATTTCTTAATCATTGATTTATTTTTTAACCAGAGGTGTGCAAATTGAAATTTTTGGTGTGCAAATTGCATTTTGATCTGAAATATTTTTTAAAATTTCGAACAGTTCAAAATTGTCTTTGGTTGTCGAAATTTGGAGATTTTAGTCAGACATGAAAATTCAGTTTTTCGTGTTTTTAGCGATTTCTTAATCATTGATTTATTTTTTAACCAGAGGTGTGCAAATTGAAATTTTTGGTGTGCAAATTGCATTTTGATCTGAAATATTTTTTAAAATTTCGAACAGTTCAAAATTGTCTTTGGTTGTCGAAATTTGGAGATTTTAATCAGACATGAAAATTCAGTTTTTCGTGTTTTTAGCGATTTCTTAATCATTGATTTATTTTTTAACCAGAGGTGTGCAAATTGAAATTTTTGATGTGCAAATTGCATTTTGATCTGAAATATTTTTTAAAATTTCGAACAGTTCAAAATTGTCTTTGGTTGTCGAAATTTGGAGATTTTAGTCAGACATGAAAATTCAGTTTTTCGTGTTTTTAGCGATTTCTTAATCATTGATTTATTTTTTAACCAGAGGTGTGCAAATTGAAATTTTTGGTGTGCAAATTGCATTTTGATCTGAAATATTTTTTAAAATTTCGAACAGTTCAAAATTGTCTTTGGTTGTCGAAATTTGGAGATTTTAGTCAGACATGAAAATTCAGTTTTTCGTGTTTTTAGCGATTTCTTAATCATTGATTTATTTTTTAACCAGAGGTGTGCAAATTGAAATTTTTGGTGTGCAAATTGCATTTTGATCTGAAATATTTTTTAAAATTTCGAACAGTTCAAAATTGTCTTTGGTTGTCGAAATTTGGAGATTTTAGTCAGACATGAAAATTCAGTTTTTCGTGTTTTTAGCGATTTCTTAATCATTGATTTATTTTTTAACCAGAGGTGTGCAAATTGAAATTTTTGGTGTGCAAATTGCATTTTGATCTGAAATATTTTTTAAAATTTCGAACAGTTCAAAATTGTCTTTGGTTGTCGAAATTTGGAGATTTTAGTCAGACATGAAAATTCAGTTTTTCGTGTTTTTAGCGATTTCTTAATCATTGATTTATTTTTTAACCAGAGGTGTGCAAATTGAAATTTTTGGTGTGCAAATTGCATTTTGATCTGAAATATTTTTTAAAATTTCGAACAGTTCAAAATTGTCTTTGGTTGTCGAAATTTGGAGATTTTAGTCAGACATGAAAATTCAGTTTTTCGTGTTTTTAGCGATTTCTTAATCATTGATTTATTATTTAACTAGAGGTGTGCAAATTGAAATTTTTGGTGTACAAATTGAATTTTGATCTGAAATATTTTTTAAAATTTTGAACAGTTCAAAATTGTCTTTGGTGGACGAAATATTACCATTTTAATAAAATGAAATTGTGTAAAGTATGTTTAAAAAAAAAAAAAAGTGTTTCCCTCACGAGTATTGAACCTGATATCTTTCGTGTACCGGCCGACAACTCTTCCATCGCACCACCAAGACATTTAAATTTTTCTGGATAATTTTTTATATTGAATAAGTATTATTTTTATTAATTATATAGCTTTTCTCTTGAAAATTTTAATTATTGATTTATAAATTAATGAGAGGTGTTTCAATTTAAATTTTTTGTGTGCAAATTAGAATTCGAAATGTGCAATTATTTAAGCCCCTGTGCATTTCGAAATTCGACTTGGTAACCGAGATATGACCATTTCAATATTGCATACAAAGTGCAATTTGTTTATATTTTAAAAAAAAAAAGGGGAGGGTGTGCAATTTTTTTTATTTACATAAATGAAATGTGCAATTAGGAATACATCGGTTAGCATTTTTATTTTTATGAAAATCGATACTTTGCCCGCTGGCGTCGAGGTGGTAGTTTTTCTGCTTCTTTTGCGAAAATAAATCCATCATATTACGTGTGTAAATATATACGAGATTTTTTGGTCATTGAGCGTTAGATTTTTTTTCTGATAAGAAATGGTGTAAGGTCGTCATTTAAATATTTACTATCGTGCTGAAGAATAGTTTTGTTTCAATTTTGTGCACCTAGGTAATGGATGTATTTAAAAAATACATTATATGCATGTTATGCAAGTAGATACTGCACCAAGCAAGGAATGTGTCAAGTGGCGCCATAATATACACCTAATATGGGTAGGTTAGGTACATTAGTAAATAGGAGAAAATCGATCACTTTTGCTTTCGGTGGTGACATGACATTATTAGAAGAAGGGTTAGAGTTGGAGCTAAGTCAAAGTGTGTTGAAAGAATATGGCAAATACGCAATCATGTGTTTTTATTTTACACAGGACGAGTTTTTTTGGTGGGATAAAATGACCATTAAATTTCCGTTAAAAAAAAGAGAATGTCTATTTGTTTTCGTTTCAGTTTGAGTTTCTGTAGGTAGGTAGCTAACCTAATTTGAATTCGTTTTGTTTTGAATCCTGTTTTGTACGCTACGCAGCTTAATTTGTGACGCGATCTTTATAACGTTTTGCATAAACTAAACTAAAGTGCTAAATTGGATTTTTGTGGTTAGTGTTAATATACATTCTAAATCGAACGCAAAACACAAAATGGTTTTATGTCTTCTAGTTTTTGAGAAAATTTTAAATTACTGAAACTATTTTTTTATGAGATTTCTGTTTTTTTGCTTGCTTACATAAATTCATCAGTGCTAGCGCCCAGCATTACGGCGTATAAACAGTGAGGTATGTATGAGGGGGCATGCTGCCCCCCTGCAACCCCCTGCTTGGGCACACTACAGGATTTGGGGTAGATGCGAGGTTATCTTCAAATACTGAACTGTTCATTATTATAATGAACGGATGGTCACCGTAGGTATATGCAAAGTTCCTTTTGCATTTAAAGTGTCTAGATTTAGAGAAAATTTGAATTTATCCTACATATCTAAAGTCAAGAGCTGTTTCTAAATATACATATACGCATACGTTGTTCAAAGTTCCACATTTAACATTTTCATATATGAAAACGTAATGCATTATAAAAAATTCAAATAACCAAGGTACTACTGTACGACTGCAGCAAATCTATATAATTTCTTATTATATTTCGTTTGTGACATATCTATGTAATGCAACTGTAACGCTAAATTAATTGCTGTACTTTACTTATACAAAGATGAACCATCAACATTAATCTACCGTAAATACCAAAAAAACAAAAATCTTATAAAAAGTAATTTTAGTAATTTTCAATTTTCTCAATAACTATAAGAAGACGTAAAACCATTCGGTTTTCTGTGTTCGATTCAGAATTTATATAAGCATTGACCACTAAAAGCCAATTGAGCACTTCATTTCACAATTAAATAAAATTGGTTTAAACTTTTTTTTTCGTTTTTTTATAAAAATTTGAGTTTGCAGGCGAATTTTTCAAACACTATTGATAAAAATATTTAAATTTTTTTTAGGGTTATAGAACAGATTTCTGGCTTTCAAAATCAGTATTGTAGGTTTTGCCGTTGTTTTTTAATAATTTTAAATTTATATTTAAGTCATACGTAGCATACTGATAAGAACATTAAATATTTGATTTATCAAGTTTTGAAGAGCAAAGATAAAGTTTTTTTTAAATATTTTGAAACTGCGAAGAGCACTTGAATGCTTTTTCATATTGCCTTATGCGAAAGACACATACAAGACGATGATTTGACTTCATTCATTTAGGTAATAGGTACTAATCAAACTAATATTTTGCTGAATTGTTTATTATAAAAAGTTTCTGGTGTCTATTTCTAGTTAGGTATCTTGAAATTTGAATTTTTATTTAAAATTCGACTCAAAAATTAATTTGTTGCTGTTTTTTGCAACCTTGTAGATATCTCAAAAATTAATTAACTATAGCTGTAACATAATCTTTTGTAAAGTTTCCGAATAATACTTCTTTTATTTGTTTTGAAAAATTACATCCTCGTTTTTTTGCGATTAAAGTTGGGAACCCTATTGGCCAACATCTTCCCACGGGCTCTGCTAGCTATAGGTACTGACGGATCAGATTTTTATAGGTAGTTTCATATCTACCATAAATCTATGGGATATATAGGCAGCACACCCAACTATCCATTCCTAAACATTTAATCAAAACACTCGCCAAAAATGCGTATGAAGAACAAAATATAAAAATAATTACGTAGCATTCTGCCTCCATTTGATAATAAAACATAAATAAATCCTTCAACTGGCTCAAGTGTTTGGTAAATATAGGTATGTATGTAGTATGTACCTAGTTAGTTTGATACCTATTTTTTGATGCGTCACTTTAAAATGCGATCACTCCAGAAATCGCATCTGCATTCAAAAAAAGTTTGTTCCTACCTCTCATGAATGTATGTAGGTACATCATCATCGGCCATCGCTAAGAAAAAAGTTGCCCTAGGTAAAGAATATACAATTTTTTTAAAAACATACAATATATCTAGGTAGGTATTCCTCCTAAGTTTATTGTTTTATATTTTGTAAACAAAAAAATTACACCGCCGCCACCGCGCACCTCGCTGCGCTGCCTTCACCACCATCCAACGATCCAACAATTCCATCATTATTTTTTTTCTTCAAAATATTTACACGATATTCGAAAGAAAAAAAAATGCATGTTGTGTCTGGTATATTCATACATTCCCCTTCACGCCTCACGGCAGAATTTTTTGCTTTTGTTTCTGTATAGGTACATATTTTACTTTGTCTTTTCTGCGCTTGCTACTTGTGTTTTTTCTTTCTTGTGCGTGCGTGATTCTACCTGCGGCTTCGTCTGCGATGAAAAAACTTTGTAGTGTGGGCTAACGTTCTCCATGTCCGTTCTTCTGTTCATTGTGTTATGTGTGTCGATTATGTGAAGAGTTTCAATTATGAATCTCTTGTTCTGGTTCTCTTCTCTCTGCAATATTTTGATGTCGTCAAGATTAGGAGTGTGCCCGTGTAGGAGCCAGGAGGCAATGTGCTGCCAGAGCCGTCTTCTGTGAAGCGTTGTTTTTTATGTCCGATTTATGTCTGGCAAGTCTCTTTCTAAGTTTTTGTTTCGTTGTCCCTATGTATGTTTGGTTACACCCTTCGTTGTCTTTACCTTTACAGTTTATCTTGTAAACTAAGTCTGACTGTTCCATTTTGTCCGTTTTGGTTTTAAGTTTTGTGTAAAGTTGTGAGGCCGTGTTGGTGGATTTCATCGCCATTTTGTATTTGTGTGTATCGAAGAGTTTGGCTTGTTTAAGTCTATCGGCTACTTGTTTTATATATGTGAAGGATTTATATTTTGTTATTTGTTGTTGTTGTTCGTGTTGTTGTTGCTGTTGTTGTTGTTGCTGCTTTTGTTGTTGTTGTTGTTGTTTTTGTTGGTGTTGTTTTATCAATGAGTTGATTATCTTTCCCGGAAAAGAGTTTTTTAAAAAAATGTCCCTGATTTTGTTTCTGTTTTTTGGGTGAAATTCTGGATCACTGATCGAGAGGACTCTGTTGATGAAGTTATTAGCGGTGTTGAAAATAGTAGCTTATGGATGTTGGGAATGATAGTTTATCATTCTTCCTGAAGATGTCGGTTTTTGAAACCAGTCCATTTTTATACTTCTTTCTCCTCGAATCATTACAGTGTCTAGATATGATATTCTGTTGTTGGTTTCGATTTCACACGTGAACTGAACTTTTCTGTGGTAGCTGTTTAAGGCATTCAATGTTACGTCAACATCTGTTCTTTTTATAACGGCGAAGATGTCATCCACATATTTTGTTATTATTTTTGGTTTATTAGCTACTTTTTCAAGGCATTCTTCTAATAGTTCTTCAAGAATAATGTCCGCTATAATTGGAGAAGCCCATTGGCAAACCATTTCTTTGTTGGTAAGTCTTATTGCCGTAAACCAGGTAGTTGTTGTCGATGATGCAGAAACGAACGAGTTCAATGAATTTGGTCTTTTTAATGAGAGTGTGTTTCTTTAACTTTTCCCAATTCTTGCTTATTAAATCTAGTGCGGTTTGTAGAGGAATGTTGGTAAAGAGGGATACCACGTCGAACGACACTAGAATTTCATCATTTTCAATGCTTAAACCGTTAATTCTTGTTTTGAAATCAGTTGAATTTTTAACATTGTATTTTGATTCTGATGTTAAATTATTCAAGATCGGTATTAAGTATTTTGCTAAGTTGTAGCATGGAACTTTGACTGATGAGCAAATTGGGCGGAGAGGTAGTCCATCTTTATGGATTTTGGGAAGGCCATATATTCTGAAAGCAACCGGGTTGTAAGTCGTCATTCTCTGTCTTTCGTATTCGTTTATTATGCTATTGTCGTAGAGGTATTTTGCAAAGTTGTTGTTCATGTCCTGTAATTTGTTCGTTGGGTCTGTTCTTATTGGCCAGTAAACTTGTCTATCTTCCATCATTATTTTCATTTTTTGATCATATTCACTTTTATACATAGCAACCGTTACATTACCCTTGTCTGCTGAGACTATGGATATTTCCTTGTGTTTTTTAAGAAAATGTTTAGTTTCTTTGAAAATATGTATAATATACTTATCCAAATCGTTGAATTTCCTCTTATCCATACAATTATCCAACATATTTGCAAACTGTGCTCTTGCTTTTTCCTTTGCGTCATTGTCACTAATAGTGTTAATGCAATCTTCACCGTCTGCAATTATTTTAAATAGATTACTAGAAGCGGAGTGGATAGTACTGGGGAGTGCGTACTTTGGGCCGAGTGAAAGAAAGTATTGAATGTCTGCGGGTATGTCAACACCGGTTTTGTTAACAAACCAATTTTCATTTATTCGTAAATCGTATTTTTCTCTTAGGTTTTGTTTTAATGATTTTAGTTTTTTGTAATGTATTCGTTTATGTAATTCTTTCTTGTTGCGGATGTTGATGCTTTCATGGTACAGGAAGCTTGAATACTCTTCTTCTGTCAGGGTAGATGATATTAAGTTTCGGGTGATCATTATGTATTTTGCCGTGGATGTTACATGTTGGTGTTTGGCAGAGATAAATATGTTGAGGATTTTGCAATGGAAATTGTGCATTGTTTTTTGTAGTTTGTCGAGTAAAAAGTGTTTTTTACCTAGATCTTGTTGTAGTTGTTTTTCGAGGTTTGTTGTTGTGTTGCTGATAAAGTTCGGTATAAGTCCAAGTTGTCTGCACTGTAGGAGAAAAGATCTGCTGGTTGTTGTTTTTACCTTTGTAACACTTAGTTTTTTGTGTTGTTTCAATGTGTTGCAAGTTTTATTACCGTACTTATCCCTCATACTTTTATAGAATGCCATTATGATAGTTTTTTGGTTGGTGTTGAATGATTCGGTGTGCCCTCCGAAAATGTATCATGTATATAAGGTGACCTTTTTTAATGCAAATTTTATTTCTGTTTTGGGCTTCAGGTCAATAAATGAAAAAAAGTTTTTCTGTTTTTTCACGACGTTTCGTCCATGTCTATGGACATCATCAGGTGAATTTTACTCTGTATTTGTATTGATAAAATAACATATAATTAACATTAAAACACATGGAATAACAACAATCAGTAACTTACACTAATTACATTTATATCGTAAAAACATACAAAATATGGTATTTACACTTTAAAGTAACACTGACAAGTAACATGCTCAACAAAAGCTTATTTAGGCCTATTCTGCCACATCTGTTATTCTGCTATGAATTTTCTGCTATGAATCATAAAAGATTTCCACCATAAAAGATTTTATATAATTGGAAGTTCGATCTTTTATAAAATTCTGTTATGAAACTTCGAAAACGAAATATGCAAGCAAACAGAACTAAAATCTGTTGTCAATCAGCTGTTCTAAAAAAAATGCATTACTGACACATGAATTGAAGTGGTTGTTCGCGAATTAAAACTAATTTTTTTAATTTGTATTCGTAATTTTAGTTATATTAGAGAAACCTCGAGATCCAGTGCAATTGGACAGATAGAAGTTCGCATATGGAAAATCAACTAATACTAATGAACTCAGTAACTCACTCGCTCAGTAACTTGAAGAAACAAAATATCAACGTTGTCAAATTTGACATTTAAATTGAATGGGTGATAGACGGGCGGTCTGGTCGAGCCCAATAACTTAAAGTGCTAGTGACAGTTGGTCACCGAACAAATTGAATAATCTAACCCAAAAGGTAGCAAGGGTGACACTTGGTCCCCGAAAGCTGAAGTTACTCTTTGTGAGAATGGCTACTTGCCCAACATAATATTATTAATCTTTTGTTTATGTACAAGATGGAACGTTAACTTCTAGTCCTCATCCCCCAAATCTGCGCAAAAGTCCAACGGGTTAGAATAGAATCGCGAAGTAGAGGATTATTGCCAACCTCTCTGTTCTAAAACTTATATCCTGAATCTAGCTTTTCACCAATTTCAATTGATAGTTTTAATTAGGAGGGGAAAAATGCACGCGAAAGAAAATTAAATTTCGTTTCTGTTTTTCTGAACTTTTCTTTCCAAAAGTTGAGTGGGTGTGAATAGGTGGCTGAATACACCCATTGAATTGTCTACCACTGGAAGTTATACCAGAGGTCGGCGAATTCAATGATTACGGTGCATAAAGCTGGGGTATAAAGTGCGAGTAGGAAAGGCTGCTGGGTTTCAACTGCGTAGGCTCACTCACGCCAATATGCTGAGTGTTGCTGAGTAATGACGCGACCGAAACCCACGTCACTGATTGGCCGAAAGCGCTAGGGCATTGGAAAAAAGAAGAGGTCGTCCAGGCAAGGTGAAAGCTTGGAAGATCACTTTTTACCCGTATTTAGAAGGAACTACAAGTTCTGAGAAAAATTGGAAGAGAAAGAAAAGTTTTAAGAAAAGAAAAGAAATTTAAGTGCGATTTTGAGAAGTTTTAAGTTTTGAAAAAAAAAGGTTGTGAAGAATTGTCCTATAGGGGATAGTGGAAAATTTGGTGAAAAATTAGGAAAACAAGCAGGAGGTCAATTTTATCGAGAAAGGAGGGATTGGCAATTTTGTAAAACAGATAAGTATAGTGATCTGTGTTTTTGGTAAACTTTGGTAATTTTGCGTTTTATTTTCGCTTTCGAAAAAGAAAGGAATTTGAAAATTTCCGTTTGACTTGTTGCTGTCGTAAAATTCCGATATTGCGGAACTCGTGACCCGTTTAATAACCTTTGTTCATCTTTCGGGACAAAACGTTAACGGTCCATCTTCTAGCGTTTTTCAATTAATTCTTTGTCTTTCTTTGTTCTAAAAGATCTTGGGTTTTAGCCCTACTTCATTGCAAGGTTTCCCAAGCAAATTAATTTAAACTTGAATAAATCATTTTAAATTCCTATTCGGAAATAAAAACATAATCTTTTCTTGTAAAACATTTTCACCGTCGGTTTCGCTCCGGAGGTTTGTAATTTCCTTTTCAAAAAAAATTACTGGCGCCCTTTTTATTTTTTTCAGCTACGCTCCTGTGCGATTATACCTACTTAATAATAAAACATTGCTTCATTTATTCATCTTAATTAATTTAATTACTTTTTTTATAACTAATCGATAAAAGTGTTAAAAAGTGAACCCACCCCTTTGCTGAGCCTAGCCGTGGTGGCAGCACTTTTTTTGTTGCCTGTTGCAATTTTAATTCGCTGGATTCGCTTTGTCTTTGACAGTCCATCTTGATCTTCGCTTCATTTGTCAATCGTCAATCGTCATAAACGACAGACGTCTCCGCGCCGGTAGTGTTCTTTTTGTTAATAATAATTATAAACCGAATTATAAATAATAAGTTTAGTTTCGCGGTTAAAATTGCAACAATTGGCACCCGAACGTGGGGCTCCTTCGTTATAATATAAACAAAATACCTTTTTTTTATCTTAACAAACCCTTATAAATATTTCTCGTGCCGCGGTGAAAAGTATTACATACATACATACATAATCTCGTGTACCTGGTGATCTTTTATTTAGGGAAGTTGATTTTGTTTTAAATTATCCTGTGTTTCTTTTTACTTTGTGTTTTTTTTATTCTTTCTTTCCCCAGATAAATTTAAAAAAAAACATAAATTGAGGTGTTGAATTGTGCTGAAAATCCCCTGCCCCAATACAAGGGTAAAGTGGTCCTCAATCAGTGATTTAAAAGTCGATAGTCAATTTGGAGTCGAACAAGAATTATTGTTGGAAAAGTTCTGTAAGAGTTTTTGTTTATAATGCAAGAGTGAGTACCTACCTACCTACATTCTTTTTTTTTAACATATTATATTTGATCAATCCTTTTAATCTGAAATTGATTTATAGACATATGTATTCATATTCTATAACTGTTGCATACGGTTAGTTTTAATTTACGGTGTTTATATACATAACCCAATCCGTTTGAATTGTTTACATAGTGATCGTGACTAATATACTTGTCTCTCTTCCACAAGTGTACCTATATTTTCCTTATTTACGATTACTTCTATGTTATAGTTTTTTATTTTTTCTCGTATAAAATTTACTGCTTTTCTTTTTTTTGTTTACTTCTTTGCTGTCAATCTATTTGCCGTGAATTGAATTTGAATCCAAAAACGATTGAATTTTGGTGAAACCATACTTAGGATTATCACATTTTGTGTGGAACTTTTTTTTACTTGCGAGTTTTAATTTTTTTTTTATTTGGTTGTTGTTGTTTTGTGTGGGTAAACATTTGAGTCAACACCAAGTACAGTGTTGTGTGAAAATTTCGCTACAATTCTATTTTGGTGAAATTACTTAGGAAGGAATTAATTTTTTTTCTGGATTTTTTTTTATAATATTTTTTTTAGTTGTAAATTAAGCCATCAATATCAACTGGGTGTTGATTTAATGCTTTAATCGCTTTTTAGTATTCTTATAGTGACTAGTGAGCATTAATTTATTTTTCGCGATTTTTTTTTTTTCCTCGCGTTCTAATTATTGGGAATCTAAATAAAGCAATCAACTGGGTGCTGATTTCCTGCTTTAAACGTTTTATCGGTGCTTCCACATACGTACATACGAGCTAATTTTTTTTTATTTTGTTTCCCAACATTTTGAGTAGGTCAGAAATTTTATTTTAGCTATCGAGATTTTTTTTTAGGTTTATCGTGAACTTAAGTTAAGCAATCAACTGGGTGTTGATTTCGTGCTTTAATCTTTCGACATAAATAAATATATACACTACTATTACAAAAAAAAAAAACAACTTTCGCTCGGTTTCCCGAATTTTGATTTGGTAGAAGATTCAAATTTAGTTTTCGATTTTTTTTTTAATTATTTTATCGCGGAATTAAATATAGCCGTCAACTGGGTGTTGGCTTGGTTCTATTTTACATTTACGTTTCGATTAATTGCTACTTTCGGTTTCTATTTTAAAGTAATTTGATTAAAAATAGACGTGAATAGGTTGAATAAGGAGGAACTCGTTTATGAGTTAAAGGCCCGAGGCCTTAAGGAAGGGACGGTAGACAATATGAGGATGACGTTGAGAGCATCGCGTACTCTGGAACGGTCGGGTTCCATTTCGAGTGAAAGCCCTCACTATCCATTCTCATTTGAGGAAGATGTTAAGGCGGTTCAGGCTAAAATTTTAGAGATTAGGGATCTGTTGAAAACACCTCCGAAAAATCCGAAGTCAGGTGACTATTTAAAGATTTTGGCCAAAATCGAATGGTCTATAGGTAGGATAACTAAGGCAAAGGCAGAATCTTCTGAGGAGGTCAATAATGTGGCCGATATTAGGGGGGAATTATTGTTGCTCATGGCAACATTAATCGAAGGGGGTGAGGATGCCCCTCAAGATAAACATAAAGAAAAAGAAAAGGAAAACCCGTCAACAGCAGGCCTGGATGCGTTGCCAACTGCACATGTCGGCCAACGTGCGAGTTCAGGATTTCAACTACAGGTTGAACCCTGTGACCGGAATCCTGAGCGTATTGAAAAGTGGAATATAAAATTCTCTGGTGAGCAGTGCGGCTCATCAGTGAATTCATTTTTAGAAAGAGTTGAGGAGCTTAGGGAATCGCGTGGAGTTTCGGAGGCAAGGGTTTTCAGGTCAGCAGTTGATCTTTTTACCGGGAAGGCGCTTCTCTGGTTTAGGGCGGTTAGGGACACCATCACGACATGGAAAGAGTTGGTTAGGGAGTTGAAGTTGGAGTTTTTGCCCTCCAACTATGATGATCTCTTGTTGGATGAGGTCAGGCGGCGTACCCAGGGTAGAGATGAGACAATGGGTATGTACATTGCTCTCATGCAGACCCTTTTTAAAAGATTCTCTGAGCCGTTGAGTGAGAATAGAAAATTATCTATTCTCATGAAAAACATAGCTCCTTTCTACCAGACGCAATTAGGCTTGGCTGATATCAAGTCAGTCAATGAACTGGTTGCGTTGGCTAGGAAGTTAGAGACAATTAGGTCGAATGTTGAGTCGTTTATTCCTCCTCCTTCTGGTCGCAACAGACAGGCTTTGGAGCCGGATGTAGCATATATTGCTTCCGTTCAGGAAGCAACGGTTGCAGTTGATCGTAACCCACCACCACCCAATAGGACCATTCGTTGTTTCAACTGCAACAGAGAAGGTCATTTCTCGAATGTCTGTTCCGCTCCTAGGCGTTGTTTTGGATGTGGTACTGTAGGTACTACACATCGGAACTGCAGACGTTGTTCGGGAAACGGACAACGGACTCTTGGGCCAGCAGGTCAAGAGCGCCGTCGCAACTAGTTAGGTCGCCTGCTGACGACCAGCTGGCAAATCAAGTTAGGTTAGGTTTCACTTTAGATAGTAGTGGGGACGATAGACGTCCATATTTATCAGTAAACATTTACGGGATCAGGTTCTTAGGATTATTAGATTCAGGGGCATCGCGAACGATAATTTGTAGGGACGTTTGGAGAGTTCTTAAAGATTTAGGACTACAGTTAGATTCAACAAATGTTAGGCAGGTACATTTAGCAGACGGTGCAGGTGTAGGAGTTTTAGGGACACTTAGTTTACCTATAGTTATAGAAGACAAATCAGTCTTGATCGAATGTTTAGTCATACCTTCGCTCCCACATGCAATGATTCTTGGTGCAGATTTTTGGGCACTATCGGGAATCGTCCCGGCTCTTCGATCAGGCATGTGGAGCTTTTCAAGCCAGGAGATGGTGGCTTCGATTTGTAGCTCGTCTATTACAGAAGAGTCTGAATTAGACGATGAGCAGAGGGCTAGACTGAATACCTTAATTGAGGATTTGTTCAAGAACATGCCGGAAGGGTTAGGAGTTACTAATAGGGTAGAGCATATTATTAGGACGACGTCAGAACCTATTAAACAAAGGTATTATCCGGTTTCACCGGCAATGCAGGTCCACATCGACAAATCCCTTAAGGAAATGTTCGATGAGGATGTGATTGAAAAATCAAACAGCCCTTGGGCTTCTCCAATAGTTTTAATCAAGAAAAAGGATGGTACTTTTAGGTTTTGCGTCGATTATAGGAAACTGAATCAGGTTACAGATATGGACGCTTATCCACTCCCAATTATTTCTGCGATTTTGGATAAGCTTAGGAATGCTAGGTTTCTTACTTCGTTGGACATTAAGTCAGCTTATTGGCAGATTCCAATGGCGGAAGAATCGCGGAAGTTTACAGCTTTCACGGTTCCCGGCAGAGGTTTATTCCAATTTAAGCGTATGCCTTTCGGTTTACACAATGCCCCTGCTACGTGGCAGAGGTTTATAGATAGTGTTTTAGGGCCTGAATTGGAGCCATACGTTTTTGTATATCTGGACGATATTATTATCGTTACAGATACATTCGAGAAACATCTCGAAATTCTTAACGAAGTTTTTAGGAGATTACATGAGGCAGGTTTAAAAGTAGGTCGGGAGAAATGCAACTTTTGCAGACCCTCTCTAAAATGTTTAGGTTACGTGGTTGATCGGAACGGGTTACATGTTGACCCGGAGAAAGTGGAAAGTATGGTAAAAATACCTGCACCCAAAAACGTTAAAGAAGTTAGGAGTTTTGTAGGGACTGTTTCGTGGTACAGGCGCTTCGTACCAAATTTTGCAACATTAGTTAGGCCTTTAACAGATTTGCTTAAGAAAAATAAAAAGTTCGTCTGGACACAGGAATGTGAAGATTGTTTTAGGAAAGCTAAGGAATGCTTAATCACGGCTCCCATTTTGACCTGTCCCGACTTTAATCTTCCATTCGTGGTCCAAACAGACGCGTCTGATTACGGTATCGGGGCCGTACTTACACAGACATTTGAGGAGGGGGAAAAGGTAATATGTTACTTAAGAAGGTCTCTTAATAGAAACGAAAGGAACTACTCCACCACTGAAAAGGAGTGTTTAGCAGTTTTGTGGGCGGTTGAGAAGTTGCGGCCGTATATCGAAGGAGTTCGTTTCACGGTCGTAACGGATCATTACTCATTGATATGGTTGAGTAATCGCAAAGATCCACAGGGTAGACTCGCGCGCTGGGCAGTTAGGCTTCAGCAGTTTGATTTTCAGATCATTCACCAAAAGGGGAAAGATCATGTCGTTCCGGACATGTTGTCTCGGGGAGTTCCAGTAGTGGCTGGGATTTCTGATGAGGATTCTGACCCTTGGGTGGCTAAAATGATTCTGGAAGTTGAGACAAATCCGTTAGCTTTTCCGGCCTGGAGAGTAGATAATGGCCGCTTGTATAAATTCGTTAAATCGAATCATGTGATAGTACATGAAAATAACGATGAATGGAAGTTAGTAGTAGGTAAGAAAGACAGATTAGGTATTCTTAGAGAGTGTCATGATAGTCCTTTAGCTGGACATATGGGAGTTAGAAAAACATTCGCGAGAGTAGGAGACAAATATTTTTGGCCTAAGATGAGAGGCGATATAACTAAATATGTTAGAAAATGTAGGGTATGTCAACAAGTGAAACCAATCAATGATAAGCCAGCCGGTCTTATGACTGAAAGAGTAGGAGCTTCTTCTCCGTGGGAAATGATAAGTGTGGACTTAGTGGGTCCTCTACCCAAGTCTAGTAAAGGTTTTATGTATATCCTCACAGTAGTAGATTATTTAACAAAATTTCCGTTACTGTTTCCATTAAGGTCTGCAACTGCAAAGGCAGTATGCAAAGAGTTAGAAGATAATGTTTTTCTTTTGTTTGGAGTTCCGAAAATTGTCATTTGCGACAACGGCCCTCAATTTAAGAGTAGGGAACTTAGGACACTTTGTGAAGGATATTCGTCGGAGATTAGGTTTACTCCACATTATCACCCACAGGCTAATCCTGCAGAAAGGATCAACCAAATCATTAAAACTACTTTGAGGGCATATGTTTCGGAGAATCACCGAAGTTGGGATTCTCAGTTAGCAAAAGTGGCTTGTGCCATCCGCACATCCCAACACGAAGTTTTAGAAGTTACACCATATTATGCAAATTTTGGAAAGGAAATGTCTACTAGTGGTCAAAATACAATAGGTATTAGTAATGAGGTTTTGGATAAAGAAAATGGTGTACAATCGGTAGGAGATATAGGAGATAGATTTAGAAAACTTAGGGCTGATATTGTTGCCAAGTTAAAGGCAGCAAGTAAGAAATCGGCAGGTGCATACAACCTCAGGAGATGTTCAATATCTCCCTAATGATGTTGTATGGCGAAGAAATTTTGTCCTTTCGGACGCTGCAAACTATTATGTGGCTAAGTTGGCACCAAAGTTTGTGGGCCCTTTTAAGATTAGGAAAAGACTGTCTCCTTGGACTTATGTCCTTGAAGACGAAAATGGTAAAGATCGTGGCACTTGGCACACAAAAGATCTGAAACCTTTCACTTCATTATCTGAAAATGAATAAGTCTAAAAGTCCCAAGTAAAGTAAAGCAAATTAAAGTTTGTTTTGCTTAATTTTAAAATTTCTTTTTGGTTTTCACATTTTGTTTTTGATTGCTTTTTTATAAGACTACCATATTTGGTCTGATGGTTTTCCTTTGTTGTTTTGTTTACCAAGTCGATCCACAGGAAATTTGCTTATTTTTTTTGTCAAAATTAAGCACATTTCCGAGGAGGAAAGGGTGGGATTTGTTACAGTAAAATTTGCCGTAACAAGAATCATTCTTTCGTTTCCCTATCCTGTATTCCTTTCTTGCCAATTTTCTTTCCACAGGTGTTTCTTTCAACTTACTGAGAGAGAGAAGGGCAGCCATGGTCCATCAGCCATTGGTTCACTCGCTCAGTAACTTGAAGAAACAAAATATCAACGTTGTCAAATTTGATATTTAAATTGAATGGGTGATAGACGGGCGGTCTGGTCGAGCCCAATAACTTAAAGTGCTAGTGACAGTTGGTCACCGAACAAATCGAATAACCTAACCCAAAAGGTAGCAAGGGTGACACTTGGTCCCCGAAAGCTGAAGTTACTCTTTATGAGAATGGCTACTTGCCCAACATAATATTATTAATCTTTTGTTTATGTACAAGATGGAACGTTAACTTCTAGTCCTCATCCCCCAAATCTGCGCAAAAGTCCAACGGGTTAGAATAGAATCGCGAAGTAGAGGATTATTGCCAACCTCTCTGTTCTAAAACTTATATCCTGAATCTAGCTTTTCACCAATTTCAATTGATAGTTTTAATTAGGAGGGGAAAAATGCACGCGAAAGAAAATTAAATTTCGTTTCTGTTTTTCTGAACTTTTCTTTCCAAAAGTTGAGTGGGTGTGAATAGGTGGCTGAATACACCCATTGAATTGTCTACCACTGGAAGTTATACCAGAGGTCGGCGAATTCAATGATGATGGTGCATAAAGCTGGGGTATAAAGTGCGAGTAGGAAAGGCTGCTGGGTTTCAACTGCGTAGGCTCACTCACGCCAATATGCTGAGTGTTGCTGAGTAATGACGCGACCGAAACCCACGTCACTGATCTAGGGCATTGGAAAAAAGAAGAGGTCGCCCAGGCAAGGTGAAAGCTTGGAAGATCACTTTTTACCCGTATTTAGAAGGAACTACAAGTTCTGAGCAAAATTGGAAGAGAAAGAAAAGTTTGAAGAAAAGAAAAGAAATTTAAGTGCGATTTTGAGAAGTTTTAAGTTTTGAAAAAAAAGGTTGTGAAGAATTGTCCTATAGGGGATAGTGGAAAATTTGGTGAAAAATTAGGAAAACAAGCAGGAGGTCAATTTTATCGAGAAAGGAGGGATTGGCAATTTTGTAAAACAGATAAGTATAGTGATCTGTGTTTTTGGTAAACTTTGGTAATTTTGCGTTTTATTTTCGCTTTCG
Organism: Epistrophe grossulariae; assembly: GCA_929447395.1. NCBI lineage: Eukaryota > Metazoa > Arthropoda > Insecta > Diptera > Syrphidae > Epistrophe > Epistrophe grossulariae. The sequence goes on from OV839566.1 coordinate 77,704,745, forward strand.
AAAAAGAAAGGAATTTGAAAATTTCCGTTTGACTTGTTGCTGTCGTAAAATTCCGATATTGCGGAACTCGTGACCCGTTTAATAACCTTTGTTCATCTTTCGGGACAAAACGTTAACGGTCCATCTTCTAGCGTTTTTCTATTAATTCTTTGTCTTTCTTTGTTCTAAAAGATCTTGGGTTTTAGCCCTACTTCATTGCAAGGTTTCCCAAGCAAATTAATTTAAACTTGAATAAATCATTTTAAATTCCTATTCGGAAATAAAAACATAATATTTTCTTGTAAAACATTTTCACCGTCGGTTTCGCTCCGGAGGTTTGTAATTTCCTTTTCAAAAAAAATTACTGGCGCCCTTTTTATTTTTTTCAGCTACGCTCCTGTGCGATTATACCTACTTAATAATAAAACATTGCTTCATTTATTCATCTTAATTAATTTAATTACTTTTTTTATAACTAATCGATAAAAGTGTTAAAAAGTGAACCCACCCCTTTGCTGAGCCTAGCCGTGGTGGCAGCACTTTTTTTGTTGCCTGTTGCAATTTTAATTCGCTGGATTCGCTTTGTCTTTGTACGTCCATCTTGATCTTCGCTTCATTTGTCAATTGGTGTTTGGCAGAGATAAATATGTTGTGCATTGTTTTTTGTAGTTTGTCGAGTAAAATGTGTTTTTTACCTAGATCTGGTTGTAGTTGTTTTTCGAGGTTTGTTGTTGTGTTGCTGATAAAGTTCGGTATAAGTCCAAGTTGTCTGCACTGTAGGAGAAAAGATCTGCTGGTTGTTGTTTTTACCTTTGTAACACTTAGTTTTTTGTGTTGTTTCAATGTGTTGCAAGTTTTATTACCGTACTTATCCCTCATACTTTTATAGAATGCCATTATGATAGTTTTTTGGTTGGTGTTGAATGATTCGGTGTGCCCTCCGAAAATGTATCATGTATATTAGGTGACCTTTTTTAATGCAAATTTTATTTCTGTTTTGGGCTTCAGGTCAATAAATGAAAAAAAGTTTTTTTGTTTTTTCACGACGTTTCGTCCATGTCTATGGACATCATCAGGTGAATTTTACTCTGTTTTTGTATTGATAAAATAACATATAATTAACATTAAAACACATGAAATAACAACAATCAGTAACTTACACTAATTACATTTATATCGTAAAAACATACTATTTACACTTTAAAGTAACACTGACAAGTAACATGCTCAACAAAAGCTTATTAATACATTGCTTTGGTTTTTTTTTTCTAATAAGTGCTTGTAGTGTGGGCTAACGTTCTCCATGTCCGTTCTTCTGTTCATTGTGTTATGTGTGTCGATTATGTGAAGAGTTTCAATTATGAATCTCTTGTTCTGGTTCTCTTCTCTCTGCAATATTTTGATGTCGTCAAGATTAGGAGTGTGCCCGTGTAGGAGGCAATGTGCTGCCAGAGCCGTCTTCTGTGAAGCATTGTTTTTTATGTCCGATTTATGTCCGGCAAGTCTCTTTCTAAGTTTTTGTTTCGTTGTCCCTATGTATGTTTGGTTACACCCTTCGTTGTCTTTACCTTTACAGTTTATCTTGTAAACTAAGTCTGACTGTTCCATTTTGTCCGTTTTGGTTTTAAGTTTTGTGTAAAGTTGTGAGGCCGTGTTGGTGGATTTCATCGCCATTTTGTATTTGTGTGTATCGAAGAGTTTGGCTTGTTTAAATCTATCGGCTACTTGTTTTATATATGTGAAGGATTTATATTTTGTTATTTGTTGTTGTTGTTCGTGTTGTTGTTGCTGTTGTTGTTGTTGTTGTTGTTGTTGTTGTTGTTGTTGTTGTTTTTGTTGTTGTTGTTGTTGTTGTTGTTGTTGTTTTTGTTGGTGTTGTTTTATCAAAGAGTTGATTATCTTTCCCGGAAAAGAGTTTTTTTAATAAAATGTCCCTGATTTTGTTTCTGTTTTTTGGGTGAAATTCTGGATCACTGATCGAGAGGACTCTGTTGATGAAGTTATTAGCGGTGTTGAAAATAGTAGCTTTTGGATGTTGGGAATGATAGTTTATCATTCTACCTGAAGATGTCGGTTTTTGAAACCAGTCCATTTTTATACTTCTTTCTCCTCGAATCATTACAGTATCTAGATATGATATTCTGTTGTTGGTTTCGATTTCACGCGTGAACTGAACTTTTCTGTGGTAGCTGTTTAAGGCATTCAATGTTACGTCAACATCTGTTCTTTTTATAACGGCGAAGATGTCGTCCACATATTTTGTTATTATTTTTGGTTTATTAGCTAGTTTTTCAAGGCATTCTTCTAATAGTTCTTCAAGAATAATGTCCGCTATAATTGGAGAAGCCCATTGGCAAACCATTTCTTTGTTGGTAAGTCTTATTGCCGTAAACCAGGTAGTTGTTGTCGATGATGCAGAAACGAACGAGTTCAATGAATTTGGTCTTTTTAATGAGAGTCTGTTTCTTTAACTTTTCCCAATTCTTGCTTATTAAATCTAGTGCGGTTTGTAGAGGAATGTTGGTAAAGAGGGATACCACGTCGAACGACACTAGAATTTCATCATTTTCAATGCTTAAACCGTTAATTCTTGTTTTGAAATCAGTTGAATTTTTAACATTGTATTTTGATTCTGATGTTAAATTATTCAAGATCGGTATTAAGTATTTTGCTAAGTTGTAGCATGGAACTTTGACTGATGAGCAAATTGGGCGGAGAGGTAGTCCATCTTTATGGATTTTGGGAAGGCCATATATTCTGGGAGCAACCGGGTTGTAAGTCGTCATTCTTTGTCTTTCGTATTCGTTTATTATGCTATTGTCGTAGAGGTATTTTGCAAAGTTGTTGTTCATGTCCTGTAATTTGTTCGTTGGGTCTGTTCTTATTGGCCAGTAAACTTGTCTATCTTCCATCATTATTTTCATTTTTTGATCATATTCACTTTTATACATAGCAACCGTTACATTACCCTTGTCTGCTGAGACTATGGAAATTTCCTTGTGTTTTTTAAGAAAATGTTTAGTTTCTTTGAAAATATGTGTAATATGTTTATCCAAATCGTTGAATTTCCTCTTATCCATACAATTATCCAACATATTTGCAAACTGTGCTCTTGCTTTTTCCTTTGCGTCATTGTCACTAATAGTGTTAATGCAATCTTCACCGTCTGCAATTATTTTGAATAGAGTACTAGAAGCGGAGTGGATAGTACTGGGGAGTGCGTACTTTGGGCCGAGTGAAAGAAAGTATTGAATGTCTTCGGGTATGTCAACACCGGTTTTGTTAACAAACCAATTTTCATTTATTCGTAAACCGTATTTTTCTCTTAGTTTTTGTTTTAATGATTTTAGTTTTTTGCAATGTATTCGTTTATGTAATTCTTTCTTGTTGCGGATGTTGATGCTTTCATGGTACAGGAAGCTTGAATACTCTTCTTCTGTCAGGGTAGATGATATTAAGTTTCGGGTGATCATTATGTATTTTGCCGTGGATGTTACATGTTGGTGTTTGGGAGAGATAAATATGTTGAGGATTTTGCAATGGAAATTGTGCACTGTTTTTTGTAGTTTGTCGAGTAAAAAGTGTGTTTTACCTAGATCTTGTTGTAGTTGTTTTTCGAGGTTTGTTGTTGTGTTGCTGATAAAGTTCGGTATAAGTCCAAGTTGTCTGCACTGTAGGAGAAAAGATCTGCTGGTTGTTGTTTTTACTTTTGTAACACTTAGTTTTTTGTGTTGTTTCAATGTGTTGCAAGTTTTATTACCGTACTTATCCCTCATACTTTTATAGAATGCCATTATGATAGTTTTTTGGTTGGTGTTGAATGATTCGGTGTGCCCTCCGAAAATGTATCATGTATATTAGGTGACGTTTTTTAATGCAAATTTTATTTCTGTTTTGGGCTTCAGGTCAATAAATGAAAAAAAGTTTTTTTGTTTTTTCACGACGTTTCGTACATGTCTATGGACATCATCAGGTGAATTTTACTCTGTTTTTGTATTGATAAAATAACATATAATTAACATTAAAACACATGGAATAACAACAATCAGTAACTTACACTAATTACATTTATATCGTAAAAACATACAAAATATGGTATTTACACTTTAAAGTAACACTGACAAGTAACATGCTCAACAAAAGCTTATTAATACATTGCTTTGGTTTTTTTCTTTTCTAATAAGTGCTTGTAGTGTGGGCTAACGTTCTCCATGTCCGTTCTTCTATTCATTGTGTTATGTGTGTCGATTATGTGAAGAGTTTCAATTATGAATCTCTTGTTCTGGTTCTCTTCTCTCTGCAATATTTTGATGTCGTCAAGATTAGGAGTGTGCGCGTGTAGGAGGCAATGTGCTGCCAGAGCCGTCTTCTGTGAAGCGTTGTTTTTTATGTCCGATTTATGTCCGGCAAGTCTCTTTCTAAGTTTTTGTTTCGTTGTCCCTATGTATGTTTGGTTACACCCTTCGTTGTCTTTACCTTTTTGTAGTTTATCTTGTAAACTAAGTCTGACTGTTCCATTTTGTCCGTTTTGGTTTTAAGTTTTGTGTAAAGTTGTGAGGCCGTGTTGGTGGATTTCATCGCCATTTTGTATTTGTGTGTATCGAAGAGTTTGGCTTGTTTAAATCTATCGGCTACTTGTTTTATATATGTGAAGGATTTATATTTTGTTATTTGTTTTTGTTGTTCGTGTTGTTGTTGCTGTTGTTGTTGTTGTTGCTGCTGTTGTTGTTGTTGTTGTTGTTGTTGTTGTTTTTGTTGTTGTTGTTGTTGTTGTTGTTGCTGTTTTTGTTGGTGTTGTTTTATCAATGAGTTGATTATTGTTGCGGTAAATTTTGCCGCAACAAGTTTCACCCAGCCTATTCCTTTTCCTTAACCCATTTTCAACCTTCCTTTCTCTGTTGTGGCTCCAAAATGCTTGTAGAGTTCAGTCGAAACCTGGTAACCATCAACCAGAGTCCTGCTCTTAAAGTATTGTGGAAAAGCAACCAATATAGGTTTTGGTATACAATGTACTGTGTGACGGGCGGTCCACAAAATCAAATATGTGTGCGACAGGTGATCGACACAAACATCAAGTGTGTGACAGTTGGTCCGCTTGAGGAGAAAACATGATGAATCTGACCCATGTTCAACGACATGTGTGACAACTATTTCACACCAACATAAATTTAGTATGGCTTAATGCCCACCCTAAAGTGTCTGGAACATAAAAGTAAAATCACTTTGCGATGTGTTTTCCTATCCCCTTAAAGTCTGCGCGAAGGTCTACGGGTCTAATTAATTTAAATTTTCGCGTGAATAATGGAATCCTGACTCCTTACTTTAGTTGGAAAAAAAATAGCAGAAATCCCATCTGACGGGACGCTTTCCTTACACTTCGTAGTTTGGGCCGTTTTGGGTTGGGGCATTGTTCGTAGTTTTAAATAATTTTTCGTTGATCTTTTTACTATAGGAATTGACGGGTGGGGACTGAACTTGTTCATTGAGCCACTTTTGGAATGAGACCGCATGCGTGGCTCGATTCGACTACGGCGCATACCTCAGCAAATTGACGGGGTATTGCAGTTAGACCGTGACCGAATAACACACGGACAAGCGGTCTGAAAGAGATGGCAAGATATGGAATTGACGGCATGGACGAGTAAAGTCCGCCATGATGAATCTTCTTTCTTTTTGAATCGAGATTCGAAAGAGTTGGTGTGACAAAAGAAATTGTAGAAAAGATAAAAACGAAAAATTATTTTCCGAGAAAGAAATCGAGGTTTAAATTTGAGTGTTCAAATTCTCAGTTTGGGGAATTTCTATAGAAGAAAATAGAGGTGCTATTTTCTTCGATTTTGGAGGAAAGGAAAGCGTCTTGTCGGTGGCGATTGGTAGCAGAGGAGATAGAGCCAGTTGGGCACAATCGAGAAGGAAAGGAGATAGGATTCCATAGGAAAAAGCTAAGTATTTGGTTGTTTGGTTTTGTCCAAATCTTAGTGGTAAAAGGTGAATATCATTGGTGCGTTTTTGTGGCCAAAAAGTGGCAAAATTCTACCCCGGTTAGGCCTTCGCTTCGCTTCTTTGTTCTCCCGGAATTACGGGACCCGCGACCGTTGTTAAAAGTTCCGTTGATTGTTCGGGAACTTTCCCAAAGTGATTTTACTTTGTGTCCTTTGCGACACTCCATTGTTTTAATTTTCGTTTGTTTTTTTTTATCATCAGTCTTTATTTTGGAAAATTGGCCCTCTGCCAACTTCCAAAAACAATTGTTCATTTTGTTATAGTTGAAAAAATTTTGGGTTTTAATCCTGGGTTTCGACCCAAAGGTTTCCCAAATAAAATTATTTAAAATCCCCATTCGGGCATACAAAATTTGTGTTTTATTTTGGTTTCCTCTTAGCTTGACTTTTATGATAATAGTACAATTAGATTTGGAATTTTTTACTAATTGTATTTGGTACTAACAAAATTCCTGGCGCCCACTTTTAGTGCAAGTACACCCTGTACTTACATTAACTTCGTTTTTTTTTTATCTTCATCATCAATTTGATTAGTCTTTTATTAATCGAACTCGATTAATAAAAATCTCACTTCGCTGAACCCACCCCATTGCTGAGCTACTGGGTGGCAGCACTTTACGTGTTGTCTGTTGTGAACGCACCTATCGTCGTTTGACAGTTTGTCATTCTCGTCGCGACGCACATCGTTTTCGTGCACAAATTTGTTTCGTTTTGTCAATAAAATTGTTAAACTTTCGTGTCGTTTAGCAATTTGTTAAAAATATTTAAGTCTGCGGATTACAATTCCGCCATCCTAAACTACCACCCTAAAATTACTTACTCGCGATAAAAAAATTTCACAACATTTGGCGTCCGAACGTGGGGCTCCCTTGCTTTTGTTGTTTTGGCAAAGTGCTCGAATTGCACTTGCATTTAGTGTCAAGTTGGAAATATTTTGTTTGCTGTGTGGTTAGGGAAGTGTTGTACTTATTTAAATTGTTTTAAAAAGAAATTTACTTTGTGTTTTTTTTTTCATTTTCTTTAGGTAAAACAATCGAGTGATAATTTATCCAGATTGGCGGAAAATTATTTTTTTTTTTTCAAGGGCATACTACCTACTTTGTTTGGAAAAATTGTGTGCGAGTTGGTGAACATTAGCGAGAGGAAAAGTGTGTAAACAAGACCACAAAAAGTATATTTGGCAAATCGAGTAAGATTTTTTTTGTTTGTTTTCCTATAATTTCTTTAATTTTATTTTATCCTAATTGGGATTATTTTATTATATATTTTGATTTTTTTTCTCCGCCATTTTATATTTATTTTTGTGGGTGAATATAGTGTGGTCTCTTTCAGACCAAGCGTTTTATTTTGGTGCAAATCTTTTTTGACAGTTCTAGTTAGAAAAGCTTTGGGGTTGCCATTTTAGCAAAGTACTTTTATTTCGGTTGCCACTTTGAGTGTTAATTTTTTTTTATTGATTTTTTTTTAATATTTTGTTTTTTTTAGATAAATAGTTGTTTTTTTTTACATACAGATTTTGAATCAATAAATAGTTTGGATCATTTATTCGTTGTTTCGGACTGAGAAAAAAAAAAAGAAGGTGAATTACTGACGTAGGGAAAAAGTGTTTATTTTTTTTTATTTTAATTTAACTGCAAGTATTTAGGATTGCCAAAGGGCAATTTCGTGATCTTAAACTCATTTTCTTTTCCGCGCAAACAAAAGTATTTTTGTTTACCCTGTTTTTTTTTTTTTGTAATTAAACTTTCTTCGCTTTTAATATGGAGGTTAGTCAGGTCAATAGATTGTCAAAAGATGAAATCACCTATGAGATAGAATGTAGAGGCTTAACAGTAGGCACAGTAGAAGAGATGCGCAAGGCACTTAGAGTAGCTATAAAACTCGAACGTAGGAATTCTTTTATTGCTCCTGCCTATCCGTTCACCTTCGAACAGGACCTTACGGCAGTGGAGAAGAAATTGGGGGAGATAGAAAAACTTTTAGAGAATCCTCCGAAATCAGAAACGTCGAAGGAATATTTAAAGATCATCACGAAAGTAGAGTGGGGTTTACGTAGGATGGATAGGTGCATACCCGAGAACGAGAGTCAGGAAAGGAGCAAGCTGGCTCTTAAAAATAAAATAGTGATGGCTATGGCTGAGTTAGAAGGGGATGATGAGAGCGAGGATGAAGATGAAAATGAAAATGAAGAAGGGAAAAATGAACAGGGATTTAAGAAAAAGGCAGAGGTTGAAAAGCAGCGTTCAGCTGAACCTCAGAAAACCAAGACGGTGATGAATTCTACAGGTACATCGACACTTGGAGTGAAAGAAGTTACGGTTAGGGCTACTGATAGTCAGGTCAACCCAGTGGTAGAACGGGTTATAGTAGGTTCAGAAAAATTTCTAAATATCGCGAAATGGGATGTGAAGTTCACCGGTGAGCGCTGTGGTGCCTCAGTGAACTCGTTTTTAGAAAGGGTTGAGGAAATTCGTTCAGCTAGGGGGGTTTCGGAACCCCAACTTTTTAAAGCAGCTGTAGAGCTCTTGACAGGAAAGGCTTTAATTTGGTTTAGGGCAGTTAAGGCATCTGTCGGTTCGTGGTCGGAACTCGTCAGTGAATTAAAGCTGGAGTTTTTGCCACCGAATTACGATGACCAATTATTAGATGAGATAAGGCGTCGCACACAAGGCAACGATGAATCAATCGGAGTCTATGTGAGGACTATGCAAAATCTGTTTGGTAGATTAACCGATCAAATCTCGGAAGGTAGGAAGTTGTCAATGATTCAAAGGAACTTGACACCTTTCTATCAAACTCAACTTGGTTTGGCGAAACCAAGTTGCGTATCCGATTTGGTTGCCTTAGGAAGGAATTTAGAGGCCGTTAGGGCAAATGTGGAATCGTATGTTCCACCACCCAGGGTTAGGGATAATAGGAATCTGCTAGAACCAGATCTAGCTTATGTAGGGAGTGAAATCCCAGTAGTATCGGTTGTTGCTGAGAACAACGGAACTACTCGTCAGGTCCAAAATACGAACCATCGACCCTCAGTTAGGTGTTTTAATTGCAATGGATCAGGCCATTTTGCAAATAGGTGTTCCGCTCCTAGGCGTTGTTTCGGATGTGGTGAGTTAGGTGTTAGTAGACAAAATTGTCGTCGCTGCTCGGGAAATGGGCAACGGACTCCTGCGCCAGCAGGGCGGGATGTTCGAAGACATTGAATAGGTTACCTGCTGGTAACCAGTTGGTGAATCAGATTCACTTAGGTTTTACATTAGAGGCAAACGGTAGTGATAGGAGACCATTTCTAACAGTTAGCATTTATGGTACTAGATTTTTAGGATTATTAGATTCAGGAGCTTCTAGAACCATAATAGGTAGGGATGCTTGGGAGATACTCAAAAATTTAGGTCTTTCTTTAAAGACAGACACTGTGGGCTGCGTTCGTCTAGCAGATGGGACAGGTGTCGAGATTTTAGGAACAGTCTCTATTCCAATTATAGTAGGGGACAAGGCAGTACTGATTGACTGTCTTGTCATACCAACCTTGCCACACACGGTGATCCTTGGTGCAGATTTTTGGGCACTTTCGGGTATTGTCCCGGATTTAAGATCACGTGAGTGGAATTTTTCGGAACAGCCGGTTTCGATTTGTTCTATTACAGAACGTTCTGAGTTAAGCGATAGGGAAATCAAAAGGTTAGAAAATCTGATTGTAGAATCATTTAAGAAAATGCCTGAAGGCTTAGGGTGCACAACAATGGTTGCGCACAAGATTAGGACTTCGGCGGAACCGATTAAACAACGGTATTATCCGGTTTCTCCGGCAATGCAGGAACATATCGATAGGGAATTAAGCGAAATGTTAGAAGCAGGAGTTATTGAGAGATCGACAAGTGCGTGGTCATCTCCAATACTTTTAGTTAAGAAGAAGGATGGCTCCTATAGGTTCTGTGTGGACTATAGGAAGCTAAATAAGAATACAGATAGGGATGCTTATCCACTACCATACATAAATTCGATTTTAGACAGGCTTCGAGGTGCGAGGTTCTTGTCTTCGCTAGACATCAAGTCAGCGTATTGGCAGATTCCTATGGAGGAGGAATCGAAACCCTTTACTGCCTTTACGGTTCCTGGGAGAGGTCTTTTTCAATTTCGAAGAATGCCTTTCGGTCTTCATAACTCGCCTGCGACTTGGCAGAGGTTTATCGACACAGTATTAGGTGCCGACCTCGAACCATTCGTGTTCGTCTATTTAGACGACATCATCATCATTACTGAGAGTTTCGAAAAACATCTTGAAATCTTGAATGAGGTGATGAAAAGGTTGAGTGAAGCAGGATTGAAAGTTAGTAGGGAAAAGTGCAATTTTTGCATGCCATCGCTGAAGTTTTTAGGTTATATAGTGGATCGAAATGGTTTACATGTAGATCCAGAAAAAGTAGAAAGCATGGTGAAAATTCCAGCACCGAGGAATGTGAAGGAGATTAGAAGCTTTATAGGGACAATATCGTGGTACCGACGTTTTGTACCAAATTTCGCTGAATTGCTTAGGCCGTTATCGGATTTGTTAAAGAAGAATAGGAAGTTCATTTGGACTCAAGAGTGTGAGGATAGCTTCAGAAAGGCAAAAGAGTGTTTGGTGACAGCACCTATACTGACTTGCCCAGATTTTAAACGACCTTTTGTCGTACAAACAGACGCGTCAGATTTTGGCATCGGTGCAGTTCTTTCACAGAACTTTGATGAGGGAGAAAAGGTTGTCTGTTACCTAAGTAGGTCTTTAAATAGGAACGAGAGGAATTATTCCACAACAGAAAAAGAATGCTTGGCTGTATTATGGGCTATTGAGAAGTTACGGCCGTATATCGAAGGTGTTCGGTTTACGGTTGTGACAGATCATTATTCACTGGTATGGTTAAGCAATCTTAAAGATCCACAGGGTAGGTTAGCACGTTGGGCAATTATGCTCCAACAATTCGATTTTGAAAAAGGGATGTGAAGTTCACCGGTGAGCGCTGTGGTGCCTCAGTGAACTCGTTTTTAGAAAGGGTTGAGGAAATTCGTTCAGCTAGGGGGGTTTCGGAACCCCAACTTTTTAAAGCAGCTGTAGAGCTCTTGACAGGAAAGGCTTTAATTTGGTTTAGGGCAGTTAAGGCATCTGTCGGTTCGTGGTCGGAACTCGTCAGTGAATTAAAGCTGGAGTTTTTGCCACCGAATTACGATGACCAATTATTAGATGAGATAAGGCGTCGCACACAAGGCAACGATGAATCAATCGGAGTCTATGTGAGGACTATGCAAAATCTGTTTGGTAGATTAACCGATCAAATCTCGGAAGGTAGGAAGTTGTCAATGATTCAAAGGAACTTGACACCTTTCTATCAAACTCAACTTGGTTTGGCGAAACCAAGTTGCGTATCCGATTTGGTTGCCTTAGGAAGAAATTTAGAGGCCGTTAGGGCAAATGTGGAATCGTATGTTCCACCACCCAGGGTTAGGGATAATAGGAATCTGCTAGAACCAGATCTAGCTTATGTAGGGAGTGAAATCCCAGTAGTATCGGTTGTTGCTGAGAACAAGCTAAAGGAAGCTAAATAAGAATACAGATAGGGATGCTTATCCACTACCATACATAAATTCGATTTTAGACAGGCTTCGAGGTGCGAGGTTCTTGTCTTCGCTAGACATCAAGTCAGCGTATTGGCAGATTCCTATGGAGGAGGAATCGAAACCCTTTACTGCCTTTACGGTTCCTGGGAGAGGTCTTTTTCAATTTCGAAGAATGCCTTTCGGTCTTCATAACTCGCCTGCGACTTGGCAGAGGTTTATCGACACAGTATTAGGTGCCGACCTCGAACCATTCGTGTTCGTCTATTTAGACGACATCATCATCATTACTGAGAGTTTCGAAAAACATCTTGAAATCTTGAATGAGGTGATGAAAAGGTTGAGTGAAGCAGGATTGAAAGTTAGTAGGGAAAAGTGCAATTTTTGCATGCCATCGCTGAAGTTTTTAGGTTATATAGTGGATCGAAATGGTTTACATGTAGATCCAGAAAAAGTAGAAAGCATGGTGAAAATTCCAGCACCGAGGAATGTGAAGGAGATTAGAAGCTTTATAGGGACAATATCGTGGTACCGACGTTTTGTACCAAATTTCGCTGAATTGCTTAGGCCGTTATCGGATTTGTTAAAGAAGAATAGGAAGTTCATTTGGACTCAAGAGTGTGAGGATAGCTTCAGAAAGGCAAAAGAGTGTTTGGTGACAGCACCTATACTGACTTGCCCAGATTTTAAACGACCTTTTGTCGTACAAACAGACGCGTCAGATTTTGGCATCGGTGCAGTTCTTTCACAGAACTTTGATGAGGGAGAAAAGGTTGTCTGTTACCTAAGTAGGTCTTTAAATAGGAACGAGAGGAATTATTCCACAACAGAAAAAGAATGCTTGGCTGTATTATGGGCTATTGAGAAGTTACGGCCGTATATCGAAGGTGTTCGGTTTACGGTTGTGACAGATCATTATTCACTGGTATGGTTAAGCAATCTTAAAGATCCACAGGGTAGGTTAGCACGTTGGGCAATTATGCTCCAACAATTCGATTTTGAAATCATTCATCGCAAGGGCAAAGAGCATGTCGTTCCGGATATGCTTTCTCGAGGAGTGCCGCAGTTGGGTGGTATCTCAGACGAGGTTCTAGACCCTTGGGTGAGCAAAATGATTTCAGCGGTTAATTCAAATCCGCTTAGGTATCCAGCCTGGAGGGTTGAACAAGGTCAGTTGTTCAAACTGGTAAAGGCTAATCACATAGTTGTTCATGAGAATAATCAAGAATGGAAGAGAGTGATAGGGAAAAATGAAAGGGTAGGGATTTTACAGGAATACCATGATGGTCCTTTAGCAGGACACATGGGTGTTAGGAAAACTTTTGCCAGAATTGGGGCAAAGTTTTACTGGCCGAAAATGAGGGCCGATATTACAAAGTATGTTAGGAGTTGTAAAGTTTGCCAACAGGTAAAGCCGGTGAATGAGAAGCCAGCTGGGTTAATGAGTGAGAGGGTAGGAATCAAGGCTCCGTGGGAAATGATTTGTGTCGATTTGGTAGGCCCGCTACCTAAATCTAGTAGGGGCTTTATTTACATTTTAACGGTAGTGGATTATTTTACGAAGTTTCCACTACTTTTCGCGTTGAGGTCGGCCACTGCTAAGGCTATAGTTAGGGAATTAGAAGATAACGTCTTCCTCTTATTTGGCATACCAAAGGTGATCGTCTGTGACAACGGTCCCCAGTTTCGTTCAAAGGAACTGAAAACGCTTTGCCAGGCGTACGGGTCACAATTAAAATTTACAGCTCATTACCACCCGCAGGCGAATCCTGCGGAGAGAATCAATCAGATTCTTAAAACAACGTTGAGAGCTTACGTCGCTGAAAACCACAGAGTGTGGGACTCACAATTGAGCAAAGTGGCGTGCGCCATTCGCACGTCACAGCACGAAGTTTTGGGAGTTTCGCCTTATTATGCGAACTTCGGTAGGGATATGGTGTCTTCGGGTCGAGAAGCACCAATAGTAAATGATGGTTCAGGGAACGTTCAGGATCTGGATGAGATCGCTGAGCGTTTCAAAGAACTAAGGGTAGATATAGGGAAAAAATTGCAAGCAGCATCTAAAAGATCTGCTCAAGCCTACAATCTTCGACGGCGTGATGTTCAATACCACCCCGGCGAAGTTGTCTGGCGTAGGAACTTTTCGTTGTCGGATGCCGCGAATTATTATGCTGCCAAATTAGCACCGAAGTTTGTCGGTCCGTTTGAGATTAAAAAGCGTGTGTCACCTTGGACATATGTCTTGCAAGATAGTAATGGTAAAGAACGCGGAACTTGGCATGTTAAAGATTTAAAACCGTACAACGATGCATCCGAGGATTGATTCTCAAAGTAACGTAGTATATTTGTTGGTAACGTAGTTTGTTTTTTTATTCTACTGTTATGATTTTCAGATTCAGTTTTTGCTTTTGATTTTTTTTGATGGAAAACCTCTTTCATTTTCCATTCCCTTGGCACCTCTTAGGAGGTGTGTTGCAGAAATGTAAGCACATTTCTTGGGAGGTAAGGGTGGGATTTGTTGCGGTAAATTTTGCCGCAACAAGTTTCACCCAGCCTACTCCTTTTCCTTAACCCATTTTCAACCTTCCTTTCTCTGTTGTGGCTCCAAAATGCTTGTAGAGTTCAGTCGAAACCTGGTAACCATCAACCAGAGTCCTGCTCTTAAAGTATTGTGGAAAAGCAACCAATATAGGTTTTGGTATACAATGTACTGTGTGACGGGCGGTCCACAAAATCAAATATGTGTGCGACAGGTGATCGACACAAACATCAAGTGTGTGACAGTTGGTCCACTTGAGGAGAAAACATGATGAATCTGACCCATGTTCAACGACATGTGTGACAACTATTTCACACCAACATAAATTTAGTATGGCTTAATGCCCACCCTAAAGTGTCTGGAACATAAAAGTAAAATCACTTTGCGATGTGTTTTCCTATCCCCTTAAAGTCTGCGCGAAGGTCTACGGGTCTAATTAATTTAAATTTTCGCGTGAATAATGGAATCCTGACTCCTTACTTTAGTTGGAAAAAAAATAGCAGAAATCCCATCTGACGGGACGCTTTCCTTACACTTCGTAGTTTGGGCCGTTTTGGGTTGGGGCATTGTTCGTAGTTTTAAATAATTTTTCGTTGATCTTTTTACTATAGGAATTGACGGGTGGGGACTGAACTTGTTCATTGAGCCACTTTTGGAAAGAGACCGCATGCGTGGCTCGATTCGACTACGGCGCATACCTCAGCAAATTGACGGGGTATTGCAGTTAGACCGTGACCGAATAACACACGGACAAGCGGTCTGAAAGAGATGGCAAGATATGGAATTGACGGCATGGACGAGTAAAGTCCGCCATGATGAATCTTCTTTCTTTTTGAATCGAGATTCAAAAGAGTTGGTGTGACAAAAGAAATTGTAGAAAAGATAAAAACGAAAAATTATTTTCCGAGAAAGAAATCGAGGTTTAAATTTGAGTGTTCAAATTCTCAGTTTGGGGAATTTCTATAGAAGAAAATAGAGGTGCTATTTTCTTCGATTTTGGAGGAAAGGAAAGCGTCTTGTCGGTGGCGATTCGTAGCAGAGGAGATAGAGCCAGTTGGGCACAATCGAGAAGGAAAGGAGATAGGATTCCATAGGAAAAAGCTAAGTATTTGGTTGTTTGGTTTTGTCCAAATCTTAGTGGTGAAAGGTGAATATCATTGGTGCGTTTTTGTGGCCAAAAAGTGGCAAAATTCTACCCCGGTTAGGCCTTCGCTTCGCTTCTTTGTTCTCCCGGAATTACGGGACCCGCGACCGTTGTTAAAAGTTCCGTTGATTGTTCGGGAACTTTCCCAAAGTTATTTTACTTTGTGTCCTTTGCGACACTCCATTGTTTTAATTTTCGTTTGTTTTTTTTTATCATCAGTCTTTATTTTGGAAAATTGGCCCTCTGCCAACTTCCAAAAACAATTGTTCATTTTGTTATAGTTGAAAAAATTTTGGGTTTTAATCCTGGGTTTCGACCCAAAGGTTTCCCAAATAAAATTATTTAAAATCCCCATTCGGGCATACAAAATTTGTGTTTTATTTTGGTTTCCTCTTAGCTTGACTTTTATGATAATAGTACAATTAGATTTGGAATTTTTTACTAATTGTATTTGGTACTAACAAAATTCCTGGCGCCCACTTTTAGTGCAAGTACACCCTGTACTTACATTAACTTCGTTTTTTTTTTATCTTCATCATCAATTTGATTAGTCTTTTATTAATCGAACTCGATTAATAAAAATCTCACTTCGCTGAACCCACCCCATTGCTGAGCTACTGGGTGGCAGCACTTTACGTGTTGTCTGTTGTGAACGCACCTATCGTCGTTTGACAGTTTGTCATTCTCGTCGCGACGCACATCGTTTTCGTGCACAAATTTGTTTCGTTTTGTCAATAAAATTGTTAAACTTTCGTGTCGTTTAGCAATTTGTTAAAAATATTTAAGTCTGCGGATTACAATTCCGCCATCCTAAACTACCACCCTAAAATTACTTACTCGCGATAAAAAAATTTCACAACATTATCTTTCCCGGAAAAGAGTTTTTTAATAAAATGTCCCTGAATGTCTCTGTTGTCCATTTTAATACTTCTTTCTCCTCGAATCATTACAGTGTCTAGATATGATATTCTGTTGTTGGTTTCGATTTCACACGTGAACTGAACTTTTCTGTGGTAGCTGTTTAAGGCATTCAATGTTACGTCAACATCTGTTCTTTTTATAACGGCGAAGATGTCATCCACATATTTTGTTATTATTTTTGGTTTTTTAGCTAGTTTTTCAAGGCATTCTTCTAATAGTTCTTCAAGAATAATGTCCGCTATAATTGGAGAAGCCCATTGGCAAACCATTTCTTTGTTGGTAAGTCTTATTGCCGTAAACCAGGTAGTTGTTGTCGATGATGCAGAAACGAACGAGTTCAATGAATTTGGTCTTTTTAATGAGAGTGTGTTTCTTTAACTTTTCCCAATTCTTGCTTATTAAATCTAGTGCGGTTTGTAGAGGAATGTTGGTAAAGAGGGATACCACGTCGAACGACACTAGAATTTCATCATTTTCAATGCTTAAACCGTTAATTCTTGTTTTGAAATCAGTTGAATTTTTAACATTGTATTTTGATTCTGATGTTAGATTATTCAAGATCGGTATTAAGTATTTTGCTAAGTTGTAGCATGGAACTTTGACTGATGAGCAAATTGGGCGGAGAGGTAGTCCATCTTTATGGATTTTGGGAAGGCCATATATTCTGGGAGCAACCGGGTTGTAAGTCGTCATTCTTTGTCTTTCGTATTCGTTTATTATGCTATTGTCGTAGAGGTATTTTGCAAAGTTGTTGTTCATGTCCTGTAATTTGTTCGTTGGGTCTGTTCTTATTGGCCAGTAAACTTGTCTATCTTCCATCATTATTTTCATTTTTTGATCATATTCACTTTTATACATAGCAACCGTTACATTACCCTTGTCTGCTGAGACTATGGATGTTTCCTTGTGTTTTTTAAGAAAATGTTTAGTTTCTTTGAAAATATGTGTAATATATCTATTCAAATCGTTGAATTTTCTCTTATCCATACAATTATCCAACATATTTGCAAACTGTGCTCTTGCTTTTTCCTTTGCGTCATTGTCACTAATAGTGTTAATGCAATCTTCACCGTCTGCAATTATTTTGAATAGAGTACTAGAAGCGGAGTGGATAGTACTGGGGAGTGCGTACTTTGGGCCGAGTGAAAGAAAGTATTGAATGTCTTCGGGTATGTCAACACCGGTTTTGTTAACAAACCAATTTTCATTTATTCGTAAACCGTATTTTTCTCTTAGTTTTTGTTTTAATGATTTTAGTTTTTTGTAATGTATTCGTTTATGTAATTCTTTCTTGTTGCGGATGTTGATGCTTTCATGGTACAGGAAGCTTGAAGCTCTTCTTCTGTCAGGGTAGATGATATTAAGTTTCGGGTGATCATTATGTATTTTGCCGTGGATGTTACATGCTGGTGTTTGGCAGAGTTAAATATGTTGAGGATTTTGCAATGGAAATTGTGCACTGTTTTTTGTAGTTTGTCGAGTAAAAAGTGTGTTTTACCTAGATCTTGTTGTAGTTGTTTTTCGAGGTTTGTTGTTGTGTTGCTGATAAAGTTCGGTATAAGTCCAAGTTGTCTGCACTGTAGGAGAAAAGATCTGCTGGTTGTTGTTTTTACCTTTGTAACACTTAGTTTTTTGTGTTGTTTCAATGTGTTGCAAGTTTTATTACCGTACTTATCCCTCATACTTTTATAGAATGCCATTATGATAGTTTTTTGGTTGGTGTTGAATGATTCGGTGTGCCCTCCGAAAATGTATCATGTATATGGGGTGACCTTTTTTAATGCAAATTTTATTTCTGTTTTGGGCTTCAGGTCAATAAATGAAAAAAAGTTTTTTTGTTTTTTCACGACGTTTCGTCCATGTCTATGGACATCATCAGGTGAATTTTACTCTGTATTTGTATTGATAAAATAACATATAATTAACATTAAAACACATGGAATAACAACAATCAGTAACTTACACTAATTACATTTATATCGTAAAAACATACAAAATATGGTATTTACACTTTAAAGTAACACTGACAAGTAACATGCTCAACAAAAGCTTATTAATACATTGCTTTGGTTTTTTTCTTTTCTAATAAGTGCTTGTAGTGTGGGCTAACGTTCTCCATGTCCGTTCTTCTGTTCATTGTGTTATGTGTGTCGATTATGTGAAGAGTTTCAATTATGAATCTCTTGTTCTGGTTCTCTTCTCTCTGCAATATTTTGATGTCGTCAAGATTAGGAGTGTGCCCATGTAGGAGGCAATGTGCTGCCAGAGCCGTCTTCTGTGAAGCGTTGTTTTTTATGTCCGATTTATGTCCGGCAAGTCTCTTTCTAAGTTTTTGTTTCGTTGTCCCTATGTATGTTTGATTACACCCTTCGTTGTCTTTACCTTTACAGTTTATCTTGTAAACTAAGTCTGACTGTTCAATTTTGTCCGTTTTGGTTTTAAGTTTTGTGTAAAGTTGTGAGGCCGTGTTGGTGGATTTCATCGCCATTTTGTATTTGTGTGTATCGAAGAGTTTGGCTTGTTTAAATCTATCGGCTACTTGTTTTATATATGTGAAGGATTTATATTTTGTTATTTGTTGTTGTTGACCTGAAGCCCAAAACAGAAAAAAAATTTGCATTAAAAAAGGTCACCTAACATACATGATACATTTTCGGAGGGCACACCGAATCATTCAACACCAACCAAAAAACTATCATGATGGCATTCTATAAAAGTATGAGGGATAAGTACGGTAATAAAACAAGGTAAAAACAACAACCAGCAGATCTTTTCTCCTACAGTGCAGACAACTTGGACTTATACCGAACTTTATCAGCAACACAACAACAAACCTCGAAAAACAACTACAACAAGATCTAGGTAAAAAACACTATTTACTCGACAAACTACAAAAAACAATGCACAATTTCCATTGCAAAATCCTCAACATATTTATCTCTGCCAAACACCAACATGTAACATCCACGGCTAAATACATAATGATCACCTGAAACTTAATATCATCTACCCTGACAGAAGAAGAGTATTCAAGCTTACTGTACCATGAAAGCATCAACATCCGCAAGAAGAAAGAATTACATAAACGAATACATTACAAAAAAACTAAAATCATTAAAACAAAAACTAAGAGAAAAATACGGTTTACGAATAAATGAAAATTGGTTTGTTAACAAAACCGGTGTTGACATACCCGATGACATTCAATACTTTCTTTCACTCGGCCCAAAGTACGCACTCCCCAGTACTATCCACTCCGCTTCTAGTAATCTATTCAAAATAATTGCAGACGGTGAAGATTGCATTAACACTATTAGTGACAATGACGCAAAGGAAAAAGCAAGAGCACAGTTTGCAAATATGTTGGATAATTGTATGGATAAGAGGAAATTCAACGATTTGGATAAATATATTACACATATTTTCAAAGAAACTAAACATTTTCTTAAAAAACACAAGGAAATATCCATAGTCTCAGCAGACAAGGGTAATGTAACGGTTGCTATGTATAAAAGTGAATATGATCAAAAAATGAAAATAATGATGGAAGATAGACAAGTTTACTGGCCAATAAGAACAGACCCAACGAACAAATTACAGGACATGAACAACAACTTTATAAAATACCTCTACGACAATAGCATAATAAACGAATACGAAAGACAGAGAATGACGGCTTACAACCCGGTTGCTCCCAGAATATATGGCCTTCCCAAAATCCATAAAGATGGACTACCTCTCCGCCCAATTTGCTCATCAGTCAAAATTCCATGCTACAACTTAGCAAAATACTTAATACCTGTCACGGTAAGATTTACAGCGACAAAGGCCGCTCTTTCGATCGTCCCACTCCTTATTCCTTCCTTTCCACTTCTTCTTTCCATACAGGTGTTTCCTTCAACCTGTTGAGAGAGAGAAGGGCAGCCATGGTCCATCAGCCATCGGTTCACTCTCTCAATATTTTGAGGAGACAAATGTCGACGTTGTCAAGTTTGACATTTAACGTTGATAGGTAATCCACTATGCCAATGATAACGGACAGACGGGAGGTCTGATCCAGAAAGCGGGTGACAGTTGGTCCCCAACCATTACTCAACATAAGTGACAGACGGTTGGTCTAGTCATGATAAAATCATAGAAGTAGCACGGGCGACACTTGGTCCCCGATTGCTGAAGTTACTCTTCGTGAGAATGGCTGTATGCCCAACATATCTTATATTCTTATTTAACTGTTTAATTGTAAAAGATGGAACGCTAAGTGCTAGTCTCTATACCCCAAAATCTGCGCAAAATCCCAACGATGCAAAGTAGATAATTGAGATAGGGGAAACTCTGCCAAACTCCACTTCCGAACTCTTAGCTTTTATAATTGAAATTATATTTCCACCAATTTTCAAAATAGTCGCCCTAAATACCTTTTATTTTCGAGGGGAAAAATGTTCGAGTTACAAGTTAAGTTTCCTTTTCATTTTCTTAGACTTTCTTTAAAAAAAAATCGTGTGGGTGAGAATAGGTGGCTGAATGCATCCATTGAATTGTCGTCCACTGGAAGTCATGCCAGAGTTCGGTGAATTCAATGATGACGGTGCATAAAAGCTGGGGTGTAAAGTGCGAGTAGGATAGGCGGTGGGATCTCAACTACGTTCGCCCACTCACGCAAATATGCGGGGTGTTGCTGACTGATGACGTGACCGAGATCCACGCTTTCTGATTGGCCGAAAGCACTGGGGCATTGGAATGAGAAGAGGCCATCCAGGCATGGTGAAAGCCTGGGAGCACACTTCTTTACGAGCTAAGGAACTTATTAGACGTTCTGAAAAAAGCGTGACTGAGAAATTTTGAAGAAAGGAAAGTTGAAGAAATAGAAAAGGAAATTTAATAAAGTGTAGATAATTTTGTTGAATTTCAAAGAAAAAAAAGGTGTTGAAAATCCAGAAAGGGGTTTTGGAAAAAAATTGGTGGAAAGATAAAGTGTCAGGAAAATAAGGAGAGAGGAGTTGGCAGTTGTACAAAAGATAAGTATAGTGAAGAAAATTTGCATTGCAAAATTGTGTGTGAGTCACCTTCTTGCGGTGCAAATATATTTTTTTGAAACTTTATAAAAAGTCAGTTTTTTTAATCGTTTGGTTTTTGCTACCGAGAAATTTCTTTCCGAAAAAGCGGAACACGCGACCCGTTAGTTTAACGTTTTGGAGTCCTTCGAGACAACGCCTTAACGGTCCATCTTACTAACGTAATTTTCAAAATTCTTTGTTCTCTTTGTTCAAAAGATCTTGGGTTTTAGACCTACTTCATTGCAAGGTTTCCCAAGCAAATCGTTTTAAAAATAATAAATAGTGTTCAAATCCCAATTTGGGAATATAAATTCTATCTTTTTATTTCAAAATTTTCACCGTCGGTTTCGCTCCGAAGGTTTGTAATTTCCTTTCATTCAAAAAAAATTACTGGCGCCCTTTTTATTTTCAGGTACTACGCCCCTGTGGCAATCATTTTTAATTAATTTCATTTTTTATTGATGATCAAAATAATTTGATCATCGATAAAAAAAAATCTATCAACGCGAACCCACCCCCTTGCTGAGCAAAGTCGTGGTGGCAGCACTTTTTTTTATTGCTGTCTTGTGCAAAATTTAATTCGCTTTTTTTTTGTTGTTTTTGCCCAACTGTGGTTTGACAGTTCGGCTTCATAGTTTTCTTGTAATTTGCCGGTTCGTGTCGTGTTTTCCTCGTGTTTAATTTAATACTTCATAACTCTCGTCGCGAATAATTTTGCAACATACCGATCTTGAATAATCTAACATCAGAATCAAAATACAATGTTAAAAATCAACTGATTTCAAAACAAGAATTAACGGTTTAAGCATTGAAAATGATGAAATTCTACATATTTAGAAGATAGACAAGTTTACTGGCCAATAAGAACAGACCCAACGAACAAATTACAGGACATGAACAACAACTTTATAAAAGAGCAACAAAAAAAATACCTCTACGACAATAGCATAATAAACGAATACGAAAGACAGAGAATGACGACTTACAACCCGGTTGCTCCCAGAATATATGGCCTTCCTAAAATCCATAAAGATGGACTACCTCTCCGCCCAATTTGCTCATCAGTCAAAGTTCCATGCTACAATTTAGCAAAATACTTAATACCGATCTTGAATAATCTAACATCAGAATCAAAATACAATGTTAAAAATTCAACTGATTTCAAAACAAGAATTAACGGTTTAAGCATTGAAAATGATGAAATTCTAGTGTTGTTCGACGTGGTATCCCTCTTTACCAACATTCCTCTACAAACCGCACTAGATTTAATAAGCAAGAATTGGGAAAAGTTAAAGAAACACACTCTCATTAAAAAGACCAAATTCATTGAACTCGTTCGTTTCTGCATCATCGACAACAACTACCTGGTTTACGGCAATAAGACTTACCAACAAAGAAATGGTTTGCCAATGGGAAAAACAGCTTCTCCAATTATAGCGGACATTATTCTTGAAGAACTATTAGAAGAATGCCTTGAAAAACTAGCTAATAAACCAAAAATAATAACAAAATATGTGGATGACATCTTCGCCGTTATAAAAAGAACAGATGTTGACGTAACATTGAATGCCTTAAACAGCTACCACAGAAAAGTTCAGTTCACGTATGAAATCGAAACCAACAACAAAATATCATATCTAGACACTGTAATGATTCGAGGAGAAAGAAGTATAAAAATGGACTGGTTTCAAAAACCGACATCTTCAGGAAAAATGATAAACTATCATTCCCAACATCCAAAAGCTACTATTTTCAACACCGCTAATAACTTCATCAACAGAGTCCTCTCGAACAGTGATCCAGAATTTCACCCAAAAAAACAGAAACAAAATCAGGGACATTTTATTAAAAAACTCTTTTCCGGGAAAGATAATCAACTCATTGATAAAACAACACCTAAAAAAAAAACAACAACAACAAAAACAACAACAACAACAACAACAATTGCAGCAACAACAACAACAGCAACAACAGTACGAACAACAACAACAAATAACAAAATATAAATCCTTCACATATATGAAACAAGTAGCCGATAGATTTAAACAAGCCAAACTCTTCGATACACACAAATACAAAATGGCGATGAAATCCACCAACACGGCCTCACAACTTTACACAAAACTTAAAACCAAAACGGACCAAATGGAACAGTCAGACTTAGTTTACAAGATAAACTGTAAAGGTAAAGACAACGAAGGGTGTAACCAAACATACATAGGGACAACGAAACAAAAACTTAGAAAGAGACTTGCCGGACATAAATCGGACATAAAAAACAACGCTTCACAGAAGACGGCTCTGGCAGCACATTGCCTCCTACACGGGCACACTCCTAATCTTGACGACATCAAAATATTGCAGAGAGAAGAGAACCAGAACAAGAGATTCATAATTGAAACTCTTCACATAATCGACACACATAACACAATGAACAGAAGAACGGACATGGAGAACGTTAGCCCACACTACAAGCACTTATTAGAAAAGAAAAAACCAAAGCAATGTATTAATAAGCTTTTGTTGAGCATGTTACTTGTCAGTGTTACTTTAAAGTGTAAATACCATATTTTGTATGTTTTTACGATATAAATGTAATTAGTGTAAGTTACTGATTGTTGTTATTCCATGTGTTTTAATGTTAATTATATGTTATTTTATCAATACAAATACAGAGTAAAATTCACCTGATGATGTCCATAGACATGGACGAAACGTCGTAAAAAAACAAAAAAACTTTTTTTCATTTATTGACCTGAAGCCCAAAACAGAAATAAAATTAACATTTCTTTCTTTAACGTTTAGTAGAAGGTTTAGTCTGCAAGTAAAACCAGTTTTTACATGAATTTGTGCAAGACATTTTTTTAATTAAATTCCGCTAGATGTGCAAATTCCCACACTGTGCGACGTGAACCATTGCCATTGCCGCCAACGTTGAGTGGCAGCTTGAGAGGAAGCAGCCTATCTCGTGGTTACGATTCGATGTTCAGTCGCAAATCACCACCAACTAGACGCAGAAATGGATTAGGTCGTTATGGGTAAGTGATGAGATGATCAAGATCAAGAATTTCATTTATGATTCCTGTTTTTATTTTTATTTTGCAGAAGCTATGACAACTTTAGACGAGATTCATTTGACGATCGCATGTTGTCACGTGTGATAAGAGGTTCGTCATTTCCTGGATGTCGGTATGCACCGTACCGAGACGAATTTTATTCAGAGGTCGACTGTGCAGCAAGTGGGGAATTTCGAAGTTGGCCACTATCGCACACCATTAAGAATACAAGAATACCCACTCGCACTCAAAAACTTCGAAATATCGGACTTAAAAGAATAATAGTAAAAATACAAAATGATATTTTTATTTACTATAAGTAAGGAATTTTTATTAATACAAATTCTTTATACAGTAAAACCCGCATAAGAGAAACTGCAAAATGTGACAGTCTTTCTTTCACTTAAGCGGGTTTTTCACTTAAACGAACCCCGCTTAAGTGAAAAAAAATTTCACTTAAGCGGAGTTCGGATAAGTGAAAAAAAAATTGCACTTAAGCTGATTTAAAAATTCCAAAAAGGGTTCTGACGTATCAGAAATTCAAATGTACTACTGAAATAGTGATGGCCTAAACAGTTATTTTTGAATAACAGTTATAACCGTTCCTGTTCTTTTATAGTAACAGTTATTCTTAGCAGTTATTGGGTAACGGTTACTTTGATCATTAAAATAGAAAAATTCTTCAAATTTCAGTAGATCGTAAAATGTTTCCGTTTTCAAATTCTGGATGTTAACTTTTAATCCTTAAATTTGCGGAATAACCTTGTTTTGAATTTGACGTTTGGAATTATTTTAAGTTTTTTTATACCCTAAGTGAATCTCATGAAAAGCCACTGGACCAAAAATATTTTATTGTTTTTTTAAATTTAAGTTTGGTATAAGGACTATTTTTGCAGCAAATTAGAATTTTTCGAATTTTATTTGCTTATTTCAAAAAAAAATATGTTCGTATAGGTACACATTTCTCCGTACAAAAATCAACTCCGAATCCAGATTTGATCCGGTACGAAAATCAGAACAGAGTAATATTGAATCAACACCAAGTTATGAGAGAAATTTATTATTTAATGATTACTGACTAAAATTTGGGGGTTCACATTGTCAAGTTTTCAAAACGTTTTGAATTGTGAGTAATTAAAAGAAAACTTGCCAAGTAACCCCCAAATTTTAGTCCGTAATCATTAAATAATAAATTTCTCTCATAACTTGGTGTTGTTTCAATATTACTCTTCTTAAAATATTTTATATTAAACCTTCGTAAAGTTAGAACTTGGCATACTTTTAGATCTCACTACTTTTCACGACTGAGTTGTTAAATATACAGATTTGTATACAGAAGAACTTGGCTGTTTTTTTAACATTTATGTTTTTTGTTGTGATCTCACTCCTTTTTGCAAAGATATTTATTTGTTGTCAGGTAATACCTCGTAAGATACCTACTAATATAATTCTACGACAATCAGAAGTGCTTTATACAATTGATAAAAATTCTGTGAAAGTGGGCGGATACCACGCCCCCTGAATTGAAAGTATTCTATTATTTTTCTTTGTATGCACTTTAAGCCCTACCGCTCTACCAAATTTCATCATTCTACAGCAATCGGAAGTGCTCCATTTAATTGGCCGCAGTTTTGAGGAAGTAGGCGGATACCACGCCCCTTGAATGAAAAACTTAAAATATAAAATTTGTTTCTTTTTATGCACTTCAAGCTCAAACTCTGTACCCAATTTCATCATTCTACAGCAATTGGAAATGCGGAGAAAATGGGCGGATACCACGCCCCCTGAATGGAAAACTTCAAATATTCTATTTTTTTTTCTTTGTATGCATTTTAAGCCCTATCGTTCTACCAAATTTCATCATTTTACAACAATCGGAAGTGCTCCATTAAAATGATTGCAATTCTGAGAAAGAAGGCGGATACCATGCACCGTACCGAGACGAATTTTATTCAGAGGTCGACTGTGCAGCAAGTGGGGAATTTCGAAGTTGGCCACTACCGCACACCATTAAGAATACAAGAATACCCACTCGCACTCAAAAACTTCGAAATATCGGACTTAAAAGAATAATAGTAAAAATACAAAATGATATTTTTATTTACTATAAGTAAGGAATTTTTATTAATACAAATTCTTTATACAGTAAAACCCGCATAAGAGAAACTGCAAAATGTGACAGTCTTTCTTTCACTTAAGCGGGTTTTTCACTTAAACGATCCCCGCTTAAGTGAAAAAAAATTTCACTTAAGCGGAGTTCGGATAAGTGAAAAAAAAATTGCACTTAAGCTGATTTAAAAATTCCAAAAAGGGTTCTGACGTATCAGAAATTCAAATGTACTACTGAAATAAAGACCGGTTAAGATGATTTTTTGCAAATTCAACCCTGGGTTTAATGTTTTGATTAGGAATTTTAAGTCTTTCCCAAATACCTTTTACGGATTACCTTTTTTTACGATGTTTAGCAGTAAGAAGAGGTTTTTTACCTGGTCGAAATGCAAAACGACCGAAATCTCTTAAACGCTTCCTGACCGTACTTGGCCCTATGGGTAGATTAAGTTCACCACAAATTGTCTTTGAAGTCGCAAAAGGGTCTTTAAGCACGAAATTCTTTATGCGCCTATCAGTTTTAATTGTTATTTTGCGAGGGCGTCCACCAAAATGATCTGCTTCTACTGATTTTCCACTTTTAAATTTTTTAATGATGTCGTAAACCGTTGACGTTGGAATTTTTAAGATTTCAGCGATTATTTTTTGTTTTATACCGGCTTGGAACTTTTCTATTATTTCGTATCGAATCGCGTTGCTATAACGTGTTTTAGCCATTTTATGCACTATATAATTTCAACTTACACAGCTCTCAACTTGTAAAAACGTTTTAATCTACGGCTTGAGTCAAAAGACTCGAAAAAACCGTTACTTTAACATCGAGACTCGCAATCTTCTTGAAATGTAGTTAGTTTTGCACAGGCATGTAACTGAGTAACTTTATAAAATAATTTTTTTGTATTGTTCTTGTCATCGTAGCAATAAATTTTTAATGTTATTATTAACTTGTCTCATACTCTTTACAAATTATTAAAAAACTTATGAAAAGTTGTTAGTTTTCTACTTGGTATTAAGAAAATCATTACTATGGGAAAAAATCCGGAATGTTTTTGGCAGCACTGTATATCTACATATATTATTATTATCTGAAAAATTAAAAATTTATTATTTTCAAAACGGTTCGATTTTTATTAGCAGCTGTTTGTCGTAACCCAAAACGTTTGTCACTTAAAGTTTCCTTTTTAGGAGGTCACAACCTTTTAATTGATACATATGGTCGTCTGAGTTCTATCTTATTCAATAGACCAATTTTGGCGAAATTGAGTTAGATATGCAGTCATACTAATTTGCGGACGTTTGGTGAAATCCGTTTTTTTTTTATATTTCTTTTCGTTTTCAAGTTATAGAGATCCATTTTGTCCAATAAACCATTTTTCTTACAACTTTGAATGTATTTTTTGTTCAATAAACAACTAAAAAAATTTTTTGTATTGTATTGGATAAAATTCAATACACTTTAAAGAGAAGCATTTTTTTCTATTTTGTTCAGTGTCAACAAAAGTGGGTATTGCCTTTTGGTGCCTTTTAGAGATTGTAGACATATTCGATATCAGAAAAGAGATATTCTATCAATGTATTACAAAACCAATCAAAGAGCCGATTTCCAAATACTGAAAATTACTAAAAATATAAGAAATTCTACCCAAAATTCCTTATTATGTGTAATGTTCAACGTTTTTACAAAAACATTTTTTCTTTATATCCACTTATGTTTTCCAAACAAAATATCTTTGACTATGACAAGTATTCAAAAAAAAATATTTATAATCCTAAAATAGATAATTTTAAAGTGTAAATTGATCAGCTGGTGTGACAGGGTTTGAAGTGTTATTAAAAGGCACCATATAATTTATCACCGACAAAGAAACTATTGCCAAACTCTGTTTTGAAGCTTGTATTTTATAAATATGTATTATTGAATATAGTTTTGTCATGGGAAGAACCTGTCCATCTTGCTACTATAATATCCAATATTTTGAGTTTTGCACTCACTAAAGTTTTACATATTATTTAAAAAAACTGATATTTTCTATTCCTGAAATGTTACTTATTTCCATTTTAAGCCTAGTCCTCACCTCCCATGAAATGAAAAATAAAACCATTTTAAAATACACCCTAAAATTCAATATGAAACCATAATTAATTCTTCACATGAAATTTTTGTTTACACAGTTTAAAATGTCTACTACTCACTTTTAATGAAAAAAAAATAAATTGTAATTTATTATAAAATACCTAGTCCATAAAACCAAATATAATAGGAGAGTTATCAATTATCATAGAATTAAGAAGGTTCCCTGCACCCTTCGAAAATTCAAATCATCAATTTCAATCATTGATATTTTTCAAAAATGTCCATCTACCTTTAAAAACATTCAGAAGTTTCAAACCGATCAAAAATCACCTGGAACATTAATCGTTTTTCACAAATTAATCAATATTAATTATGAATCTAGTTACATTTATCTGACATAAAATTTCAACTCGCTCTGTTTTTTTTTAATTTGGAAGCTTTATGTTAAGTTATTCAAACAATTTCCCTGATTTAGGTTCGATTATTTTTAATTTGTCAGAGACAGGCCTAGAAACTAGTAACCTTCCTACCTAAATTAGTACCTACCTAGCTAGCAGTAGCGTACGCAGGATATTTTTTTTTTGGGGAGGGGTTCAATCTCAATTTTGGTAGAAGTTTTTTAAGGTATCACTAAAATAAAACTAGGAGAAACATGAAAAACTTTCTTATTATTAACCATCTTGTATGAATAAGAAGTGAAATTTCAGTAAGATAACGAAAAAAAGAAAAAAACACAAAGACATAAAAAAAAAACACACGCCAGTTATAAAATGAGTTTAATTCATTTTTTGATATTTTTAGTTTGAAATAGTAATATAGGTAATAGAATTTGGTTAAAATACTAATTCCATTCTCCTTTTTAATTCACCATTATTACGTTTGTAACCGTCTTAAAGTGGAAAAATCAATCATTTTCACCCAACAATTTACATTTCCCAAAGTACGGCAACTTAGAAAAAAATTTAAGTTATTGTGGAAAATTGTGACATTTGTCAATCAATTTGTTTTGCTCAAAAACACAAATTCTGAAATAAAAAACAATTATTTCGGATTAAACGATCTTTTCCTACAAAAAATATCAACATTCTTTTTTTCATAAAAATAACCGTTTCCGAAATAAACCAACTGAAAGAGTTAAGGTTCTTACTTTTCTATGTAATAGTTGGACTTAGTTAAAAAATTATTATGCATTTTGTGACAATTGCATGTATTTTTTTTCTGTTGTCGGTACATTATACGAACATTATTTTAAGATATCGGCCCACTGTATGTGTCCACATCTTAAGGTGGGAGGGGCAAATTAAAAAAAAAATTATTGAAAATAGAAAATGAATATAAAAACACAACTGTAACACCTACAAAAACATGGTATATTTTTTTTCAAAGCCAGTCATTTATTTTTTAATTATGATTTTGAATTTAGTTATTTTAGTGCTTAGTTTTTGAATGAATGATTTTTAAACTTTTAATTTTTCGAATAAAATTCGAAAAATTAAGTTATTCAAAAACGAAGCACTTAAATAACTTCATTTAAAAACATGCATAAAGCCCGCATCACACGACGCTTGTTTTCCTGCTAGAAATGCTTTCTGGCTTTCGTGCTGGCTATTGAGCTGGAAAATGGCGTCACTGCTGGCTCTCTTGATAGAAGCGCTGCTAGATTTCAAAGTTAAAACCGGTGCTATTTTTCTTGCTTGTTTTGCTGCTGGATTTTAGCAGACGTCAATAGGTACATCTATATTTTCAAATGTCATTTTTTCTATTTCGTTTTTATTTATTTTCTAATAGTTTTTTTTAACTTTAAACAAAATTAAATGTGATTTCATTAATTAGTATATTTAGTTCTATCAGATGTATGCATTTTTTGTGAAAATTTGTGTAGATAAATATTGTGAAAATTTGTGCAAATTCGCAAGAAATTTCAAAAAACCATCAGCGAATCCAGCTCCAAAACAATCATCGAGTGAAGCCAAAGAATTCAAACCAGCAAAACATCCAGCACCACACCATGCAACAAAACCAGCACGAAAGCCAGCTTAAGGAATGAATTGCTGGCTTTAAAAAAAGCTGTAACATAATTTTGTAAGTGTTGCCGATATGTTTTAATATTCATTTTTTATTTTAGAAATTTTTGTTTTAATTTGCCTCTCCCATATAAAGGGGTGAACCAATAGAGTGGGCCGATATCTTAAAATCATGTCCATATAATGTACCAACAATGAAAAAAATTTATGCTTTAATCACAAAATGGACAGTTTTGGAATTAAGTCACCCAACTATATAGAAAAGTAAAACCCTCAACTCTTCTGATTGGTTTATTTCGAAAATGGTTATTTACATGAAAAAAGTATGTTAATCTTTTTTGTAGAAAATATTTCAAGCTACAAAATAGTCTCCAGCATTTCTTTTTTTTGCAACTTACACTTTGGGAGTTATTCGTGAAAACCATTTTGGGGGCCTTTAACCCCCCGCAAAATTGTTGGTTGCGCTTATATCGATGGGGAATTTTGACAGTTTCTTAAGAATCCATTAGGAAGCTGTAAACCAAAATCCAGCTTTCCTTCGATTATTTCCTAATTGGGCTGTTTTTATTGCTTCATTGACCGGACTACTTCTACAAGTGAAAATAAAGAAATCCTTTAAAGAATCAATTTTTGTTCATACCTACTTATATAAAAGTACCTATCTACATTATGTACGTACATACATAAATGAAAATTATTATTCAACCGGCACAAAACTCCTCAAAAGACAAATAATATCATAAAGAAAAAAAAATTAAAATCCATTTACTGAAACAAAAACAACAAAAATGTGCTTGCACCACCGATCACTCAAATAAAGAATAAGGCAAAAAAATTAAAAAACAAATCAACAAGACTACCCTTATCATTCCTTCGCTTAAAAACATTATAGAATATGTATATCCATACTTCAATCTATATTCAAAGGGCAACAAGAAAAAAGCAGTATATTGCGATATTGTTAAGAGAATGCAATTTTAAATTGAATGCAGAGAGCATCTTCGCTCTCGCTTCCAAAGCAGCACTTAGCAACATGTTGTCGTATCTGTTATTATACCTTTGTATATAAAACCTATAGTACTATCATGAGGTTGAAAATTTTATCTTTATGTGTGGACGCTACGTGGCGCAAGAATAGCAAAACTTGACAATGGAGAGTTAAAGTGGAAGAAAATACTAAAAGGAAAAGCAAAAAATAGAAGGAGAGGGTTGTATTATTGTGATTCTGACAACAATAGGGGGAATAAGGGAGATAGCTGAATCAGAAGTTATCGTCATGACAACGACAACAAAAAACTCATGTCCATGCTGTGAAAACGGTATATACATATAAAAATATAGCTATGACAATTTTATATGTATTATACGGTATACCTATGCACAAATTAAAGAATACAAGATTACACCATTTGATTTTCTGTCTTCTTTTTCTGACGTATTTTAAGAAGAAAAAATTTTCCAGCCGAGGATCTTTCGTGTGAGAATAATAATAATTTGTTCAAAAAACTTACATTTTATGTTTTTCAAAAATAAAATGAGAATTTGTTTAACAAATTATTATTATTCTCGCACGAAAGATCCTCGGCTGGAAAATTTTTTCTTCTCAAATGACGTCACAAAAAGAAGACAGAAAATCAAATGGCGTAGGTAATCTTGTATTGGATTATATGGGTCGAATTTGTTTTCGTTGGTAGGTAGGTAGGTATTTTGTTCTTTTTTTTTTCGTTGTTGACTTTTTTCACTATCTAGGTAGGTATAATCTATATTATGTCGTATGGGAATGGCAATGTTGCGAAATTTGGTTGTTTTGTTCTATTGGTAGGTATTGTAATAACATAATTTAGTCTTTCAAAAACATCACATTTTATTGCAACTTTTGGCAAAAATATTATAAAAAAAATCAAAAATGTATATTTTTTAATATCAATTTAAAATTAAATTCTTTCATTTTTTATCATTTTTTTTTGGAATAAAAATAAAAATATACCTTATAGGTACCTACCTAACTTATAGTCTAATAAGTCGTTAGGTACATAGGTACCTATAAGGATAATTTTATTATTCGCAAAATAGATTTTCATGTTGCAGGTGCTAGGTATATGACTTACCTTTTTGTATTTTTTTCCACATCACCCAGTGGGGTAAAATACTAGATGCGTTTTTTTTTTTGAGGTTCCCCGATAGGCCTATTCCTCTCTATTACTACGTTATAAATTATGTATAGATATATAAATATATATATATATATAAATAATATATAAATATAAATGTTATGTTTAAATAATAATAAAATATCAAGATAGATAAAGATAAGTTGAACACATGTAGGTATTAAAAAAAGGTTTTTTTACAGGTGGAAATCTTCATGTTAATAAGGGATTAATTAAAAATTCATTTTTTTGTTTATCATTTTTTTTGATTCAAAGTTTAATTTTATCATGCTGATAATTTTGTAAATATCAAACTTTGTAAACATTTTTAAGAAAAAAAACTGGTACGCATTTTTTTATCAACAAAAACTAATTAAAATTTTTTTTAATTCAAAATTTAATTTTTTTAAATTTATATGCTGATAATTTTTATACCTAGGTATATAAAATTTTTAAAAAAATTTGTACGCAATTTTTAAGCAACAAAAGCTAATTTAAAAATTTTTTTTTTAAATTCAAAATTTAATTTTTTTAAATATTGATAGGTATGCAATATAATTAAAACTTATTAGAAGCTCTTATGTAAAGTATTAAAATCGGTTCAATAAATAATAATACAATAAATTAAATATCGATGGATACAACTTTTTCTAAAAATATGGTAGATGGGACAAATGTAATCAAAATCATAGGAGTGGTTTTTGAGAAAAATGACGCTTGTCTGGGAGGTATGGTTATTTTTGATCCTACGAAAATTTTTTATTCGCAATTTTATTTTTAAATATCTTAAAAAAAATTAAAAAAAGTTTGTTCATTTATTTTTGTTCTCAAAATTTTATATTATTAATAATCAATTTTTTGAGAAAATTGATATAAAAATAAGTTTCTATACTTTTTTCAGTATAATTAGTCATTTTGGCAGAAAACTTAATTTCAAGAAGTAGCAACCATAGTTTCAATTTATATTTTTTCATAAACATATATATTAGGGTGGAACGTCGATGTATGGAGAAAAATAAAAGTTGTTGTATCAATTTCGTTTCGATGAGTAGAATAACTTGACATTAAAAAAAAAGTTTGGATTAAGTCTTTAGCCCTCTACCTTAGCTCAAAGTTTCGACTTTTTGAAAAAAAAAATTTTTTTTTCGGAAACGGTAAAATTATTTCACAAGTTTGAAATAAATTATATGATATTATTCATGAAAAAGGAAAAATACAAATTATAATATATTAACTTTATTTAGACAAATAAATTAACACAAACTGGAAAATAAAAACTTAAAAATTCATAATACGCCATTCAGAAACTAACCCAATTAAACTTTTTATTTTTCAAGTTTTTTTAGTTCTATCCAACAAAGGGGGTGATGTGACTTGCAACTCGCTTAAGATAAAAAAAGATTTCCATAGCGCAAATATATGAAAAAATTGAATTTATGTAGCGCTTTTTAACATATATCTCGAGAACGGCTAATCATACAGTATAAGTTGTTGTACATTTTTTATAGGAAATTTAATTATCTTTCTTTTTACTAAAAATATTTGTTGTAGGTTTTATAATTGCGGAAATACAGAGCAAAGCAAAAAAATTTATGACTTTTTTTTCCAATTTTGCAAAACTTTGACCTGTGGTAGAGGGCTAAGAAAAGCAATTTTTATTTTTTTTTTCATTTTTTACGGGTAGCTTACGTAATTACGCAACTTTTTAGTGCTATTCGAAAAGCTAAATCGGAAAAAATATTTGACGCTCCACCCTAATATATAGTCATCACCCATAGCTTACAAAAAAAAAATAATATTCGACCAACATCCTAACAACCCTGCAACCAACATTCTTCCCTTTCTTCCAACCTCTTCTTCATCAAAATTAAATCTATTAAAAACAAAAACAATTCACGAAATTGTAGCATCCTTTTTTCCTTCCAACTCTTATAAATTTTATATACTGTGCTCTCATTCTATTATTATCGCATTTTCTTCTTTGGATGGCAATTCTTTAGTCTCCGACCCAACTCTCCGCATTGTGGAATGTGGATAGTAAGTATTTACATGTGTGGACGCATGGTGGCGCGTCGGGCGTTTGTCACGATGATAGTACTATAGGTTTTATATACAAAGATTATACTTCATAAAACAAAAATAGGCTGTACACCAGGGTTCGGACTCAGATTTTGAATTTTCGAAGTAAATACGGAAAAAAACTGGAGTAGATCCAAAATTTTCGAAGTAGTTTTAGGAGATTAAAAAAAAATTTTCGAATTAAATTCTTAACAAAAGTTTATTCAGTATTATTTGATTATTTTTCATTAATAAATAAACAATTAATTGCGAGCAAGTAACTATAAGGTACAAGAAAGTCAAACTTAAAATAAAAAAAAATATAACTATAACACAAACTTCAGACTTCAATAGAAACAAATTAAACATAGATATTAGATCAGCACCTTGAATTTTAGTTGGGTTTAAATATTGTATTAAGCAAAGTTTACTGTCTTCAAATTCAAATCTTGATTTTTTTTGAGTACACAAAGCAATATAATATTTTAAAATGTTTTGTTGACCAGCGCTGTCCTTAAATTTGTTGGTTAAGAATTTTTTCAAAGAGAAGCAAATCCTAAAAAAGAGGAGTAGAGAAGTAGATTAAATTTTTTTTCTCAAAATCGATCGAAGTAGAGTCCGAACCCTGCTGTACACGTCTTATGGAAGAGCTTTTTCAAAATCAGTAGCGCGCCATATTTTTGCGCCATACTAAATTGAAAGAACTCCTCCATAAAAAAGTGTGTGCCCGCCCGTGAATTTTCGATTGTATCTGACGGAGACTCAACCAGAGAGAAGGAACTAATAGAGAGAGTCAAATTCGACGGTGGCTCTCTTTTAGCCTACAAGCTACGATGTTGCGACTTGCGCACCATCTTGCATATGTATAATTATTAACTCCATATAAAAAAAATGTGGGGACAAATACATATGCAAGAAGATGTGCATACTCACCACCTTTTTTGTTGTTTTGCACTGCCCGAGGTGAAAACATGTACACACCGATAAGAATTCAACACGTTATAAAAAATGTAAACAAAAGGTTTCGAGGGGACGGAGATGAGGAAATTTGACTCTCTCTATTAGTTCTTTCTCTCTGGACTCAACGTCCTACTGAACGCAC
Organism: Epistrophe grossulariae; assembly: GCA_929447395.1. Classification (NCBI taxonomy): domain Eukaryota; kingdom Metazoa; phylum Arthropoda; class Insecta; order Diptera; family Syrphidae; genus Epistrophe; species Epistrophe grossulariae. The sequence goes on from OV839566.1 coordinate 77,740,549, forward strand.
ATCTGAGTACGCACTGATTTACTGAATTGCTGTGGCCTATGGCTGCCGCTCCTATTCAACCCCCATTAAATATTGATGTGTATTCAGAGTTACCCGTGTCCAGTTGGTAACTCGTTCAGCTTTTTTTCCTTGGGTTTTTGTTGAGTAGCTTTTGATTTTCGAGCTTTAAAAAAAGTTTTTAATAATGAGTGTTATCGTGGAGTGTTTTCATCTTTTGCATTTCTTTTAATGTGTTAAAATTACAAAAGCTAAGCTGTTTTCTTTGAAGAAGAACATTATTCGCGTAGATTTTCGTAGTGCGTGGTCAATTAATGTGATAAATTGTATTTTTAAAAGCAAAAATGTGTTTTAATTTTTATAAATAAAACAATTAAATGAAAATTTCTATCTAAAAAAAAGGGCGGTAACCCTACATATTATTCTTTCATATTTGAGTCAATTTAAAATAAACACTACGACAACCCTGTGAGAGCTTTAATGAACGACAGATTTATACAATCCACTGTAGCCAGAATGTGAAGCAAACGTCCTATCTTGCCCACACTGCCTATTTTTGTTGGATGAAGTATAGATACGGAGCGTTAAATTTTGGGTTCCCTTTTTTTGAACTGGATGCAACATCTTGTTATTATATTATCTTTGGTCGTATTGAGTTAAGTTCTCTTTCCGTATCTGAGCTGGAAGGGCGCTTGGCGAGTTCGCGCAGTGTATTACTTATTTGATATAATTAAATAATTTCAGGGTAATATTTTCAGAAGTGGGATAAGAAATCCATTTTAAGGTGTAAATAATTAAACATACATACATGTATAATGTTCAGTTATTTTTTAAAAAAAATAAGGCCAAACAAATAACAAAACACATTCCTGCAGTTGGAAATTTCATTTTACTTTTGATGAAGGAGGGAAAAGGACGGCATGAGTACAAAGTGTAACAAGAAATTTGAATTTCAGCCGTTAAAAGGGGAGCGAAATTATATATTGTGTATCCCTATCTTTCAACCAACCAATATTGATGTATTAGTTAGTGTCGAGAATCCATGATTCTGTACACAGAGTAATATGAAATTTAAATTTCAGCCGTTGAAGAGAAAATATTACATAATCAGTACAATCTATCATTGTATTGGTGGAGTGGGGGAGTAAAAAGAAATCTTGCATCTGTCCTTCTCGTTTACTCTTTATGCATTTAAAAGGGAATGTATTTAAAAAGACCGCGACAGGAAATACAATATATTGTAATATTTTCTTAGGGTTCGACAGATAAAAATTATTTACTTTCTCTAAAACTTCTACGTATTTATTTCGTAAATAAAACACTTCACTTTCTTACAACCAAACAATTTATTATTCAACACTCAAATATACCGAAACTAATTTCCGAAGCAATTTACTTATCTCTTATCACAACCAACTTTACTCTTTCACTATTAAAAACAAACTGTGCCCTCTATCCGCCAGACAGGTGCTTTTTTACTTATTACATAGGTTCCCGAAACTACTTGAACATTCCATAGAAGAAGCTTTTCGATGTTTTGAGCTTTGACTTGAACATTCCATAGAAGAAGCTTTTCGATGTTTTGAGCTTTGGTATTCGATTTGGAATCCACTTTCGAAAAGCTCTCCCAAAGCTCACCTCATAGATATCAGTACAGATTTGTGGTTTACATAAATTTCTAAGAGATGGCGCTTCATAAAAGACGTTACATTATAATTCAAAAGCAGTTGAGTAATTTAATCGTTACAATATTTTGGTAGAAATTGTCGATTCAATTTAAACGGTAGGTACGTTTTGTTGCATTTTTGTTTTTGATTTTGATCAGTTCAGTCGTGAAATAGTTGGGAAGAAATTTAAAAGAAAAAAATAAGGAAATACAAATTTTTAAAATGTCTGGAAGACCAAGAAAAATGCTAAAACGATTTATTGCCGTTGAAACAAGTGAGTCTACATAATATTCTTAGACTAACAGCCCTATTCTGGCGAACCTCACTGATACCTCACAAGTCACAACAACCTCACAAGGAAAGGTGAAATCGATTTTGTGAGGTTTTCGTACCCTCACAACTGTAAGCCTCACAAAAACTATCGAAATTGTGATCTCCTTTTGAGAACCTCACAACAACCTCACAAGAAATCAACCTCACAAAGGCTTGTGACTTGTGAGCCCTCACAACGCCAGAATAGCCCTGTAAAGTTGCAATTAGAGGAAATGAAGTAAAAGAACCTCGAAATTGAAAAAGAAGTAGCTCTATGTCGTCGTTCATCAAGTGAAATATTACAAAATACGGCATCAGTTATTACGCCTTCAACCCAGATATCGTTAAGATTAGGCACAGAGGAGGTTACGAAGATAATTCCCTTATTCAACCCGTCGAACCCATCCTCCCTTAGTGCTTGGGAATGGATCGAGACAATCGAAAATATATGCCATCTCTATGAATGGTACGATCGCAGCACGTTATTTTACGCGTCCCTGTGGCCAGGAGCACTGATCTCTATAATATACTGGAAAGCGTATCCATGCATGAAACTTGACTCCATTTGAAGAACTGTTATAGTGGAGCTGCCTACTTTTTTGTATAACAGTTTAACTTTATAACATATAAAAAGTGACGAAGTCAAACGTCAAAGAAGTGGAAAATGTGAAACATTTTTCTCAGTTTGTTGAAATTTCATTAAAAAAATAAATTCGGGGAGAAAAAAACATTATTATTGAAATTTTGTCTACTTTTAAATCTTAAATACATCTTCGCAAAGGTATTATCTTCAATTAATGCCTCATTTGTTAGTTGTGAGTACGTCGCGTCGGCTAATTCATTCGTATTTTTGTGTTGTGAGTTCAGGTGGTGGTAGCAGTAATAATTGCAATGGCCATAATTAAATGAAACATAATTTTTATTCTACGGATGTGCATCAGCAACTCCAGAAAACAATCAGTGATGTTTGTTCACAAACGCATTTCAACGCGTCTTAACCAAACCCATCTACAGGGAAGTTACAAGTCCCAACATCGGTTACCACTGAGCTCGTTATTGAAGAACCATTAAATCCAAGTCCAAAATACAACGACATTATGCTTTTTTTTGGATAGTTACATCACTAAACTAAGTTGTAAAAGAAAATTTCGTGAAAGAAAATCAACTCGGCATGAGGCGAACCTTTTAGAAGCCTCAAATAAAGTGATGCGCTGGAATTTATAAACATAGCCATCGAGTTGTTTGTCACCAAAAGACGAATTTACAAACATGCGGGTAGTCCAGTGGAAACGCACATTTGGCTGGATGAACACACAAAGCTTAGACACTGCAGATAGGTGAGTACAAAACAAGGTGGCGTTTGTATTTGGTTTTGATGATAAATGTGTTTTTAAGGTACATCAACTCCAAGTGCGCTAAAAACATGTGGAAATTCAATGCATGTGGTTCCAAACAGAATGTGCATTGGGTTATCAGCGTCTGGGAAATGGGGTGACTCTCTGAAGAAATGTCACGAGGTCGAGTCTCCGCAGTTGCCGAATTGATCGCCGAAAAGCTCGAACGTCAAGACGATCCACTTGAAAAGGCAACCGATTTCTTTACACCTTTACAACTGTTAGCCAAACATCGCATTGAAACTCAATTCACTTGAGTCGAACAAGGATTTCCAAAAATTTCCATATAAAAGTAATTTCCTGCATTTTTCAGTTTTAAAGCAAATACCGAAATAACTTTTATATGGAAATTTTTTTAAATCTTTTTTTTCGATTTGAAAATGGTTTTCAGAAACACTCAGGGAACTTAAAACGAAACTTAGAACCATTCCAACCATCCTTATCAACTTAATAGTTTTGAAACGACAGCGTGGTTTATCTACGAATTTCAAGAAATCTCTTAAATGTAATAGAAATTTCCTGAAATTGGTAGATAAACAACGTTGTCATTTCCAAACTATTTGCTTCATTTGGATTATTGGAAAGTTTTTGAGTTTAAATTGAAGTCCTCTAAGTGTTTCTAAAAACCATTTTCAAATCGAACAAAGATTTAAAAAAATTTCCATGTAAAAGTAATTTCCTGCATTTTTCAGTTTTAAAGCAAATGCCGAAATTACTTTTATATGGAAATTTTTTGAAATCTTTTTTCGATTTGAAAATGGTTTTCAGAAACACTTAGGAAACTTAAAACGAAACTTAGAACCATTCCATTCATTCTTATAAAGATAATAGTTTTGAAACGACAGCGTGGTTTATCTACGAATTTCAAGAAGTTTCTTAAAAGTAATAGAAATTTCCTGAAATTGGTAGATAAACAACGTTGTCATTTCCAAACTACTTGCTTCATTTGGATTATTGGAACGGTTTTGAGTTTGAATTGAAGTCCTATAAGTGTTTCTAAAAACCATTTTCAAATCGAACAAATATTTAAAAAAATTTCCATATAAAAGTAATTTCCTGCATTTTTCAGTTTTAAAGCAAATGCCGAAATTACTTTTATATGGAAATTTATTGAAATCTTTTTTCGATTTGAAAATGATTTTCAGAAACACTTAGGAAACTTAAAACGAAACTTAGAACTATTCCAACCATTCTTATAAACATAATAGTTTTGAAACGAAAGCGTGGTTTATCTACGAATTTCAAGAAATTTCTTAAAAGTAATAGAAATTCCTGAAATTGGTAGATAAACAACGTTGTCATTTCCAAACCACTTGCTTCATTTAGATTATTAGAATGTTTTTGAGTTTGAATTGAAGTCCTCTAAGTGTTTTTAAAACCCATTTTCAAATCGAACAGAGATTTCAAAAAAATTCCATATAAAAGTAACTTCTGAAAAATTGAATTAATCTCCTTTTTAACCACGATTTAAAAAAGACACTTTTTTAAGCCATTTAAGAGCAATTTATATGAAATCTTTGTTTTTTAATGCCTATAATGCACTTTCTATATTTAGGAACTCAACAAATGCAACTAATGTGTCAACTTTGGATGTCCTAAGCTCTCTTGCTGAAAATGCTCGAAGTCAATTTTTATTTGTGTTCCAGGGATAGTGGATGATTCTTAAACTCCAGATGAAGGTTATCATCCGTCCGTAGCAACAGTCTTATATTCCAAATAGAATTGTTTTTGGATAATACAATAACTATGTGGAAGTGTTGTTGGTATGAACATAATATAGGTGCACTAAATACTTCTAATTTTGGCTTACCTTAAGTTTTTTACTAAGGAAATAAATTAAAAAATTTTTTTTAATTTTTGAAAAAGCGATTTTTATTTAAGTTTTTTTTATTTAATTTTTGTTAATGGTGATTCTCTTTCAAGAAACGTTAATACTCGTTTTGAAAGCATCAATTGCTGATTCCAAAAAGATATCAACCATCGCTGTACGACTTACCGTTGTACAGATACACTCGAAAACCTTTATCAATATTCTTGATTTTTCCCATCATGAAGAAAAATAAAAAACGGTTTGGAGTGTATCTGTCCAACGGTAAGTCGTACAGGGATGAATGATACCTTTTTGGAATCAGCATTTGATGCTGTTAAAAGAAACTTTGAAATCTTTTACTCAAAAATTGTAATGAGAAAAAGCACTCTTAAAATACGCATACAGGTTCCAATATGCGAGTTCCAAGAGTAAATTTTTTTTAATGGTGATTCTTTTTCAAAAAATTTTGATACTCGTTTTGAAAGCATCAATTTTTGATTTTTCCCATCATGAAGAAAAATCAAAAACGGTTTCGAGTGTATCTGACCAACGGTAAGTTGTACAGCAATGGTTGATACCTTTTTGAAATCAGCAATTGATGCTTTCAAAACGAGTATCACAATTTGTTAAAAAAGAATCACCATTAAAAAAAATTTACTTTTGGGACTCGCATATTGGAACTTGTATGCGTATTTTAAGAGTGCTTTTTCTCATTAAAACTCTTGAGTAAAAGATTTCAAAGTTTCTTTTAACAGCATTAAATGCTGATTCCAAAAAGGTATCATTCATCTCTGTACGATTTACCATTGGCTAGATACACTCCAAAAGCTTTTTCAATTTTCTTAATTTTTGCCATCATGAAAAAAAACCACAAACCTTTTGGAATGTATCTGACCAACTGTAAGCCGTACAGTGATGGTTGATACTTTTTTGGAATCAGCAATAACTGATTCTCTTAAAACGAGTATCAAAATTTGTTGAAAAAGAATCACCCTTAAAAAAAGTTCATTGGTAAATGTAAAAGTATTTTCGTGAAACTTTTTTTTAGAGAAATCCAAGAAAATGCAATATTGGGAAATCATCGTATATCAAAAATGTGGACAGGAGTACCGGCACCGGACACCAACGTTGTCAGATTTAGCTCCAGCAGTAGTCAAGCTTCAAGAAGCAGTGCACATAATACATATACATATTTCGAATATACCACTGCGAAAGTGACTCACAAAAAGAACTTCTTACACCATGCTACTGTTCAGGTAGCCTTAAATACGTCTATCAAACCTGCCATCAGCAAATGGCTGACCGCTTCTGAAACAAACTCCTGTGAATTATGCAAATTCCCGTACATAATGCACACAAAAATAAAGCAACTGGTAGTGTGTCTAGCATACCAGGTGCAATAGCTATCGGTCCACTGCAATCCACTGACATCTCGAGAGTGCCATCAAAAAAGAAACAAAGACATGCACTGTTTCATCCTGGTAGTGATGTTACAAATCAAAGAAGCAAGCTCCGTTTCTCTAGGCACCATCGAAGATGGCTGCGGTCCGATAAAGAGAAAGAGATTAGAACAGCAACAGCACCGTCAACAGAAACAGCGGCTACCATGAATTAAGAACCAACGTATTTCAATTTGTGTGCTTTTTATTTGCTTAAAAATAAGAAAAAAGGAACATACTGTTATTATTTATTTAAACAGGAGTTAATGTCATCAATACAAATTTTACATTTCTTAAAAATATAATAAAACTTTCTATTTCAAATGGCTTAATTTATTCTAATAAGTAGCTTGAAAATCTCAGCTATCAGTTTTATTTTGTTTTCACAGATAAAATTCTTACGTCAAAATGATTTTTTTTGTGCTCGGAAGATGTCAAAAAGTGGAGCTGCCTTCCCAAATGTCATCTTCAATTGGAGCCAAAAAAAACTGTTATACTTTGTAGGGAAAACACTATCCAGTGTATTATAGAGATCAGTGGCTAGGAGATGCGGCAACAAATTGGTTTGATGTAGTGATGGGCGCATTCGAATGATTTTCTCGATTATAATCGATTCAAGCAACATCTCGAGATGTCTCGATTCTTCACTTGAATCATTCGAATGATTTACCATACCGATTATACATACCCACTTACTATTCTTACTTGTAAGTTGTAATCGTAAGCGCAGTGAGTGAGAAGAGAACTCGAACTCGGAACTCGAGAACTAGAGAGCTCAAGAACTCGAGAACTCGAGAAATGAGAACGAAATACAAGCAAGAGAAAGATAAATAGACATAATCGAAAACTCGAGAACTCGAGAGTCGAAACGTTGATTGTTTGTGTAGGTTACGTCATACGTTTATTCAACCACTTGAGTCAACGCAGAGAGAAGTACGCAGAAAAAACGAAATAAAGAGCCATATATTTTTCCGAAGCAGAAAATAAATTTTTCGTATTTTTTAGAGGTTTTTTAATCCATCGTCATCGTAGCCAACCTTTGATGGAATTTGACAATTGATGGCTTGACAGATAGGTAATGTCCTATGCTTTGAGGTATAGATAATATTTCGATCCAAATTTCAACAGATTGCCCTAAAAAAGCATTTTTCCGGAGCAGAAAAAAAACACGATTTTTTTCGTATTTTTTAGAGGTTTTTAATCCATCGTCATCGTAGCCATCCTTCGATGGAATTTGACAGTTGATGGCTTGACAGATAGGTATTGATCTATACTTTGAGGCATAGAGAATATTTCGTTCCAAATCTCAACAGATTGCCTAAAAAGGCATTTTTCCGGAGCAGAAAAAACTCGATTTTTTTCGTATTTTTTAGAGGTTTTTTAATCCATCGTCATCGTAGCCATCCTTCGATGGAATTTGACAGTTGATGGCTTGACAGATAGGTGATGATCTATACTTTGAGGCATAGAGAAAAAAAAGCATTTTTCCCGAGCAGCAAAAGAATTCTAAATTTTTCGTATTTTTCAGAAGTTTTTTTAATTTATCGCCTTCGTAGCCATCCTGTGATGGAATTCGAGATATAGGGGACAAATTATATTTTGAAGCATAGAGAATATTTCGTTCCAAATGGACTGCAATAAAAAAGCAAACAAGGGAAATAAATTTTATATTATTTAAATTTAATTTTTAAAATGTAGATTGTATTGGACAACATTTTTTTTTTATCGAATAAAGCGAATCTGCATATTAAATTTTAAAAGTTTATTATTCCAATTTTGTACTATTTCATATCTTGAATGATCATTCGATTATTGCAATCACTCGAATACTAATGTCTCAATCATCATTCGATTATGCCCATCACTAGTTTGGTGGGTACAGGGTAGAAATCCGCTATTGGGACGAGTTTAAAATAAAAATCCTCCGAGATTTCTCCTCGTAAGATAATTCTGCTAATATTCGCGTGGAATTATTATCCCGGCAAAAAAAGGACACCAAAAGCTACGAAAGTTATGTTTATGGGATGACGAGTTCTGTCAGGATATGTTTATTTTTCTGTGATTGGTTCTGTTTGCTTAATTTGTTAAGAACCGATTTATCAATTAATAGTGGAACTACTTTCAGTTAATTATCAGAAATAAGAGGTATCTATTGAAAGTCAACCTTGGTTACAATTGATGATATCTGAGTGATAAGATCGAACTAAGTGTGATGCGCAAACTGACTGAAATAGATGAACTGAGTGTTCTGAGAAAACTGAGTGTATTGGATAAACTGAGTGTGATATACTGTGTGTGATATACTGTGTGTGATATACTGAGTGTGATATACTGAGTGTAATAGACGAACTGAGTGAAATCGTTTTAATCTGAGTGAAAATATGCATAATATGCCGAGTGCGACTATAGCAATAATGGTTGCTCTGAGTTAGTGAACTGTGTATTCCAAATAAAATTACCGAAATTGAACAGAATAATATTAGAGTTGTGTAAAATCAAAAATAATAATAATAATAAATAGTTTCGTAAACTCTACTGAGGACAGTACATTGCAGGATAGCCAAGTTGTTAACCCAAGTGTAACTCTACCATAAGAATAACATATTGAGCAAGGAAACCCCTCGTGCTCATAGGTATATAGTTTTAAGTAGGCTGCACAATGCAGCTCGTCAAGTGAGTCAGACGTATTGAGTTAAGTTCTCTTTCCGTATCTGAGCTGGAAGGGCGCTTGGTGAGTTCGCGCAGTGTATTACTTATTTGATATAATTAAATAATTTCAGGGTAATATTAGTAAAACTTTTTAACAATTTGTAATACGTTTTTCTGCTTTAAATCGATTTATCTCATTTCCCATTTGTCGAAGAGAACAACAATTCAGAGAAAAAATATTTAGCTAGAATTTTTTAGTTTCAGTTCCGACCTTACAGTTACTACCTAAAAAGATATACCTAGCGGTATATAAGTTGTGTTTTTTCTAGACGTGTGGTTTTCAATCTGGCAATACTTTTATGCTCAGTTTGGTTTACAATTTCATAATAAATAGGCTAACTCCTGAACAACGTTTGCAAATCGTGCAAATTTATTACCAGCCGAGTAATTCGAGCAACCATGAACGCACCACGTTTACTCTAGTGGATAATGCGCATCCTCAGAGACGCCGTACACTGAACACCGAAGACGCTACTGCTGCTGTGGAGCAGAGTATCGAAAAAGACCCGAATGAGTCCATCCGCCATCGCGCGCAACAATTGGAGCTGGAGCCTCTTGGGCTCCACACGTCTAAAAAAAAACACCCTTTAGTAAAACATGAGAAAATAATGCTTTAAATTTTTTTTTAGAGTTTTATATTTTGTACTTTCCTTTCAATATATATGTTGTTGCACCGCTGAAATTCTTTCCAACTAATAAAGATCGAGTCCAAGTCTTTTAAAACCAAATAAAAGAATCCTTTTGGAAATTGTTCGATTTTATTTTCTATATAAAAGTTTAGATTTAAATATAAAGGTTTTTATTTTTAAGAAACGACAAATCAACTTACAAATTGGTATCTTGAAAAAGCGATGAACAAATTATTTATATAAAATATCAAATAACAACAATTAACTTTCAGATTGAATATTTGAAATTAAATGAAAATAATTTTGAAAAGATTCGAGAAATTAATAAACAAAAAACCAAGGAAAAAACGATTAATAGGAATAACTGTAGTGTTTTTAGAACAAAGTAGAAAATGAAATTGAAAGTTTAAAATTTAAGTAGATAAATATGAAAAGAAACGTTAATTAAAAAATTAACTAATATGAATAAACGGCTTGATGACAATAAATAATAAACCTAATAATCGAAACCTGTGCGGGTATGATCAACCTCACGTCACCAACCGATCTGCATTTCAAAAAGCTAAGGGAAATCCCAACTAGGAATCAAAATAGATCTCTCGTGATAATAGATCTTTCAAGAGAAAACACCGCCGATGACATTTTGGAGGCGGCGAAACGTTCAATGAGATCGGGAATTACAATTCACAGAAACCAAACACTATTACAAAGAAGACGCCGACAAGAACTTTTTACGATTAAACACAAACTCAACGAGCTTAACTCTTCAGTAAAAATAATAATTAAAGGGGAAATACTACAAATTAATTCAACTTATTTCACTTTTAAATCGCAAAGAGGACTTATTGTAAACACACAAAACGATCTTGCATACGTAAAAAGTTTGTTTGGTGATGCTGCTCAAAGTTTTTTCTATTTTGCTCCACTTACAACAATTGGCGTTTTTCTTTTTTGGCTCTGAGCAAAGCTCTGAGCAGAGGTTGAGCGATCAGAGCTAAGCTCTGAGGAGATTACGATCAGAGCCCTCAGATTTAATTATGAAACACACTTGAGCACTGAACATGTCTTATGCATAGCAATCTGTCAAATTACAAAAAAATTGTATGAAGTTGGCTTCGCTCAGCGTTTTGCTCGATTTGCTCGGTCATTTTATTCTGAGCATACAGATCATGCTCCGAGCTAGCTCAGATGGAAAAAAGAAACACGACTTATGTGCTCTGATTTGTCTGAGGTAAAAAAGAAACATAGAATAAATTTTTGACAGCTCGGTGATCTGCTCTGAGGTAAAAAAGAAAAACGCCAAATAATGCAAAATTATGCCAACACGAGAGATGCTATTGCTGTCAACGCCGAATTTCCTGTCAACTATGCAGTGCTCCCAAACACACAACAACTAACTCCAAATGGTCTACAAATAAGTAGTGCTTTACAAAACAGTGTTAGTATATAGTGTTTTTCCGTCTGCCAGAAACCTTTAAGAATCTTAGGCTATAATATAATATCAGGTTTAAAAAATAAGTTACTCTTTTCACATTTTTTTGAATATTTAAATAAATTTGATATTATAATACTAGTTGAAACATTTGTAGAATTTGAAAAAGAAAATGAAATTGTTAATTATTTAAGAGATTTTGCACTAAAATGGGTTCCAGCCACTAGAGTGCGTAGATACGATAGAGCCATAGGGGTAATATTATGTGGAATAAAAAATAATATCTATAGAACGAGCGCTCAATTTATAACTCATTCCAACCAAATACTAATCGAACTTTTTATGAATCAGAAAAAAAGTTATTTAATGCCTATCTACTTAAATTGTAATAACTGGCAAACTGAATTCAATACCTTGAACGACTGGATGAATAACTTTAATTCCGATATAATGCTTATAGGAAACTTTAACGCACGTATTGGAAAGTTTCAAAATCACCGCTCTCGAATTTGTATGCCAATCTTAGTAAAGAAAGAGAATCAAGGGATGAACTGCAAAACACGAATGGAAAATATTTAATAGAATTTATCGAAAATTTCGGTTTCTTTGTCTTAAATGGCACAACAGAAAGCGATAAGATGGGACATCTTTCGTTTATTGGAGGAGAAGGAAGCTCCCTCATAGATTATTGTCTGATGAAAGGAGATTGGTTGCAGTTTGTTTTAGATTTTGAAATTCAAACGGAAAATTTCTCGGTCCATCTACCTGTAACCGTCAGTTGCAACTTTGCTATAACTTCACGGACTAATCAAATAAACATTCGAAGCGGTTTAAAGTGGAACGAAGGATACAAATTACAATATCACATAAAACTAAATACTATACTCAGGGACAGAACTTGACTTAGAAGTGAAAATATTGAAAACTCCTTCAATACTCTCCAGGAAGCCATTAATGAAGCTGCGTCAAAGAAACCATCGAAACAAACTCAGACAAAAACAGACCTTTGGTATGATGGAGTTATGTCACCCCCTGCAACATAAAGCAATATATATAACAATATATTCCATAGTGCTGATTCATTTATTAATATCAAATCACATTTTATTCCCACAGTAAATAAGTAAATATTGTATTACTTATGTTGTCCTCTGCAAAATAACACATTCATTTATTAATATTAAATTACATTTTATTTCCACAATAAATAAATAAATATTGTATTACATTTTTATTCTCACCATAAATTGAAAATCAGCAAAACTATTAACATTGTTAATATTTAATTACATTTTATTTCCACAGTAAATGAATAAATATTGTATTACATTTTTATTCTCACCATAAATTGAAAGTCAGCAAAACTATAACATTATATTTTCTTAACGTGCAATCGCTGACTTAGCAAGAATAAAAATATAAAACTAAATGTAAATTAAGTTAAGTTGTTCATTGTTCAATAAAATTTCAAGAAGGGCGAAGCTCTGCCCAAATTTAAATTGGTTGTTTATTTGATACCATAACTGGCGCAGTCAAACGAGTTGAGTTTCGCGATTGTTGTTTTGGAAAAGACTATAGTATCCACGAAAAAAAAAAAAGAAAATAAAAATAACTTAATGATTCTGAAAATTCTTCTATTTAAGTGAAATAGTGGGAAATAGTAATAATAAGTGTTTCCATTTTTTTTTTTTGGAAAATAAAATTTTAACAAAAAAAAAAAAGAAGGATTTAAAATACATATTTTGTATATAAAAATAATTAATTAAACTTCTTGTGATTTATCGTGTTAAGAACCTCTCGCTTTGGAAAACTGAAGTTTATTTCCTAAGAAAAGGAAAGTTTAAAATTCAATTATAAATTACAGATTCAAAAAAAAAAAAAAATGAAATAATAATAATAAACAATTTTTACATAATCCAAACAAGTGAAAAAAAAGTTAAATAAATAAACAAAAAGGGACAAACTTAAAAACATAAAGAACTCTCTGAACATTGTGTGCAGCTATTGTCTATAAACCCATTCAACAATCATCATCGAAGGAATATCGGGGAACAAAAACTCAATAAAAGAACCATAACAGCAATGAACCCGGTATTGGTTATTTCATGCATGTGAGTACAGAAACCGTTATCCCTCAATCACCTTTACAATATTCTTTATGCATAAATCCTGTTTAAAAATAAAGAAAGGAAAAAATAGGTCCCTGACTCAAGGTCCTTATGAAAAAATAAATAATAATCAATCAGAATCGGAAAGTGAAAGTGAAGAGGAAACAGACATGAATACCCAATTAGAAACACATTTAGCCCAAGGCAGTAATACGGCCAACAACGTTTTAAACGGAACGAATAGTCAAAATCAAACTGGTGTTGCCATTGATGTAAATTTAGTCAATGTCAACAACATTTTAAATTCTCTAAAAATCCCGGATGCGATAAAAGACCTTCCTAAATACGATGGAAACCCAAGACTACTTTTCGACTTTATCAAAAATATCGAAGAAATTCTTCCACTCCTGTCCAAAATTAGTAGTACACCCTATGCAAACATTATTCTTAGGGCTATTAGAAATAAGATTACAGGGGAAGCTAACGAAGTTTTGAATATGTTTGGTACCCCTTTAGACTGGGCAGAAATTAAAAAAAAATTGATATTACACTACTCAGACAAAAGGAAGGAGACCTCTCTAATTAAAGACCTTCATGCACTTAGTCAAGATAATGAAACAATAGAACAGTTTTATTCTAAAATTATAGAAATTTTATCTACCCTTACTAACCATACAAATATACATGAAAACGATAATGCTATAATTTTATCCAAAACGAAACTTTTCTCTGAAATGTGTTTAAATACCTTTGTATCGGGACTAAAAGAACCAATGGGTGCAACTATCAGAGCAATGAAACCAAGCAACCTTCCAGAAGCCTTCAGCTTCTGCATTAAGGAACAAAACACCTTTTATATGAAGTATTCCATAAATAAAACCTTTCCATTCAGGAATAATTCTATAAAAACTTACAATAATAACACTTCAAGATTTTTTGACCCAAATTACAACTATAATTCAAGACCCTTATTGAATTACAATAAACTAACACAAAATTTTAACACAAATAAATATCCAACAAACAATATGTACAACCAAAAATTTTTAACATATCCTCAGAACCAACAAGTACGGCCACAAGTCAATAATAATCAAAATCCAAATGGTTTTGTATCTAGACAATTTAATACACCCCAACAATACCCCGTGCCTATGTCCATAGGGAGCGGACATTCCAGAAACACTCAAAACCCTAATAGCAACACCTACCAATCTAATAGGTTTAAAAACAATGTACCATCCAAAAATTACGCTGTCAGAGAAGTTCACAATATGGATGAAAGCCCTAATTATATACATCCTTACGAGGATTATACCCATTTAGATCAATACTTAAACGAGAATAACCCTGAGATTATTTACAATGAAGAGGCAAGTAATGAAATTGATGAAGACAATTTTCCTATAATTGCCTCGGAAAGCAATATGGATACATAGAAATAAACAATCATGATTCACATTAATATAAAGTACCCTTCTGGACAAAATTTAAAATTTTTAATCGATACAGGTGCCTCCGTGAGCTTCATAAATCCTGAACGTACAGACCCCAGATCTCATAGATAAATTCCCTCAATTAAAATTAAAACAGTCCTTAATGAACATGCATTGAATAAACAAATAACTATACCAGCTTTTAATGAATTTAATTCAAACACTAAATTCAATTTTATGGTTTTCAAATTTCACAATTACTTCGACGGACTCATGAATATTCTGAAACAATTAGGCGCTAAAATCGATGTCAAAAGACAGCTCCTCCAAACAGACAGTTCAATTCAAAAACTTTATTTCAAACTAAACCTTAGAAGCCAGATTTATGAGATTCCCCCAAACATCAAAATAATAGTAAGAATCCCCGTTGATAAACAAAGTGGTGAATTTTATACAAGACCAACCTATATTAACGAATTCTAAAGAATTCCCGAAGGTGTTTACAAAGCTGATAACTGGTATAGCCAAATGGAAATCGTTAATCTCTCAAATGAAAATCAAACCTTTTTCATTGAACAACCCATTAAAGTTGAAGCAATGTATAATTACCTAGAGGTAAATAACATAAACATTAAACATACAATAAAAGATAATGAACCACTCAAATACGATAAAATTTTAGAGACACTGAAAACAGTTCACCTTAATTCAGAAGAACAAAAAGCCCTTTTCAAACTTTGCAAACAATTTGACGACATATTTTTCAACGAAGGCGACAAACTAACTTTTACAAACGCAGTCAAACATCGCATTAGAACTACCGACGATATTCCTGTCTACAGAAAATCTTACCGGTACCCCGAAATTCATAAAACCGAAATACGTTCAAATTCAAGACCTACTCAGAAAAGGGATAATTCGACCCAGCTTTTCCCCATAGAGCAGTCCCATCTGGATTGTTCCGAAAAAAATTGACGCTACTGGGATGCAAAAATGGTGGCTAGTCGTTGATTACAGGAAATTGAACGACAAAACTATAGGTGACCGGTACCCACTTCCTAACATTACTGACATCTTGGACAAATTAGGCCGATGTAATTATTTTACAACTCTCGACCTCGCATCTGGATTTCACCAGATCGCAATCGACCAAAGAGATACTTTTAAAACAGCCTTCACGGTGAACAACGGCCACTACGAGTTCATACGTAAGCCTTTCGGAAAATAAAACTCGACGACAGATATCTCAAGTGCTTCAACCACTGTAAAGATATTCTTACTAACGACCCATTACTTCAGTACCCAGACTTTACAAAAACCTTTAATTTGACAACAGACGCAAGTGACTTCGCTATAGGAGCCGTATTAAGTCAAGGCCCTATAGGTTCCGACAAGCCTGTTTGCTACGCATCCAGAACTTTGTCAAACTCTGAAATCAGTTATAATACAACAGAGAAGGAACTTCTAGCCATCATATGGGCGACAAAATATTTTCGCCACTATCTTTTTGGCAGGAAATTTAAAATAATTACGGACCATAAGCCTCTAACATGGCTTTTTTCCTTGAAAGATGGTAGTTCTAGACTTATTAGATGGCGTCTCAAACTCGAAGAGTATGACTATGAGGTCATTTACAAAAAAGGGAAAGAAAACACTAATGCCGATGCCCTTAGCCGGATCAAACCAATCGAAATACAAATAAACACAAATGAATCGGTTCAGGCAACTGAAGGAACTACAATTCATTCAGCGCAGGAAAACCTAGATGACGGAATTCCAATTTCAGAACAACCTATCAACTCATTTAGCTACCAATTAATACTAGAAGAATCAAACAATACACCACCGACATCCCTTTACATACTTTTTCAAAAAAAAACAACGCCGAATTGTCAGACTTCCAAGTTTTAACGAAGAAAATATCACTGACATTTTTAAACAATACCTACATCCAATTAAACTTAAGGCAATTTATGCTGCAAATGATGATGTATTCCGAATAGTTCAGACAGTCTTTTCAAAATATTTCTCTCAATCCAAAGTTTTTAAATTGGTCAGATGCACTGACTTCCTGAAAGACATTACAAAAGATGACGAACAGGACAAAATTATAAGCGATTATCACAATAAATCTAATCATAGGAGAATATCCGAAATCTTAAACCATCTCAAACGAGAAAACTACTTCCCTTTTATGAAAAATAAAATCATAAAAATAATTAATAACTGTGAATACTGTCAACTCTCAAAATATGATAGGAAGCCTCAGAAAATAATTTACCAAATTCCAGAAAATCCCACTCAACCGTTAGAATTAGTCCATGCCGACGTCTATAGCATTAACAACAGACAAATGTTAACTATTATCGATAAGTTCTCGAAATTTGGAGCTGCTTATACACTCTCAGACAGAAACAGCATTACAATCGTCAAAAATCTTATGCACTTTATGAGCCTACACGGCATTCCGAAAAAATTAATAACGGATCAAGGTACTGAATTTAGCTCTTTAATATTCAAGGACTTCTGTGAACAATTTAATGTAGAACACCATATAACTTCCTTTCAACAAAGTAGAAGTAATGCACCAGTTGAACGAATGCACTCCACCTTAACGGAAATCTATAGACTTATTTATAACAAAAACAAAAATAAAGAGCATGAGGACATTTTGAGCGAAACATTAATAACATATAACAACGCCATACATTCAACAACCAAGCTGACACCATTCGAACTCTTTTATGGGCGTACCTATAAGTTCAAGAATGTAAACTATACTGGCGTACACGATTATCTAAGGAAATAAACGAATTTCAAAATAATCTTTATTCATCTGTAAGAAAAAGATCAGGGAAACAAAGTCAAATAAATATTGAAAAATTGAATCAAAATAGGGAACAACCTGAATCTCTTAACTCAAGGTCAATCATATTCAGGAAGGAATGTAGAAGGAATAAAGTGACTCCTAGATTTATTAAACAAGTAGTTTTAATTAATAATAAAGTCACACTTATAACCGCAAAAAACAAAAAACTGCATAAAAGCAAAACTAAAAGGAAACTTAAATTTCAGGTTCCACGTAATAGATTTGAATTATTATTCAGAAAATATAAAGAAAATAAAGAAATCAGTTGATATTATTAATAATACCAAAAACCTGAGTCTGATGGTTGAAATAACAAACTTCAAATTCCAATAACTAGAACGTCAATTAGGGATCATACTTCCTCGGAGGAGAAATAAAAGAGGTTTAATCAACGGACTAGGATCCATTATCAAAGGTATAACCGGAAACATGGACGAGACAGACGCAATTGAAATAAATAGACAGATAGAAAACCTCCTGACAAATCAACATTCTTTCGAAAAGCTCTCAATACAACAAAGCCAAATAAATCAAGAAATGACACAAAGATTCCAAAATATAACAAAACATATTAATGACCAACAGGAAATATTAGAAAACTTTTTGAACAAGCATCAACTGAATCTTTCAAACAAAATACGGACGGAACAGGAAAACTTTCAATACATACAATATATACATCAGACGAACTTTAACATAGACTCTTTAAAATCGCATCTCAGGGATATCGCGGAATCGATTAATATGGCAAAATTAAATATAATCTCCAAACAAATACTGAGTCCTCTTGAACTTACATACATTAATAAAAGTTTTGAAAAAAATAATATTACAACCGATTCTGACGAAGAAATTTATAACTTTCTTGAGTTACAGGCCTATTATAATGAATCAAAAATAATATTTAACATTAAAATACCAGTACTCTCCCAAGAAAAGTACCTCTTCCATCACCTTGTCAATCTCCCAATTAATAAAACCCATACCATCCATATACCCAAACCCTACGCCCTAATGAGCGATGTAGGTATACAATATGTAGAAGAACCATGCCAAGTCATTGCGAAAACATTTTATTGTAAAAATACCTTCCTGTATCCGATAACATCCAGCAGCTGTATCCCGAACCTGATTAAAAACAAACCCTCAACATGCGAAACTACTGAAATGCAACATCAACGAATCAACCAACCTGAAGACCAATATATAGTAATAATAAATGCACCCTCAACAAATGAAGACAAATTGCGGCATCGAGAGCAAAAACATATCCGGAACCCTTTTAATTCATTGCGAACAATGCGATATTACAATAAACATAATCGAATACACCAGCAAGATCCACATTCTATGGGATCAAATCCAAATTATCCCTTCTCACTCTATTCCACTTAATACAACAAACAACATATACGAACTCAACTTGGAAAAACTAGAAGAATACCAATTTTATAATAAAGAACAAATACAGTATCTGGACTTCAGTACAAGAACTCAGCAAAACTGGTTCAGCGGATTAATAGCAACAATCTTCGTAATCCTCCTAATTGTATCAGCGATATATTACAAACAACATTTTATTCCCGAAAGGAAGGAGCCAACTACCCCGACACCCATACCTCAGTCCAGGGGGGGAGGAGTTATGTCACCCCCTGCAACATAAAGCAATATATATAACAATATATTCCATAGTGCTGATTCATTTCTTAATATCAAATCACATTTTATTCCCACAGTAAATAAGTAAATATTGTATTACCTATGTTGTCCTCTGCAACATAACACATTCATTTATTAATATTAAATTAAATTTTATTTCCACAATAAATAAGTAAATATTGTATTACATTTTTATTCTAACCATAAATTGAAAATCAGCAAAACTATTATACATTAATTATTAATATATAACATTGTTAATATTTAATTACATTTTATTTCCACAGTAGGTAAATGAATAAATATTGTATTACATTTTTATTCTCATCATAAATTGAAAGTCAGCAAAACTATAACATTATATTTTCTTATGGTGGATTTACATTCATCTTCATGCGGAATTCCGCAAAAAAAAAGGATGTGAGATATAAAAATTACATTTGTTGAATAGAGAGAGAAGACGAAAATGCAGAGATCTTCATGAATGCAGATTATAGGAAACTCGAGCGATGAAGATGAAGATTATAGTAAAGACGAACATGTTCATCTTTATTATAGCATCTCCACCTCCATTTGTATGTTTCTGGATGTGTTCACATGTTCCTATAATTTTTCTTGCGCGTAATAGTGGATTTACATTCATCTTCGTCTGCAGATTTGAAGAAAAGTAAAGCGAGTCAGATATAGTTCGCAATACGAAAGTGTGAAAGAATACACAGGTGGTAACTCTTTTTCTTGCTATAATTTTGCCATAATTTTTTGACAACTGTCAGGAGGTAGTGTCATTTATATATTTTCAAAATAATTTTCTTAGTCCATAAATTTTAACAAAAAAAAATTACCAAAATATGTGGCCAAGATTTGGAATTAAAATCGGTAATAGCACACTTTGCATTGCTACAGTAAAAGACGATGGAAATCCTGAAGTTATAGCCAACAAGCAAGGTGACCATGTCTCGCAAGCTTGCCTCCTTGCCGAAGGCAATGAGATCAAGTGCGGTTTGACTGCCAAGCAGAAAATGTCCTCAAAGCCGGCCTCCAACAGCTTGCAATTTTTCCTCTCACAGTCAACACTGACCCCAGAAAAAACTCAAGACGCATGTAAGTACATTAGTTGCTACTAGTAACGAGAGCACCAAGGAATTCGAACTGAAGTCAAAGGGCGAGGCCGACAAAGAAATTGACACGAAAATATCTCCGCATGCAGTTTGTGTAAAGCTTTTCCAAGCAGAATTCGAACTGGCGCGCCAATCCTTCTTGCAGGAAATTCCAAAACCATCCGTGGTGCTTTCGATACCAAGTTACTATCCACTCGAATCTTGGCCAAGCCTCGCTGCTGCAGCAGAAGAAGCTGGGTTCAATTTGGCGCAAGTCCGAGATGACAGCTGCAGCCTTGACATACGGCATTGGAGAAACCCAAGCTGATGACTCAGAGCGCAAAGTTGTTGACTCGCTGATGGATGGCGTGGACTTCAGCATGCAGGTGTCACGTGCCCGTTTCGAGAGGCTAATCCAACCAGTCAAAAACAAATTTATGATAATGAAGCCGTGGAGAAGCTATTTGCAGACAACTAGTATACGGTAACGAAGATTGACGAGATTGTTCTCGGTGCCACCATGAATATACCTAAAATGCAATCGGCTATCACCAGTCCCTTTCCCGAAGTAAAATTCCTTCAAGTTTCCTAGCCTATGAAGTTGTTGCCATTGGATGCTCTCGCCAGGCGACGTTCTTGCTTGATGCCGAAGGTTAAGATTTGGTTGACAAAGAAGTTTGTCTTTTCACTACAAGTGATCTGCACATTTGGCACGATGACGCCGCAGAAAAATTGAAACTTTTTCTCAAAAAGGGTTCGCTACTGCCAAGTGTTGTTGTTGTCGAAGTTGAGAAATCAAAGAAAGAAGCCAATAACGCAATAACGAGGAAGGTGAACAAACGGAAATTTTTCATGTTAAATGCGAAGATGCCACATTGGATTTCAGTTTGAAAGCAGCTGCTACACCCGAAGACCTTTTCAAAATTGAAGCAAACATAGATTTAAACGTGAGTTCAATAAAGCTTAAATGTTTGTAAATACGTTTCACATTTTTTTTTAGATTTAAATATGTTAATGTATTTAAAATTAGTTGATCCAAAAAATATAATCCGCAAATAAATTTGATGCTCGTCATCACCACAACCACTGGAATCCAACGCAACACAAATCAATTAATGTTCGGTATTCTATAAAGATAGTAAAACCCAAACTTGTTGCAGAAAAATGTAAGGTCAATATGAAGAAAATAGAAGTGCCCATGACCTCTGACCTACACTCTGTGTATTTTGCCCGAATCGGAACAAAGATATCAGGAATTCAGTGATTGGTGTGCTATAAAATTGAATCAGAGAAGAAATTTGCAGAAAATAAATGCGCCAACATACTACATAGATAATCGAGCTGAAACATTAAAAGATCAAGTGGGAGTTCTTCTGGCTGATCCGATTACTGAAACTTTTGGCGATAAGCGATTGAGTCAGATGAAAGGAATGTGTAATGAAATTTATAGGGGGATGATCCCAATTTCTGATCAAGAAGATTTAAGCTCCTTAGAGTAGGTATGCTGCAATATCTGAAGTGTTGAATGAACTCTTTGGTAAGATGGAATTTTTGTTATTCCTTTCGAAAATATAACATAACTTTATAGTTTTGTATTGGGCTTTTTGGTCAATTTTATTAAACTATTCCAAAATATTTATATTAGTTCCCTTCATTACCAAATCGATAAAATATGTAGATTCATTTGCATAGTTCAACAAACTTGACCAATACAAAATTTTAAAATACGTAAATTTGTTTGTATATAAGTTTTTTACTTAGCTAAATCGAATTTCTTTTTAAGGGAAATTCGAGTACATCCCAGTCAACAAACGTATCCGCGTTGAAAAGAAACATCGGCGGCTGCCCGCTTACCGTTACAAAATGTCGAAACAAGCTGTCTTCCTAGAACGACGAATCGCTTCCGAAATGGTTAAAGCTCAACGTAACTGGACACCTCCTTTTCAAGAATCTAAACGCAATGGTAAACTTCAGCGATCAGACCTGAAAAAGGTGATCCGTGTGAAACATACAAATCCCGTCCCTATATCAGACCAAACATTTACCAATTTATATTGTTTATAAAATAAAATTAAAAATTATTGTAGGTATATAGTATTAAAATTTTTTATTTAAAGCTTTATAGTAAGTATCCTTAAAATATAAAAGATAAAAACATACCTATATATACTCAAGAAAACAACTTTTTAACAAATCTAATTTGATATTTCTATTGATTTATAGTGTAGGTGTATTTAACTAAATATATTATATACATAGTATACTTAATATGTAAAGAGGGTTCATGTTTTTAATACCGTGTATTTATTTTTGAAAAAAAAAAAATAATTTAAACTAAGTTGATAGTATTCATACATATGTACATACATACATCTATAATATTTTATATTGAATAAAATTTAAGAAAAATAATTTAGTATTTTACTTGGTGTGTTTGATTTGTAAGTAGTTTTTATTTACTGTAAGGAAACGATCTGAGTTGTGATATTGGCTGATGAATCGAAAGGTAGTGGATTTTAACTCAAATTTTAAATGTACTCCGTATTCATCCATCATTTTTCCAAATAACGATATCATTCATTTAAAAACTGAAATATTGTTGATATGCATGAAAATGGATACATAATATATTGGCAATTTTAAATGCAAAAACAAAAAAAATTCTAAAAAAAGCATTATAAAACAATCCAAACAACAATCTGGGGCCTAATTACGACTATCGTTGAAATTACTCCTTGTCGTACAACGATACTCGTTCTTTATTACGCCTGTTTTTGTCAAAGCAATTGCAGAAGTTTTTTAATCAATTTATTGAATTAAGTTTATTTAACAATTTTACACTTTAAACTGAAGGTAAAATCCCATGCATATACTATATTGTTCTTTTTTGTATACTAACCTTTAAATAAAAGAAAGGTTTGGTAGGTGATTTAAAATAAACAATCCTATAGCTATTGTTTTCTCTTTAAATTAAATTAATATGTTCTTAATATTCAGCTTTAAAAACCAACTGTGCTTGTTAAGTTAATTAACGACATTAAAGATGCATAGAAAGCTTGAAACTCTATACTTATAGCTGTTGGGTATTTTCGTGGTTCTCTTCTTTAAGACACCATGTCAATCAAGACAAAGGAATTTTTGAATTTGTGGGTCACCGACTATGCCCGTAAACATCGTTATTCTACTGGCTGTAATCGTAAGCACTGTACATAATTTTAAAATTGCTTAGGTAGGTAATTTGTTTTAAAAACGAATCTTCAGTGTTTTTGTTGTCAAAATTATTTGTTGCAATAATTTACTGAAATTGTATTGTGCTTGCTGTGAACGTTTTCTTTTTAAAAATAATGGAAGCAGAAAGAAAAAGAAAAGCTATGAGCCTACTTCTGGCTTCCCTTATTTTCGAGGAACCAGAAAAATCTCCACCGAAGAGGAAGAAGCGGTTCTGGGTTCATCCTTATCTCCAACAAAGGAATTCCAGTGGCGGATTTGTGACAATTTTTGGAGAAATTGGTGCCGTTAATGACCCTCAGTTATTTAAAAAGTATCTGAGAGTCAGTTCTACCCAGCTAGAGGAACTACTAACTCTAGTAAGCCCTGCAATTCAAAAGCAGCACTATATTCGCGAACCGATACCTTCTCAAATGCGTTTAGTTATAACACTACGGTAAGTCTAAAACTAATAATTAAAAAGTATATGAAAATAACAAAACTTATAATTTTTACAGTTATTTAGCAACTGGTGAGTCCCAACAGAGCTTGGCCATTTGCTACAAATGCTCGGCTTCTGTTGTTCACAACATTTTAATGGAAACAACAAAAGCGATTACGGAAGCATTGCGTGCAAAAGTTTTCCCCAAACTGAACACCGAAACCTTTTTAAACATTTCCAATCAATTTGAATCGAAATGGAATTTTCCTAACTGTGTCGGAGCTCTTGACGGCAAACATATCATGGTTCAGGCACCAGCACATTCTGGTTCGGAGTTTTTCAACTATAAAAAACATTACTCCATCGTTTTGATGGCGATGTGTGACGCAAACTATTCGTTCACAATGTGTGATGTCGGAGCGGCCGGAAGACAAAGTGATGGTGGAGTATTTCAAAACTGTGAATTTGGAAAGCAGTTCTATTCCAATACTCTTTCGTAAGTACAAACTTAATTTTGGCTTGAGTTCTTAAATTATTCTTTTTTTTTATTTTCAGCCTTCCACCACCACGGTATATATCACCTGAATTGCAAAATGCTCCTTATGTGATTGTGGCAGATGACGCATTTAGCCTCACCACCAATATGCTAAAGCCGTACTGTAGGAGAAATCTTTCCTTCGAAGAAAGAATTTTCAACTACAGGCTAAGCAGATCAAGGAGAGTAATTGAAAACTCTTTTGGAATTCTGGTGGCTAAATGGAGGATATTCCGAACTCCAATAAATGCCAGCCTTCCACTTACAGAACAAATAGTTCAAAGCACCGTCTGTTTACACAACTGGCTGCGAAACCATGTTGGAGAAAGATTCATTGAACCGGGGTTGGTGGATACCGACATTCAAGGCCAAATTACAAGAGGAAGCTGGAGAACACAAGTAAATAATCTTCAAGGATTACGGCCACTTTCCAGATATTCTCCAAACGCCGCCAAGCTTCTGCGTAATAGCTTTGCCAAGTATTTTGTTGGGTCCGGAGCTGTCAGTTGGCAAAATGACAGAGCTTAAATACAAACAATACTGAAAACAAAACGTCCTTTTCAGGACGACCAAAGATATAAAGAAGAGATAAACTTTTTTTCATTTCAAACATTTATTAATATTATAATAGCACAGCCGAAAGGTTTTATAACTACTACAGTGTTATGCAATTACATAATATGTATGTACATATATTTAATTTATATTTTTAGGCAAAAACAAAGAAAATGAGTTATGGGTATAGTTGGCACCTTAATTATTTTAGATTCAATTCATATTTTTTAGCCAACATACAAAAATGTCAATTATAGCCTTCATTGAAACACATTATTGAAAATTTAAATTCTTTTTGTAAGATACTTAAAAAGCAAAATCAGCAATTATTTTGATGCCATTATAAAGCTGATGACTCATTATTATTTCAATCCAAAAATATATTTCATTACGGTCCAAACTTTCATACAAAAATTGTAAAAATTTCAATTATCAAAGGTATAGTAGTTTGGATTATTGAAATAATAAAAGTAATTTTATGTGAAAGGTTGAACAAAAATGAAATATATTTTTGGATTGAAATAATAATGAGTCATAAACTTTATAATGGCTTTCTTTGAACTTGGCTTTTCCAAAGACGGAGCAGGCGGAGTGTCGGACATCATCAATGAGGTCGTACTATGATAAGAAAAATATATTAATAAAACAACATAAAACTTAGTTGGGATATAAATACCATCTGGGTTCTCTTGTGTCGTCCAAAAATACCAACAATGGAGCATACTTATAAGTTGGTTTCGCTCCTGAACCACTTGGATCTTTTTTGGATCGCCCGTATCCAGTTTTAAGGGTGTCCCATCTTTTCTGGACCTTTGTTTTAAAATCGTCATCCAAATCTGAAAGTTATATATAAAAATAAACATAATAAATTTAGATAAAATAAGTTCAATTCGCAAGTCAATGAACGGTCAGCTCGATATATTTTTAAAACATACACCCCTATTACGATTGTCAAAGATCAATTATTTGACGATTGATAGTTTTTGTCAATCAATTGATTATTCGGTATTATGAACAACAATTGATAAATTTTTGACCCATTGTGAACAACAAGAAAAAATATTTTGAATAGTTTCTATTTTTATTGACATTTCAATTTGATTCATTATTTTATAAAGTTGCAAAAGCTGAAAACTGTTATTTTAATAATAAATTATCCGCTTTATATTTTATAAAACCCCCGACAGACGTGCATCGCCAAAAAGATTTCAAGAGCTAGTGCTACCGGAACACGTTGCTCCGTCATTTCTGAAAACCATTTTCAAATAGAGCAAATATTCCAAAGAATTTCCATATAAAAGTAATTTCGGCATTTGCTTTAAAACTGAAAAATGACGGAAATTACTTTTATATGGAAATTTTTTGGAATATTTGTTCGATTTGAAAATGGTTTTCAGGAACACTTAGGGGACTTCAAATGAAACTTAGAACCATTTCAAACATCCTTATAAAGCAAGTAGTTTGGAAATGACATCGTAGTATATCTATCAATTTCAGGAAATTTCTATTACTTTTAAGAAATTTCTTGAAATTGGTAGATATACCACGCTGTCGTTTCAAAACTATTAGGTTTATAAGAATGGTTGGAATGGTTCTAAGTTTCGTTTTAAGTTCCCTGAGTGTTTCTGAAAACCATTTTCAAATCGAAAAAAAAGATTTAAAAAAATTTCCATATAAAAATAATTTCTGAAAAATTTAATTAATCTCCTTTTTAACCACGATTTCAAAAAGACACTTTTTTAACTTTAAATCATTTAAGAGCAACTTATATGAAATC
The DNA here is from genome assembly GCA_929447395.1 of Epistrophe grossulariae. Taxonomy (NCBI): domain Eukaryota; kingdom Metazoa; phylum Arthropoda; class Insecta; order Diptera; family Syrphidae; genus Epistrophe; species Epistrophe grossulariae. The sequence goes on from OV839566.1 coordinate 77,767,623, forward strand.
TTTGTTTTTGTATTGCCTATAATACACTTTCTGTATTTAGGAACTCAACAAATGCAGCTAATGTGTCGACTATGGATGTCCTATGCTCTCTTGCTGAAAATGCTCGAAGTCAATTGTTATTCCAGGGATAGTGGATGATTCTGAAACACGATTCATTAAGATAGATGAAGGTTATCATCCGTGCGTAGCAGCAGTCTTGTATGCCCAGTAGAATTGTATTTGGATAATACAATAATTATGTATGTGGAAGTGCTGTTGGTATTAACATAAAAGGTGCACTGAATACTACTAACTTTGGCTTACCTTAAGTTTTTTACTATGTTAAAACTTCAAAGGAAATGAATTAAACAATTTATTTTTATATTTTTGAAAAAGCGCTTTTTATTTAATTTTTTTTTCAATTTAATAATCCAAAACCTTTTTCAAATTTCTTGATTTTTCCCATCATGAAGAAAAGTCAAAAACGTTTGAAAGTGTATCTGACTAACGGTAAGTCGTACAGCGGTAATTGATACCTTTTTGAAAACAGCAATTGATGCTTTAGAAACAATTATCAAAATTTCTTGAAAGAGAATCACCGTTAAAAAAATTAAATTGAAAAAAAAATTAAATAAAAAGCGCTTTTTCAAAAATATAAAAATAAATTGTTTAATTCATTTCCTTTGAAGTTTTAACATAGTAAAAAACTTAAGGTAAGCCAAAGTTAGTAGTATTCAGTGCACCTTTTATGTTAATACCAACAGCACTTCCACATACATAATTATTGTATTATCCAAATACAATTCTACTGGGCATACAAGACTGCTGCTACGCACGGATGATAACCTTCATCTATCTTAATGAATCGTGTTTCAGAATCATCCACTATCCCTGGAATAACAATTGACTTCGAGCATTTTCAGCAAGAGAGCATAGGACATCCATAGTCGACACATTAGCTGCATTTGTTGAGTTCCTAAATACAGAAAGTGTATTATAGGCAATACAAAAACAAAGATTTCATATAAGTTGCTCTTAAATGATTTAAAGTTAAAAAAGTGTCTTTTTGAAATCGTGGTTAAAAAGGAGATTAATTAAATTTTTCAGAAATTATTTTTATATGGAAATTTTTTTAAATCTTTTTTTTCGATTTGAAAATGGTTTTCAGAAACACTCAGGGAACTTAAAACGAAACTTAGAACCATTCCAACCATTCTTATAAACCTAATAGTTTTGAAACGACAGCGTGGTATATCTACCAATTTCAAGAAATTTCTTAAAAGTAATAGAAATTTCCTGAAATTGATAGATATACTACGATGTCATTTCCAAACTACTTGCTTTATAAGGATGTTTGAAATGGTTCTAAGTTTCATTTGAAGTCCCCTAAGTGTTCCTGAAAACCATTTTCAAATCGAACAAATATTCCAAAAAATTTCCATATAAAAGTAATTTCCGTCATTTTTCAGTTTTAAAGCAAATGCCGAAATTACTTTTATATGGAAATTCTTTGGAATATTTGCTCTATTTGAAAATGGTTTTCAGAAATGACGGAGCAACGTGTTCCGGTAGCACTAGCTCTTGAAATCTTTTTGGCGATGCACGTCTGTCGGGGGTTTTATAAAATATAAAGCGGATAATTTATTATTAAAATAACAGTTTTCAGCTTTTGCAACTTTATAAAATAATGAATCAAATTGAAATGTCAATAAAAATAGAAACTATTCAAAATATTTTTTCTTGTTGTTCACAATGGGTCAAAAATTTATCAATTGTTGTTCATAATACCGAATAATCAATTGATTGACAAAAACTATCAATCGTCAAATAATTGATCTTTGACAATCGTAATAGGGGTGTATGTTTTAAAAATATATCGAGCTGACCGTTCATTGACTTGCGAATTGAACTTATTTTATCTAAATTTATTATGTTTATTTTTATATATAACTTTCAGATTTGGATGACGATTTTAAAACAAAGGTCCAGAAAAGATGGGACACCCTTAAAACTGGATACGGGCGATCCAAAAAAGATCCAAGTGGTTCAGGAGCGAAACCAACTTATAAGTATGCTCCATTGTTGGTATTTTTGGACGACACAAGAGAACCCAGATGGTATTTATATCCCAACTAAGTTTTATGTTGTTTTATTAATATATTTTTCTTATCATAGTACGACCTCATTGATGATGTCCGACACTCCGCCTGCTCCGTCTTTGGAAAAGCCAAGTTCAAAGAAAGCCATTATAAAGTTTATGACTCATTATTATTTCAATCCAAAAATATATTTCATTTTTGTTCAACCTTTCACATAAAATTACTTTTATTATTTCAATAATCCAAACTACTATACCTTTGATAATTGAAATTTTTACAATTTTTGTATGAAAGTTTGGACCGTAATGAAATATATTTTTGGATTGAAATAATAATGAGTCATCAGCTTTATAATGGCATCAAAATAATTGCTGATTTTGCTTTTTAAGTATCTTACAAAAAGAATTTAAATTTTCAATAATGTGTTTCAATGAAAGCTATAATTGACATTTTTGTATGTTGGCTAAAAAATATGAATTGAATCTAAAATAATTAAGGTGCCAACTATACCCATAACTCATTTTCTTTGTTTTTGCCTAAAAATATAAATTAAATATATGTACATACATATTATGTAATTGCATAACACTGTAGTAGTTATAAAACCTTTCGGCTGTGCTATTATAATATTAATAAATGTTTGAAATGAAAAAAAGTTTATCTCTTCTTTATATCTTTGGTCGTCCTGAAAAGGACGTTTTGTTTTCAGTATTGTTTGTATTTAAGCTCTGTCATTTTGCCAACTGACAGCTCCGGACCCAACAAAATACTTGGCAAAGCTATTACGCAGAAGCTTGGCGGCGTTTGGAGAATATCTGGAAAGTGGCCGTAATCCTTGAAGATTATTTACTTGTGTTCTCCAGCTTCCTCTTGTAATTTGGCCTTGAATGTCGGTATCCACCAACCCCGGTTCAATGAATCTTTCTCCAACATGGTTTCGCAGCCAGTTGTGTAAACAGACGGTGCTTTGAACTATTTGTTCTGTAAGTGGAAGGCTGGCATTTATTGGAGTTCGGAATATCCTCCATTTAGCCACCAGAATTCCAAAAGAGTTTTCAATTACTCTCCTTGATCTGCTTAGCCTGTAGTTGAAAATTCTTTCTTCGAAGGAAAGATTTCTCCTACAGTACGGCTTTAGCATATTGGTGGTGAGGCTAAATGCGTCATCTGCCACAATCACATAAGGAGCATTTTGCAATTCCGGTGATATATACCGTGGTGGTGGAAGGCTGAAAATAAAAAAAAAGAATAATTTAAGAACTCAAGCCAAAATTAAGTTTGTACTTACGAAAGAGTATTGGAATAGAACTGCTTTCCAAATTCACAGTTTTGAAATACTCCACCATCACTTTGTCTTCCGGCCGCTCCGACATCACACATTGTGAACGAATAGTTTGCGTCACACATCGCCATCAAAACGATCAAGTAATGTTTTTTATAGTTGAAAAACTCCGAACCAGAATGTGCTGGTGCCTGAACCATGATATGTTTGCCGTCAAGAGCTCCGACACAGTTAGGAAAATTCCATTTCGATTCAAATTGATTGGAAATGTTTAAAAAGGTTTCGGTGTTCAGTTTGGGGAAAACTTTTGCACGCAATGCTTCCGTAATCGCTTTTGTTGTTTCCATTAAAATGTTGTGAACAACAGAAGCCGAGCATTTGTAGCAAATGGCCAAGCTCTGTTGGGACTCACCAGTTGCTAAATAACTGTAAAAATTATAAGTTTTGTTATTTTCATATACTTTTTAATTATTATTTTTAGACTTACCGTAGTGTTATAACTAAACGCATTTGAGAAGGTATCGGTTCGCGAATATAGTGCTGCTTTTGAATTGCAGGGCTTACTAGAGTTAGTAGTTCCTCTAGCTGGGTAGAACTGACTCTCAGATACTTTTTAAATAACTGAGGGTCATTAACGGCACCAATTTCTCCAAAAATTGTCACAAATCCGCCACTGGAATTCCTTTGTTGGAGATAAGGATGAACCCAGAACCGCTTCTTCCTCTTCGGTGGAGATTTTTCTGGTTCCTCGAAAATAAGGGAAGCCAGAAGTAGGCTCATAGCTTTTCTTTTTCTTTCTGCTTCCATTATTTTTAAAAAGAAAACGTTCACAGCAAGCACAATACAATTTCAGTAAATTATTGCAACAAATAATTTTGACAACAAAAACACTGAAGATTCGTTTTTAAAACAAATTACCTACCTAAACAATTTTAAAATTATGTACAGTGCTTACGATTACAGCCAGTAGAATAACGATGTTTACGGGCATAGTCGGTGACCCACAAATTCAAAAATTCCTTTGTCTTGATTGACATGGTGTCTTAAAGAAGAGAACCACGAAAATACCCAACAGCTATAAGTATAGAGTTTCAAGCTTTCTATGCATCTTTAATGTCGTTAATTAACTTAACAAGCACAGTTGGTTTTTAAAGCTGAATATTAAGAACATATTAATTTAATTTAAAGAGAAAACAATAGCTATAGGATTGTTTATTTTAAATCACCTACCAAACCTTTCTTTTATTTAAAGGTTAGTATACAAAAAAGAACAATATAGTATATGCATGGGATTTTACCTTCAGTTTAAAGTGTAAAATTGTTAAATAAACTTAATTCAATAAATTGATTAAAAAACTTCTGCAATTGCTTTGACAAAAACAGGCGTAATAAAGAACGAGTATCGTTGTACGACAAGGAGTAATTTCAACGATAGTCGTAATTAGGCCCCAGATTGTTGTTTGGATTGTTTTATAATGCTTTTTTTAGAATTTTTTTTGTTTTTGCATTTAAAATTGCCAATATATTATGTATCCATTTTCATGCATATCAACAATATTTCAGTTTTTAAATGAATGATATCGTTATTTGGAAAAATGATGGATGAATACGGAGTACATTTAAAATTTGAGTTAAAATCCACTACCTTTCGATTCATCAGCCAATATCACAACTCAGATCGTTTCCTTACAGTAAATAAAAACTACTTACAAATCAAACACACCAAGTAAAATACTAAATTATTTTTCTTAAATTTTATTCAATATAAAATATTATAGATGTATGTATGTACATATGTATGAATACTATCAACTTAGTTTAAATTATTTTTTTTTTTTCAAAAATAAATACACGGTATTAAAAACATGAACCCTCTTTACATATTAAGTATACTATGTATATAATATATTTAGTTAAATACACCTACACTATAAATCAATAGAAATATCAAATTAGATTTGTTAAAAAGTTGTTTTCTTGAGTATATATAGGTATGTTTTTATCTTTTATATTTTAAGGATACTTACTATAAAGCTTTAAATAAAAAATTTTAATACTATATACCTACAATAATTTTTAATTTTATTTTATAAACAATATAAATTGGTAAATGTTTGGTCTGATATAGGGACGGGATTTGTATGTTTCACACGGATCACCTTTTTCAGGTCTGATCGCTGAAGTTTACCATTGCGTTTAGATTTTTGAAAAGGAGGTGTCCAGTTACGTTGAGCTTTAACCATTTCGGAAGCGATTCGTCGTTCTAGGAAGACAGCTTGTTTCGACATTTTGTAACGGTAAGCGGGCAGCCGCCGATGTTTCTTTTCAACGCGGATACGTTTGTTGACTGGGATGTACTCGAATTTCCCTTAAAAAGAAATTCGATTTAGCTAAGTAAAAAACTTATATACAAACAAATTTACGTATTTTAAAATTTTGTATTGGTCAAGTTTGTTGAACTATGCAAATGAATCTACATATTTTATCGATTTGGTAATGAAGGGAACTAATGTAAATATTTTGGAATAGTTTAATAAAATTGACCAAAAAGCCCAATACAAAACTATAAAGTTATGTTATATTTTCGAAAGGAATAACAAAAATTCCATCTTACCAAAGAGTTCATTCAACACTTCAGATATTGCAGCATACCTACTCTAAGGAGCTTAAATCTTCTTGATCAGAAATTGGGATCATCCCCCTATAAATTTCATTACACATTCCTTTCATCTGACTCAATCGCTTATCGCCAAAGGTTTCAGTAATCGGATCAGCCAGAAGAACTCCCACTTGATCTTTTAATGTTTCAGCTCGATTATCTATGTAGTATGTTGGCGCATTTATTTTCTGCAAATTTCTTCTCTGATTCAATTTTATAGCACACCAATCACTGAATTCCTGATATCTTTGTTCCGATTCGGGCAAAATACACAGAGTGTAGGTCAGAGGTCATGGGCACTTCTATTTTCTTCATATTGACCTTACATTTTTCTGCAACAAGTTTGGGTTTTACTATCTTTCTAGAATACCGAACATTAATTGATTTGTGTTGCGTTGGATTCCAGTGGTTGTGGTGATGACGAGCATCAAATTTATTTGCGGATTATATTTTTTGGATCAACTAATTTTAAATACATTAACATATTTAAATCTAAAAAAAATGTGAAATGTATTTACAAACATTTAAGCTTTATTGAACTCACGTTTAAATCTATGTTTGCTTCAATTTTGAAAAGGTCTTCGGGTGTAGCAGCTGCTTTCAAACTGAAATCCAATGTGGCATCTTCGCATTTAACATGAAAAATTTCCGTTTGTTCACCTTCCTCGTTATTGCGTTATTGGCTTCTTTCTTTGATTTCTCAACTTCGACAACAACAACACTTGGCAGTAGCGAACCCTTTTTGAGAAAAAGTTTCAATTTTTCTGCGGCGTCATCGTGCCAAATGTGCAGATCACTTGTAGTGAAAAGACAAACTTTTTTGTCAACCAAATCTTAACCTTCGGCATCAAGCAAGAACGTCGCCTGGCGAGAGCATCCAATGGCAACAACTTCATAGGCTAGGAAACTTGAAGGAATTTTACTTCGGGAAAGGGACTGGTGATAGCCGATTGCATTTTAGGTATATTCATGGTGGCACCGAGAACAATCTCGTCAATCTTCGTTACCGTATACTAGTTGTCTGCAAATAGCTTCTCCACGGCTTCATTATCATAAATTTGTTTTTGACTGGTTGGATTAGCCTCTCGAAACGGGCACGTGACACCTGCATGCTGAAGTCCACGCCATCCATCAGCGAGTCAACAACTTTGCGCTCTGAGTCATCAGCTTGGGTTTCTCCAATGCCGTATGTCAAGGCTGCAGCTGTCATCTCGGACTTGCGCCAAATTGAACCCAGCTTCTTCTGCTGCAGCAGCGAGACTTGGCCAAGATTCGAGTGGATAGTAACTTGGTATCGAAAGCACCACGGATGGTTTTGGAATTTCCTGCAAGAAGGATTGGCGCGCCAGTTCGAATTCTGCTTGGAAAAGCTTTACACAAACTGCATGCGGAGATATTTTCGTGTCAATTTCTTTGTCGGCCTCGCCCTTTGACTTCAGTTCGAATTCCTTGGTGCTCTCGTTACTAGTAGCAACTAATGTACTTACATGCGTCTTGAGTTTTTTCTGGGGTCAGTGTTGACTGTGAGAGGAAAAATTGCAAGCTGTTGGAGGCCGGCTTTGAGGACATTTTCTGCTTGGCAGTCAAACCGCACTTGATCTCATTGCCTTCGGCAAGGAGGCAAGCTTGCGAGACATGGTCACCTTGCTTGTTGGCTATAACTTCAGGATTTCCATCGTCTTTTACTGTAGCAATGCAAAGTGTGCTATTACCGATTTTAATTCCAAATCTTGGCCAGATATTTTGGTAATTTTTTTTTGTTAAAATTGATGGACTAAGAAAATTATTTTGAAAATATATAAATGACACTACCTCCTGACAGTTGTCAAAAAATTATGGCAAAATTATAGCAAGAAAAAGAGTTACCACCTGTGTATTCTTTCACACTTTCGTATTGCGAACTATATCTGACTCGCTTTACTTTTCTTCAAATCTGCAGACGAAGATGAATGTAAATCCACTATTAACTTGCAATCGCTGACTTAGCAAGAATAAAAATATAAAACTAAATGTAAATTAAGTTAAGTTGTTCATTGTTCAATAAAATTTCAAGAAGGGCGAAGCTCTGCCCAAATTTAAATTGGTTGTTTATTTGATACCATAACTATGGCGAGTGTAGAATTCTCCGAAAGCCTGGGTTCAATTGATCAAGTTTGTATTATCTCATCGATAAAAACATTTTATATCTAACAAAAAGAAACTTGTAGATTTCAAAGCAGCTTTCGATAAAGTTAACCGACAAGCATTACTATACAAGCTTTTAACAATTTGTTTGTCCACAAAGTTTTTAAAAATGTATGATGAGCTTCTATCGGAAACAAGAGCAGCCGTATTTGATGGGGAGACAACTTCTCATTTTTTTAAAACTGTGCATTTTAAGTCCTATAATGTTCTCACTTTTTATAGACGATTTGGTAGAATACATCCCAGGAGGTGTCGCTTTGCTGACCAAACAATAACATTGCTCCTGTATGCTGATGACCTTGTCCTCCTTGCCGAATCACCCTCAACATTGCAGTTTATGATCATCAAACTTGTACGATATTGTGACTTATGGAACTTATAAGTAAATACAGCGAAAACGAAGATCATGATATTTGGAAACTCCCGTCCAAGAGTAGTAGAAAGATGGACTTTCAACAACGAAGCACTTGAAGTTGTGAACGAATATAAATTCCTTTGTGTGACCTTTACACCTAAAATGAGTTTAAAATCACACATAAATAAAAAATGCGCAGAAGCGAAAATAGCGATAAATGTAATGTGGAAAAAACTCTTTTGTAATAATCAAGCATGCATCAGTAGTAAATACAAGGTCTTTAAAGGTGTCGTCAATACAAGCCTTTGCTACGGAAAAGAAGTTTTTGAGCTCGAAATTTCAGAATACATAGAAGGTTCAACTATATTTTTTCAAAAAGCTATTTAAAATACCTACCACAACACCGACTTATGCCATCCATGTCGAATCAGGACTTCCGTATGTTTATACATCGAATTTAAAAGCTAGTTGTGAGTTCATTATAAAAATTATGAAAATGGAAGATGAAAGATGAAAGAATACAAAAACAGTGTCTTATGCATTTGCTTAGGAGAAGATCGGGACCTTTTATCACTTTAGAAGCGATCTCAGAAAGACATATCAATCCTGATAGATGTTATGAATCTTTTAGAAATCTCCTGGAAAGGGTTGATGAAAAATTATATCTCGCGGAGTTGGAGAAAGCAACGACAAGTAGAACCCGTACAATATATAAGTATCTAGAACATCAATTGGGCAACAGAAACTATTTTAATGATTCACTTTCAATCTCTAGCATTCGAATAAATTTCCTTGCAAGAATCGAGATGCTAGACCTTAATTTCATTCCACACAGACTGGAACTTCCTGGTAATTGCACACTTTGTAACATGAACGTGAAGGAAAACTCCTTTCATTTTATTGCTACATGTCCGTTACTTCAAGAAATAAGGAGATTACACTTTATGAAGAGCTCAATGAACTTAAGAGAAATGTTCAATATACTTAATGGATATGTTGGTTGGGAAAATCTTATAAAATAATGTAAACAAGCTACATTCTATAGGAACAGCTATATTTAAAGTAAGAAAATTTTGAATAAATTACTTAAGTAAGTTTGTAGGTAAATTAAAATCGTCAATCTGGCAGACGGCATCACGCCATGTCAATCTTATTGTAAAAAAACATATAATGTTATACATATTAAGTTTATAATCAATAAATTGAATTGAATTGAATTAATAAACAAACGTTGAATAAAATAAAATGTACGAATCGATCGCACAAATTTGCTCTTAGGGTTCAACTTCCTTATAATTTTAAACGATGTATTATCTTTAGTTATAAACTAATGTTAAAAATACAAACATACAATAATAACAATTCGACGGCCTCCTGCAACTTGTTTCGAAATTTTCTATCTTCATACCTATATGTAGGGAAACAAAAGAAATTTAGATTTCAAATCGAAAAAAATCTTTCTCAGAAATCGAAATGGTAGAAAAAAACAAAACAGAATTGAACCATTACTTGACAAAAATAATTAAAATCAACTTATTATTTTAACTGCCAACTTAACATTCGTTTACCATTTTTCCAAAAAAAAAAACTATTCGCAAATAGTTTTACTATTTTTTAATATAAAAATCAAATCTTCAGTAAACAAAAAATAAAAAATAACCCATACAGCTAAAGAAAAATACATTATACACATTCTTTTTGCTCTACAATAAAAATTATAAACAAATTTCAAAACAAAACAAAATATTGAAGCATCATCGTCATGGAAACCAATTCAAAAATGAATAATTCAATTTATAAATCGTTTTGGAAATTGGTTTTTGTACAAAAAAGTCCTATATCATCTTTTTTGTTTTTGAGTTTCGCCACGTGAATCGTTCTAGCGCTTTGAGTTGTGGAGTGACCTTCTATTTGTATTTATATAATGGTTTGGTGTAATAACAAATTGTCTATTATTTATATTCAAATAATTCAACATTTTGTATTGTAGTATATTGTTACCACAAAGTTAAACCGTTTTTCTCACTCTATTCAGGCTAACGACGTCGAATCAGCAAAATCAATTCTCATAGTATCTTGAACATAGCACTGACACCTACACAACTCTACTCGATATCGATCGATACCATCGAAGAATATGTATGCCCTTGCTGTAAACGGTCATGAAGACAAAGTGGACCAAGTTTTTCAAAAACTTAAAAGCTATTGCCAACGTGAACCTCTTTGATCTTGGCGGACAATTAATTATTGTTGAAGAAAAATTGTAAAAATGTTAAATTTTTTATTTATTTGATGCTAATTGGTTTTGTTTAGGGATGGACGTCAATCCACCAAATGCCCTGTTGGGACCTTGGACAAACTCAGCAATGCTTAAGCTACAGGTGCTGCTACTAGTTCGAAAAGCAGTACGTTGTGGCTAGTAACACATTTTGGGTTTCATAAACTCCACGCTGTACTTAAAACTCCTGCGGCCGTTGCACCTACATACCTCCTACTGTCATTATAACCATGACAACATCAAGTACCCACAAAAGCCACACCTGCGGATTTGATTCTAGCAACAGTTCCGGTCAATTATTCGAAAAATATAAAAATAAATAAATATATACATATTACATAGGTAGGTATATGTAAATACATAGTTCTCAAATCAAAACAGAAAATGAAATTATTTAGTGTCTAGCATACTTATTTATTATCCGCCATATTATTCTATAAATCGAATAAATTATACCAATTTTTTTGGCTTTATTTTGTCTAAATAAATTGTTGTTTTTTTTTTCCTTCGGAACATTTCAAGGCTCTACATCTACAACCCAATTATTTTTTTGTAATTCTTGTGAGGGTTACAATATAAAATGCTGTTATTTTAAAACTACTTACTTAATTGGGGTAATTAAAATTGTCCTGAGTTCTAATTTAGGTCCTCTTAAGTTATATAAAATTAATTTTCAATTCTATCAAAAATTAAAAAAAATTCCTATCTAAAAGTAATTTGGCCATACTTTTTTGAAGTTGAACAACGGCCGAATTAATTTCAGATGGATTTTTTTTTAATTTTTGATAGAATTGAAAATGGATTTCAAATAAAGTAAGAGGACTTAAATACAAACTCAAAACCGTTTCAATCATCCCAATCAAGTAGTCTTGTAGTAACAAAACCACTCACTTGATTGGGATGATTGAAACAGTTATGAGTTTTGCTTAGGTCCTCTTAAGTTATATAAAATTAACAGATTATTTGGAGAAGTCTCTACTTTTTTCGCACTGAATTATTTGCTAGAATCATTAATTGTCTGCGGAAAAGTGACATTCGAGTTTTTATTTGTATTTTTATTTGTTGTTTCTTTAATTACAGCAAAAGCATCTGTGATTTTTTTGTTTTTTTATTTTTTTTTACAATTAGTGGCATTCATTTTTTCCGTAGTCGTTTCGTTTGCGTTTGCGTTTTCGTTATCGATTTGAAGAACAGAGAAAAAATTTGGTTTCGCTTCAGCTGCATACTAGGCTTTACTGCGGCTATAATGTATTGGCAGCTCTATTTAGTTACATTTTTGGGAAGCCTCGTGGTTGTCACTTATAATAACTCTGTTTGGTAACGTGAAATTTTTGCAAAATTGCACAAGTTTTTACAATTTTTCACAAATTGTGACAAATTCCTGTTTGTTAACTCAAAAAAGTTGCAACGAGAGAGCACAATGAGAGAGCAAATAATTTCCCCTCCATTGGATAACTTGCAATTTTCTGCTACACAAATTTCTGTGTGCAAGGAGTGCAAAAACTGTCAAATACACAGCTATCAGTGTCTGTTACTTAACGTCGGTCGGCTAGGAATTTACAAAATATTGATTCAGATTGTCTTTATTCATGCACTTGATGAAGATTCATATAAGTCCATCAAAACCGGTGTTACATTTTCGTTCGATATTTTGCATTATAAAAATTATTTTACAATTTAAAAATTATAGGGTTCAAAATGATTTCTCAATGTTTGACGTCTTGTACACAAAAGTGAAATTTTATACAAAAAGCTGTTCAGTGCGTTTGTTAACTTTTGGACAAGTTCTTCCTCTCTGAGAGTATTTTCTCCTTCTTTCAAAGTTTGACAGGTTTTACACTTTTTCTAAAAAATTATACCAAACACACCTAATATAAAAATATATAGTCATTCTGCTCTTGCTCAGGAGCAGTGTTACGGTTATGTGTTGGCTGTTGCAACGGATACAAAATATAGGTATACACTACCTACAATACAAATACCTTACAAACTAATATGCCAAAGAATACATTTGTATACATACAATTTCGTGTTATACAGCGAGAGCGCTCTATGTTGAATTTTCAAATATAATGAAATCATTTTGCATGATAGTTATACTGAATTATATAAAGACAGTTTCGAGTTTTACATAATTTCACTTCAGACGAGTTGTTTTAGTTGATTTGATTTGAATGTTAGCGGTAATAGAAAATGAATAATATAGAATATGTAGAGGATATAACTTAGTAGAAACACTAAAAACAATAATGGTTGAACATAAAAGATAATTCACTAACTTTTAACACATTATGAGCAGTTATAAAGAGATAGTTCACTTTAACATTGATTTTGTGGATTTGGTATGATACAGGGCGATCATCCTTTGTCCATTGTTGTGATGAGCATTTGTCATCTGTTATAAGCTCAAGGTTATGTGGTGCTGGTAGCCAGGGAGCTAGGTTGGCAGTTGCTGGAGTGTATGATCATCTCCGGATTGGATCCACTTGGAATCCTTCTCCCAGAGGAGTTCCATGCGACTCACTGAGTACAGTTGTGTGCCTGCAATTGGAACCAGAGATTATTACTGTGGCTCTGATTCACTTGGCCAGTAAATTCAGCAAGTTTACAAGTGGTCGACTGGGTAACCATCAACCGACGTAACAATGGAGATATACGAACAGTCCCCCTCAAAAGCCACCCAGTCTTGCCGAATCTCCAAAAATCATACCACAACCGTTGCCGCAGGCACTTCCTCGTGATGCTGTCGAGCGGCTTTGACGAATTTGAAAAATTCAATACAACCTCCTCAGCAGCAGCAAAAAACAGCAATTCTACAGTAAGGTATTGGTCGAAGAGAATGGAAATCAGTGCCATAGCAACTACCTCATCCGTTGTAACCACCGCTGGAACCTTCCGTACATTTACCCAGACAACTACATGCAGATGTACATGCACGGCTCGCCTCAAATACCCGGATCTTCGCAAATGGTCCCCCCAATAAGCGCACCACCACTATTACCGCCACCGCCCATGTATGGCGGAGTCATCCCACCACCTCACATCAATCCGGACCGCCACGACAGCATATTGGACCGCCTCTTCATCAACATCAAGTACCGCCTAGTGGCGCGGCTACTATCAGCTTACATATTCCCGTCAACGGTATCAACCACCTACGTAATATCATCATCCGGATTCGTTTGACTTTAGTCTAGATGTTGAATCCCCTAGCCATTTTACTTTTCGAAATTATAGGATGGCGCTGGAAAATTTAGTTAAACCTAATCTTTTAAGCCCTCCCTCTAATATAAATAATCTTGATAACAAAGTCAAAGATCTCACCCTAGCCCTTAACAATTCAATGTCAATCGCTTGCCCTCTTACTCACGTAAGGGTTAAAAAGAAACCGCATTGGTGGAACTCAGGCTTCGAGCCGATTAGAAAAAGTTGTAGGAAACTATTCAATCGAGCAAAAAGCACAAGATTAGCTTTAGACTGGGACTCATATAAGGAATCCCTAAAAATTTATAAGAAAAAATTGAGGAAATGTAAAAGATCTTCTTGGAGGATCTTCTGTACTAAAATAGAAGAAACCTCCGAAGCATCAAGACTACGAAAAATCCTCTCAACTAATCCAGTGATGCCCAGTTTCTTAAAAAACGTCGACGGCACATGGACCCACTCAGGCGAAGAATCCCTCAGCCTGCTACTAGACACTCATTTTCCAGGTAGCTCCCAAACTGTTAATAATAGCGACCACGTTAGGTCCAGAAATATATTAACTCATCCACACGGTCTGATTACAAGGGACAAGCTAAAATGGGCTATCAATAGCTTTGCACCTTACAAGTCAGCTGGGCCAGACGGTATAATACCAGCCGAAATTCAGATGACTTCCGACATCATTGTGCCAATCATGGAGGTACTTTTCATCGGTTGTTTGAAGATGGCTCACATTCCCTTGTTATGGAGAGAAGTAAGAGTTGTTTTTATCCCCAAAGCCGGCAAATGTTCCCATTTAAATCCGAAAGATCTCAGACCTATTAGCCTATCATCATTCCTTCTTAAAACTTTTGAACGACTGATTGATATCCACTTAAGAACAAGCATTGACTCAAGACTCTTGTCTTCAGCTCAACATGCTTACTGCAAAGGTAAATCAGTAGATACGGCTCTGCACACACTAGTGCGAACCATCGAACACTCCCTCCACCATGAAGAGTACACTATGGTCGCATTCCTAGATATTGAAGGCGCCTTTAACAACGTCGACACATCTGCAATTGAATCTGCGCTGTCATCTCTGAAAGTAGATGGTTCGCTTGGTGAATTGATTAATCAAATGCTGACCAGCAGAGTTATCAATTCAAAACTGGGCGGCTTTTCTGCCAGAAGATTTGTCAGTAGAGGTACGCTGCAAGGCGGTGTCCTATCTCCCCTTCTCTGGAATTTGGTCGTTAATGAACTCCTGATATGCCTTGAGGAGGAGAGGTACAGTGTGATTGCTTATGCGGATGACGTTGCTATTGCCGTATCAGGAAAACATCCCAATACCTTGAGTGAACTCTTATAAAACGCGCTAAATAAGCTAACAAACTGGGCAGATCGCTGTGGACTGGGTGTCAACCCTCACAAAACTGATCTTGTCCTCTTTTCTAGGAAATACAATATTTGGGTATTATTCTTGACAAGAAGTTAAGCTGGAAACCTAATATAAACGAAAGAGTTAAAAAAACCACTGTGGCACTCTTCTCACGTAAAAAGGCCATCGGCAATAAATATAGATAAATGTAAAAAATTAAACAATTATAATGTTGAAATAAAATACAAAAAGCTATATTAGACGTTTTTTATTAAAGCTCATGATCCATATGGATCATCCTGCGAAAATAAATAGCCTCACAGTGAGGAGAGGCAGAAGTCTGTTTTCGGATCATGAAACGTGAGCCCTATATAGAGCAGGTTCATGAGTTGTTGTTATTGATGATCCATATGGATCAATTCTTATAATAAAAAACGGCTTATCCTTCAACTAATAGCTAATTGTTTTGCATAGTCTGACGACTGTTTGTTGCATACAAGACCTACATGGACTGACTGTTGCTTCTTAAAAAAAAAATCAAATATAACGTATTTAAAATCATATTTTGCATGTTTATCATTTTTCTATGATCTACCCATACAGAAGTATGCAATCCTCGGAAGAATTTCGTATAATTGTTGAATTCCTATCAGTGTATCCAGTTTTCACCTCGGGCAGGGCAAAAAAAAAAAAATGTGTTGAGTATGCACATCCTCTTGCATATGTATTTGTCCCCCCATTTTCTTTATATGGAGTTAATAATCTATATATAAATAGCCTTAAATAAATTTTGTGGTACCATTTTCTCAAAAAGTGTTTGACCGATTTCGATAAATTTTATATGGTTGGAAAGCCACAATTGCGGAGATGTGCAGAATATACTTTAGACACGCATTTACACACTGTGGGTCATTTTTGTTTTTGCACTGTCGAGCACTGTGCATATTGAAAACAAAAATTAAATTAAAAAAGAAGAATGTCGAATTTTGACACAGGGCGATACTAGTAATAATTAATACATAATAATTAATATGCAAGATGGTGCGCAAAAAGCTTGCAAGCTAAAAGAGAGCCGCCCGCGAATTTGACTCTCTCTATTAGTTCTTTCTCTCTGCTTCAGCTGCGTACCATAGAGTACCTGTATTATCTAGACTCTAGAGAACCGACTCATACCCCCCTTGCCTAAAACCAGAGATTATGAATTATGAAGATTGAAATCCTCGGCTGTCATTCTGGTTTGCCAACAAGCTAAATAAAATGGCGGATAGTGGTGAATTCATATTTTTGCAGTAGTGTTCATGTTTTAACCCACACTAGTGCAAAGTTATGAATTCACCATTGCATAAATTGTTGTTGCAATTCACATCTATTCATACGAGATAAAATTACAAAAACAACAATATAAGCAAATGGGTTTTGGGGGATGGAACGTACGAAAGATTCCAATCTTTTGTTTCAATATTATTTAACGCGAATTTTATGATGTATTAGGATGTTTAGGATGACGAATTACTTGTTGACCACGACTTTGGATTTTACGAGTCCAACAATAATAATTTTATAAAACCACAAACGAATTAGGAAATTAAATTGTGCAACCGGCACACGCGGAAGATAAGATCGATATGACGAACTGTCAAATCGATCGACGAAGAACGTGAGATAAAGAGGATAGAGAAAATATTGCAACAACAAACTGCAACAACGATGCAGCCAACCGGCTAGTCAGCTGGGGGTGGGTTCGTCGAATTAATGATACGAATAAAAAAAGTAAGTAAACAATTCGAACCAAATAAAAAGGGGTATCGAATTATTTGTTTAATAAATAAAAAGTAAGCACAAGGGCGTACTTACGCTGTAGGGTGGGCGCCAGGAAACTTTTTAGTGTCGTTTGCCTTGACCGGGTAAGCTGAAAATTCTACTTCAATAATGAAGGGAAACACAATGGTTTATATTCCCAAAGGGAAGTTAAACAAATTTTATTTAAAAATATCTGGGAAACCTTGGCTTGCGCCTGGATTAAAACCCAGAATTTTTTCGATAAAAAGAAATACAATTAGGAATTTAAAATGGTCGTGACCAATTTTAAAACAAAGTCAAATGTTAAAACAATGAAACAAAGAAACAAAGACCGCAAGATTGGACCGCTATCACTAGGCCCCGAAATAAACGGACAAGAAAACTACTTTAAGAAAAAATGGGGTCGCGAGTCTCACAATTTTGAGATTAATAAAAAAACGAATTACTAAAGATCAACCGAATATATTTATATTTTGAAAACAATTTTCCACAAAACGAATAAAAACACTAATGCACTCTACTTATCTTCTTTTTCTGAATTTTCTCCCCTTCCTTCTTCCTTTCCTCAATTTAATCGCTCGGTCTGGCGAATTTTCCTCTTCTGATATATTTATTAATTCCTGCTTCAAAACTTTCTCAAAACACTTTTTAAAACTTTCTCAAAACTATAATTATTTTATTCTCAACTTCTTATTTTCTTTTTCTTCTTTTCAAAAATTTTCAAAACCTTTTCGCTTCGCAAGTCAACCAAAAAGTGGTTGGTCATGCGTAGTCTTTGTCCTCTATTGGCCTCCTCTTTCACACACACATTCTCACTCTCAATCACAAGCTTTCGTGGAACTCGGCTACGGTATCACTCCGAGGTTAAGTTCCAACGAAACTCTCTCTCACCCACACATTCACTGAATTCCCCAAGTTGTTGGTGCTGTCCCAAAACTTGACGAATCCAAGGCCGTATCTAGACATATTCACAATATGAAACTCTTGAGAAAATCAAAAAAACTATAAAAAGTTGAAAATATTATTCTGAGCATTCTCTCAGCTACTCTACTAAATTTAACTTTCTGAAATGTTTCGAAGGAGGAACAAATACTCTAATGCAAATTTCTAATACTTTTTAAGGAATTGAAGGAGGAAGGCAAATACTCAAATCAAACTACCTAACGCGCAATTTACTATTCGGTGGACCTTTGTGCAGATCTGGGGGATTGAGGGAATAGCGTTTAGCGTTCCAATCTTTTAAAGTCGGTCGATGTTATTTACTTTAAATTTGAAGTTATAAATTCTAGGATGGGCTCGAAGCCATATTTAAAAAATGAAGTTAAAATATATGTTGGTGTTTTGTTGTGCTGGTATAAAATCCACTTGTTAGTGTAAGTGTATATCTCCTTCTATCCTTGAGTGTTATTATATTTAGAGAAGAGCTTCCTCGCTCTATACATAGATGGCGTGCGAGTCTCCAGCCCATCCGCTGGCTCAACACGATCGAATAAAGAGGTACCTATATTGCTATCCTCTCTGAGCAACTCTCCAGCTCCATGAGGACAACGGACTCAAAATTATGGGTCGAAAAATGGGAATGGTTGGGATGGAGGGGAAACAGATAACGAGAGTTAGACTATGACCAAACAACATAGCCAGAAAGAGGTTTTAAGAACCGAGGTTTTTGTTGCGGTAAATCTTACCGTAACAAATTCCACCCTTACCTACCGAGGAGTAGAACCTGGCTTTCAGAAATGAAAGCGAAGTAAAAAGGAATGAGAAAAAGGTTTAACAACACAAAAATGGAAAACATACACTACTATACAACACAACTAAAGAAAAACCCAATCACTCCTGGTGAGAGTTAGCAACATCACAGAGCTTAAGAACCCTCAGTACCACTTAGCGCAGCTCATCCGCTACGCGAATAATTTTCGTTTGCGTCGGGTTCGTCGCAGTAAGGCTTTAAATCCTTAACATTGCAGGTACCTTTGTTTTTACCTTTCTCGTCTACGAGAATGTAAGAAACGGGCCTATGAAATTAGGCGCTAATTTCGCCGTATAATAATTTGCTGCCTCTGATAGAGCAAAGTTACGTCGCCAAACCAATTCGTTCGGGAGGAATTGAACATCTCTCCGATGAAGGTTATATGTTTTCGCTGCCTTCTTGGTTGCCGCATAAGGACTTCAATTCCTTACTCTTAAATTGGGGACCGTTGTCATAAATAACGAATTTTGGTACGCCGAACAAAAGAAAGACATTGTCTTCCAATTCTTTGCAAACGGATTTTGCCGTTGCAGACCTCAAGGGGAACAACAGGGGGAACTTCGTGAAATAATCCACGACAGTTAAAATATGGATAAAACCCTTACTCGATTTAGGAAGTGGACCCACCAAGTCCACACAAATCATCTCCCACGGAGTGGTAACCACTTTCCTCTCCGTCATTAACCCAGCCGGTTTTTCATTAATTGGTTTCACGCTTTGACAGACCTTACAATTTTTGACATACCTAGTGATATCTGACCTCATTTTTGGCCAATAATATCTATCTCCTATCCTAGCGAAAGTTTTCTTTACCCCCATATGCCCTGCTAACGGATGGTCATGATTTTCTTCTAAAATCTTTTTCCTATCATTCTTTGGAATTACTAATTTCCACTCACTATTAGTATCATGAACAATGGTATGGTTTGCTTTCACAAACTTATACAATTTTCCCTCTTCGACTCTCCAAGCTGGAAAAGATAATAGTTTCTTTTCTACTTCTTCTAACATTTTCCCTATCCATGGATCATTTATGGGCTCTGAAATCAGAGATAAAACCGGAACGCTTCGAGAAAGCATATCTGGCACCACATGATCCTTACCTTTGCGGTGAACAATGTCGAACTCGAACTGCTGCATACGTACAGCCCATCGATCCAGCCTACCCGCTGGGTCCTTCAACTTGCTCAACCATATCAAAGAGTGGTGATCGGTAATGACCTTAAATCTCACCCCCTCCAGATATGGCCGCAACTTCTCTATCGCCCACAGAACAGCTGAGCACTCTTTTTCTGTGGTCGAATAGTTCCTCTCATTCCTATTCAGTGATCTGCTCAAATAGCAAACCACCTTCTCTCCCTCATCAAAATCTTGTGTCAAGACCGCCCCAATCCCAAAATCAGAAGCATCTGTCTGAACGACAAATGGCTTCGAAAAATCCAGACACGTCAGGATGGGTGCAGCAATTAAACACTCTTTAGCTTTTCTAAAGCTCTCCTCACATTCCCTACTCCAATCAAATTTCTTATTTTTCTTTAAAATGTCGGATAACGACTTCACCAAACTACCAAAGTTTGGAATAAATCTCCTATGCCAGGATACCGTTCCGATAAAACTCCTAACCTGCTTGACATTCTTTGGCGATGGAATCCCTAACATACTTTCTATCTTTTCTGGGTCCATGTGTAAACCGTTTCTGTCTACAACATAGTCCAAAAATTTTAAAGATGGCCTAACAAATTGACATTTTTCCCTACCTACTTTTAAACCTGCTTTAATTAATCTACTAAAAACCTCATTTAAAATCTCCATATGCTTTTCAAAAGTGTCTGTCACGATGATGATATCATCGAGATAGACGAAGACATATGGTTCTAACTCAGGGCCTAAAACAGTATCTATAAATCGTTGCCATGTTGCAGGTGCGTTATGCAACCCAAACGGCATCCTTAAAAATTGGAATAAACCCCTACCTGGAACAGTGAAAGCAGTATACTTTCGAGAATCCTTCTCAACTGGAATCTGCCAATATGCAGACTTAATATCCAGTGAGCTCAAAAATTTAGCATTGTTTAATATATCTAAGATGGCCGTAATATACGGAAGGGGGTATGCATCCCTATCCGTAACCTCATTCAACTTCCTATAATCTACACAAAACCTATACGTGCCATCTTTCTTTTTATTCATGACAATGGGAGAAGCCCATGGACTGTCAGATTTTTCTATAACTCCATCTTTTAACATTTCTTCTAACTCTTTATCGATGAAACTATCTAACTATCTAACTCTTTCTTCTGCATCTCGTTCAATTCCGTTAAATGATCCGCCATAGACATCGAAGCCAACGCACTTTGGTTCGAAAATGTCCATTCCCCTGATTTCAAATCCGGGACCACACCCGATAGAGCCCAAAAGTCTGCTCCTAAAATCAGTTTGTGGGGAAGGCGTGGAATAACAAGACAATCTATTAGAACTACTTGTTCTTTGACTTTTATTGGAAGTGAAACTACACCTTCTACTCCAATACCTGCACCATCCGCTAAAATAACTCTACCTAAGTTCGTTTTCCCTATATGTAATCCTAGATCCTTTAAAATTTCCCATCCGTCTTTACCTATAATTGTGCGTGAAGCGCCTGGATCTAAAAGTCCTAACATGTTAATTCCATAAATTTCAACGCCAAGATACGGTCGTTGATCCCTACCATTTTGTTTTAGCATGAAACCTAAATGAATATAAGCCGACTGGTTACCAGTAGGCAACCTATCAGATTTTAACGGAACTCTCGTCCTACTGACCCGAAAGTTCGTCTCCCGTTTCCCGAACACTGTTGGCAGTTATTCCTATTAACTCCAACTCTAACCGGCGTATACTTAGCAGCGAGTTTTCACGGATTTCAAAAATTTTGATGCCAGTAATTAGGTGAACATTTGGTGAATCAATTTTATAATTTGGTGAATCGTAGTTTAAAAGTTATTAACAATTTAAGGTTCGCGTATAGTTAGCAGCCGATGGAAACAAAAGTAGGCTTTATGGGTATCAATCGACGGGGAATGGTTTTGCGAATTTAGTGAGCCAACTCTCGAATTTAGTGAACAAGTAGGTCAATAAATAATTAACAAAATGTAAAAATAATGACAGTTCTATAAACTATTACAATAAACAAATTCCGTATCGTAACGTTTTCAAAAAGGTCATACACGAACACTAAACTAACACATGTAAACAAAATTCTGTCCCAAATTAACGTCAGTATTTTTGTCTGTCAAATTAAATTTTAAAGTTGTTGGTTTTATTGTTTTTTTTTCTTTCTCTATTTGTTGGCTTTATTAATCAAAAAATAAAGAAAAGAATATACATTTTTTGTCGAATTAATTTCGTTAATTCTATAGGTATATTTTTATATATGTGATTAGGTTCGTTATTCTGTTCCTGCTGCTGATCATTGGTGTCTCATTTGCATGCTTATGTTCAAAATTTTTTTTAAATTTTTCTTTTCAAAACAACTTTAACTAGTTTTTATTTCTACAGGATCCTTGCAAATCAGAAAAGGCTCTCTATTTAAGACCACACCAAAAGCATCACATAAAAGATCAATTGATATTCCAAGACGTTTGTCGAGCAGCCAAATTAGTGGTTCCTAAATAAAAAGGAAGTGGAGTTCTTTATTGAAGGTGGTCGAACGAGAACTGGAAAGCCATGTATGCTTAAAGGCGGCATTCTATCAGTTATTGTTACTGTATTTATTCCGGACGCACTTTTAGTCCTTGTGTCAGTTACCTATTTGAACGTCTGATAGATGGAAATTTCGTACGTGAACAACTTGGCTATGGTTTGATGTGATCGATTTTAACGAACCCTTTTCTATTCGTGAACTTATCCGGAGTTATAATTAGATGGCGAAATAAGAGGCAAACAGGTAAATCTTGAACACAAAATAAATCTATATAACAAACGTATTGCATGGTAAACAATCTTATATGTCCTTTCTAGGTGATGACGATTTCGAGCTACTAGAAAATCAAGAAAAGCGGGAACTTTTCATAAACCACAGTACGCTCCGAGAACAGAAATATATTTGCGACATCCTGGCACCGTTTGCCCACGCGTATAACGCTGTTGTACAGTCTTTGAAGATTCTCTAAAAAAGTTTGATGCTCGAAAGTGAATTTATTAAATTCGCAATCAAAGATATCACAGACAAAATCACCGATGCAAGCTGTCCCTATGATGAAATAATTTAAAACTATTCAAGAAATGTTTAGTTTAGGAGTTATTCAATCAACACGGACTACGATTGCTAGGACTTCTATATGATTCATCATCGGACGTTGTTCAATGTATTGTCAACAGAATAACTGCAACTGTTCCAAAAATTGAAATGTAAAAATAAAAATATTTTAGACTTTAAGTACGTACTCTAATAGTGTATAGTGTATAGTATAGTACAAAAATGATACCACTTAATTAAAAACAAAATTATTTATTATGGTTTTTGTACCCTGTTTTAATTTATAGTGAGGGATATAATAGTTACAATATCAAATAAAAAATTAACAAAGAAAAGAAAGAAAAAAAAAATAGATATACAGAAAATGCTATTGAAGTTTTTTGTTTTTTTGCTAAATTGCCTTATTTTTCTCTTTGACTGAATAAAGTTAAACAAAATTAAAATAAAATTAGTTTTTGAAAAAAAAATTAGATTTTCCTTACCGGTTCTTAAACATTTGTAAAGGAGGTACCATTATCTATGGTAATAAGAAAATTTTTTTATTTATAATCTGCTGGGTGCCAAGTTAAATAAAAATGAAACGTATTATGTTAAAAGATACCTACAAAAAAAAAATAATTATTCCCCCCTGTTTCTGATTTTTCAAACTTTTCGCTTTCAATACTTGCGGAATGAGTGTGCTTTGATTTTCGATCGGATTGAAAATAATTGACATATTTTGGAAAATAAAATTTGTCTATGTAATTGGATCTAAAGTTTATGAGTTAATAAAAGAGCTCAAAAAGAATCTTTATTGAAAATAAATTGTGATGAGGCCAGATTTTTTAATTTTCTTTATTATCTTATATGTAAATTCACATCATCAATGAATCGAATTCGATCGCATTTTCCTTGAATATTTATTGCAAATTAAATTAATTCCTTGCAACCAAAAACTATATCAATATCAATTCTTGGAAGTGTGAGTGCAAATTTCGCTAAATATACAATATATGCTTATGTTTGAGTTTTTTTATTTTTTATTTTCAAAGCAAAAACTTTATCTGGTTCTTTATTTAAGATTCTTGTACATCATATAATACATATCTTATACTTTTTTAATAAAAAAATTTTTAGCTAACATGACAATGTCGTAGAAACTCCATATAACCCAATGTTGCATTGATGCTGATTTGTTGAGATTCCATGCTTGCCAAATACAAAAAGTCTTGTGAAAATATGAACTGCAAGTAAATAAAAATAAATACGTATTGTCGGCAATAAATGTGTAAAACTGCTAAGTCCACTTTCGCAAATTTAACGGGAGAGCAAAAAAACAAAAAAAATGTATAAGGCTCCATTAAAAAATAGTTTTTCTTTTTAAGATTCTGCAAAAACTACGATACATTGGACAAAAATGATTAAGCCAATTTGTGCAGAATGTGTTTTTTTTTTTATGAAATGGCATCAAAAATCTCAAATTCGGCCAAAAGTGGACTTAGCATTTTTACGCATTTAGCTGACGATATGTAAATACATGTCATAGCTAGTCTTATTTTTAAACTTATTTTGAAGTTGAAAATTCAAAAGTTATAGTTAAAAACTGAAATACCAAATTTATATTTTAAATATGGTTGTAAAATTTTTTAACGATTTTTTAAAATTGTTTCCGCTGCGATTGCTGCATTTGGGTGGAAATAATTGAAGAAGTTGTTTAATCAAGAAGTTGTATAATACATAAAATTAAAAGATGCATGAAAACAAACAAATTCAATTTTTGAACAAATTATTAACATTTTAAAAATAAAATTATCATTTGTCAACAGGTAATTTCGCTTCGTTTGACACTCCATTTGTCAAAATCAGTGTGGTGTGTTGGCAATAATTTAAAAATACATTTAGGCCAGGCGCGTACTTGCAACGAAACTGTTTGGTTTCGATTCTGAGTACTATAGGATTATTTGAGAGTCCGCGGAAGTTTATGTGCGCGAACTTCCATATAAGCCCATTGTGCTTTTACACCGTATTAAATAGAATATATAGATTCACTGTGTTGATACATACAGTTATATATATATATATACTTAAGCCTTAACTACATTGGCCATTTATTGCAAAAGTACAAAAGTAAAAATATTTTGTTTCCTTCTAGCGCAGTTGATTCGTAAAAAAGTATATACAAATTGTTTTTTAAACCAAAACTTAAGCTTTCTGTATTGTTTTTTTTTAGTTTTCTAGACGGAAAGACTATCACAAAATCAATTTGAAAATTTTCACTTTTGCACTTTTTCATTTTTTTGGCTTATGTAGTTGAGGCTTTACTTATACGTATTTTTTTTTACGATTATGTTGAGTTATGTTTTTTCCCCTACATAAAATTGTTTGCGTTGATTGAAGTGTGAAATAACCCATAAGTTTAAAAAATACGTCGCACTTTAAATCGTCGCTACAATGCAGAACTAGTCTAAACAAAATTTTCAAAAAAGAACCTCAGTCCGTAAAATGCTGACTTCCGACATTAAGATTATATTCTATTATTAAAATTCTGAAGGAACTACTGTACGATGGAATATTCGAAATATGTAGAAAGTGCGCGGAACACAACAAATTTCCTTATGAAGTAAAAAAAATTTTGGACTTAGACTAGTTCTGCATTGTAGCGACGAAATTATCAAAAAAAAATCCTCAGAAAGATCACTCACGCAAAATAACAAATCAAATACAAGAACCAATGAGTAAATTAACAAATCAAATGCACGAACCATTAATTTCCTTAATACAATATTTAATAAACAAATGCAGTTTTTGAACAAGTCATATACTAACATTTTTATACTTCGTCAAAATAGGTGTAGTAAAAAATCTGAAATTGAGTTTCGACTATAGAAATAATATATAAGACTAGCTGACCCCCGCCGGCTTCGCAAGGGTATAAAAAAAACCAGGTATATCGTAAGAAATTTACAAATTATGTTAGGTATAGGTAATGTCGATCTATGAATCCGCTTAATTGAATTTAAATTGATTTATTTATTAATGTCTATTTCGAGAGTCGGCCCAAAAACGGAATTTTTACATTCCATATAATTGGCAACGCTCTTTGATAAACAATGTTGTTTGTTTTTCTGTCCGGATAGCATAAACGAACTAAGCAGATGGCTTTCCGACTCTCGGACACGCCACGTAAAATTGTCGAACAAATTGGGAGGAAATTCGAGATTAAGGTCACCCACTTGCAAGATTGATCTTCATTGGAAATGCGAGTCGAACGGGAAAGTGCGACACTCTCCCGATCGTAAATGCGTATTACCCTGAGAAAAGTGTTTAGAACTTAAAAAGTAGGATTCACCAAATTCTGAACTTTAGTTCTGGAGCTTACATATAGTCTAGGAGTGTTTTAAAACATAATTCAGAATTTGGTGAATCGTAGTTAAATAGTTATAAACAATTATACTCGTGCGACACTCTCCCGAACGTAAATGCGTATTACCCTGAGAAAAGTGTTTAGAACTTAAAAAGTAGGATTCACCAAATTCTGAACTTTGGTTCTGGAGTTTAGATATAGTCTAGAAGTATTTTAGAACATAATTCAGAATTTGGTGAATCTTAGTTAAATAGTTATAAACAATTATACTCGTGCGACACTCTCCCGAACGTAAATGCCTGAAATTTGTTAATAACTTAAAAAGAAAGATTCATCAAATTCTGAAATGTGTTTCTTGAATTCAGATACATTCTGGGAAAGTTATAAATTTAATTCCCGAATTTGGTGAACCATAGTTAATAAGTTATTAACAATTCAAGTTAATAATAATTAAAAAAAAAATACTATTCTAGTACTCAAACAAGAAATAACGCAATCGAACAGATCTACGTAACCTTACTAGAAAAAAACATGGATGCTTGTGTCCCATGTCCTAAATCTGTCAGTTGACTCTTGTCAAATGTCAAAGTTGAAAATTTATGTAAAAAAAAAACTAAAAACTAAAAACACTGGAGTTGGAGAACAACAAGGTAAAACTAAAATTTAAACACTTAAAACTAATTCAGCCTTTGTGTTGTTTCGATTATTTTAGAAATCTTTTGCTCATATGAAAAAAGGAAAATGCAGTTCGGTAATTTGTGCTTTGTGGTTTTCTTTCGCAGGAAATCAAGGCGATAGCAAAATAAATACATTTTGGTGGCGCGAAAGCCCGCGAAACCATTGCCTAGTGACCAACAATTCTCAACCTTTCCGTGCGCAATAGCTTATTTTCAAT